>BMAU01000642.1:0-509320 GCA_019973935.1 Trichonephila clavipes
GTAGGCGGGGACCTCAAGCACCTCAGAGCCTCAGCGCCTCGTGATCCAGAACCCCCACTTTTCTACTACTGACGAGCTACCCCACTTATGAAATCTAAAAAATACCTCGACTAGTTCTAGATTCTACTTTGCTGGAAGATGATGTAGTTGCATAGCTTTTGCGACGCCAGCAAAAAGGCATATGGCGCATATATATTTGAGAACAAAGTCAAGGAATGGAATTTCTGTTAAACTTGTGACTTCAAAAAGCCGTGTAGCACCATTAAACTGTGAAACCCTGTCCAAACTAGAATTACTGGGAGTTCTAGTTGCTGCTCGTCTGGCATCTAAGGTGAAAAAGATCGTGAATCTTAAAAGATCCTGTTTAAAATATCACTGGACTGATTCCAAATAGTTCTGTTTTGGATAAGGAGTAACAAAACCCGATGGAAGCAATTTGTTGCTAATCGAGTCAACGAAATAACCAGCCTAACAGATCTCCACTCATGGTACCATTGTGCTGGTAAGGAAAACTCCAGCAAACTTCCTTTCTTGTGAACTGAGCGTTGACTGTCTGGTGTCAAATTCCACGTGGTGGACAGGTGCAGAATTTTTGTCCGATTCTCAATTTCCTAAAAACTTTCGTAGTCAGTGGTTCCTGAGTTATACTGCCTCACCCTCGAACATGAGAAAGAGACTGTAGTTCAAGAAAGGGAAAAAATTGCCTGAAGCTTACAAAAGTGAAGAGACTGTCTTGCTGAACAGTGATTCCTCTAGCATCATTGGTGAACTTTTAGAACTTTCTAATAATTATTTCAAAGTTATTAATATTTTGTCTTATATTTTCAAATTCAATTACAACTATGGAATAAGTCAAAAAAGGTTGGACCTCTAACTGTAGCCGAATTCAAGGTGTCAGAAATTAAATTGATTAAACATACTCAAAGGTCCCTTGTTTGATAAGAAAGAAAATTCCAAGTTTTATTTCTAATTTACTTCCACATTTGTATATTGGGAAGGAATAGTTCAAGTGTAGGTGGAAGATTAGAAATGCTTCTGTGCATATCTCACATAAGCATCCTGTGATTTTACCAAAGGTTCAAAATTGGTAAACTTTATTTTAACAGCTTTGCATACAAGACTCTTTCACGTTGGCCCACAGGGGATTGTTAAAATGCTGTATGACAAAATTTTGGCCTTTGAGCGGTCGCGGCATCGCTCTTAAAACTGTTCATCAATGTGTGACATGCTTCAAAAGCATACCCATTCCCTTCATCACAAATTATGGGTAATTTTGCCCAGTGAAAGAGTAAACATATCCAGCCCATTTACTATTGCTGGACTTGATTTATGCGGTCCTTTTAGTAAATATAAAAATCAGAGAAAGGGAACTCTATAAAGTGTACATTTGCGTTTACATATGTTTTTCTACGAAGGTTATCCATCTCTCGAGTTATTATCGGATTCACTTCCGATGCTTTGATAGCAACGCTTAAACGTTTTACTAGTAGACGGGGTAAATGTTCCAAAATTTACACAGATAACGCCGCGCCACTCGTAGGAGCAACCTCCATATTACAGCTATGCTGAAATTTCATAAATCAATTAATTTTCCGGATGAAAAAATTAGCTAAATATTTCGTGTCGAAAATATTGATTGGAAATTTATACCTTCCAAGTCCCCCTCACTTTGGAGGTCTTTGGGAGGCAGGTGTAAAATCTGTGAAGCACCATCTTAAAAGAGCGATAGTAAATCTTCACTTTACTTTTGAAGAATTTGAAACTATTATGATTCAGGTAGAGGGAATATTAAATTCGCGTCCACTGACTCCCCTCAGTAGCGACGCAGATAACTTCGATGTTTTGACCCTGGTCACTTTTTTGATAGGGAGACCTATAACATCAATACCTCAGCCGAATTTAATAGATGTAAATGAAAATCGTCTCACCTCGATGGGAAAAAGATTACTTTCAAGATTGTGCAACGCACATGAAAAAACGGAAATATGATTATTTGAATAAACTGCAAGCTAGATCGAAATGGATAACTGAAAAAAATGATCCAATGATTGGTCAAATGGTTTTAATCAAAGATGATTTCTTACCAATAAATACTTGGCCTTTAGGTCGAATCTTAGAAGTATATCATGGATCAGATGGAAAAGTGAGAGTTGTCAAGGTTAAAACTCAATCAGGAGAATTCAAAAGAGCTATTAGTAAAAATAGCTGTTCTCCCAATTGATACTAAGTAAATTGTGTACATGTATTGCTATATTATATTTCATTTGTGTAAAATTGTTGATTTAACTTTATTATTACATTTAAATTGTTGTAATCATTGTATTTAATTATGTGCTAAATTTATATGTATTGTGCTAATTATGATATTTTTGAAGTTCTGCATGTGAACATGGCAAGGCCGGGCGGGGATGTTGGCGCATGCGCGCCAACGTCATGCGCACAAATGCAAATATTCTTCCTTGCCGCGCTTTGCCGGCAGTTGAGAACTCTCTGTGGAACGAGATAGAGGAGAAAATTTCTCTTAATACTCAGACGTGAGCATTAATATAGGACTCTAATACTTCCTCGAAGCTCACAATAAAAATTACTTGAAGTTTGCTGCTCTTGTAAATAGCATATATATGTTGTGTGATATATGTTGTGTGGTTAAATAAAAAAGTAAAAAAGAAATAAGCGTGGCTGGTCCGTCGATGAAACAAAAAACAACAAACTAAAAATAAACAGATACTTTCGACAAATTATCAGATCTTATCATAACAAAGATCATCTAAAACGAAAACGCCTTTTTGAATTTAATGAATATTATCTTGATGAATGGGCAAATATGAACTCCCCCGTTCAATTAGCAGAAAAACTAGAAGAATTCAGACTTTCACAGACTCTGAAACAAAAATCGAGCGGTTCATTTGTGAAGAAATAAGAATTCAAATCCACAGAAAAGAATCGCACACATATGAAGCACCGGGCAAATTCGAGTATAACAGGAAAGGTAAGAAGTTTCCAGCGTCAACAAATTACAACAAACATTACGAAGCACCTACTACCAAGTATAATTATGTTCAAAGATATCAAGACAACGAGCAGAAAGTGTATTACAACAAAAATTTCGAGAAACACTCAAATTACAATGATTCCAAGCATGCTCAAACGAACTATTCAAATCGCAGAAATTCAAAGAACCTCCAAAAGAAACTGCACACTCATCGTTAAGGGAAGGCTTACGTATTAAAGAGATATTTTTTAGAAAGGTGAAATCACAGCGCTCATAGACAGTGGTAGTACCGTAAGTTTGCTACGAGAAAACATGACAAGAAGAATAATGGGATCCAACAAAAATATCGAAGAACAAGATGCTTTCACAGGTATTGATGAAGCACAAGTGACAATTATCATTTCCTTTGAACAAGAGTTCAAAATAGATAATGAAAAATTACTCGTTAATCTTGACATGTTGTTCCTGCCGATAAATTAACCCTCTAAGTGGGATACCGTCCTCCTGAAAGGTTATTCCGAAAGCGTTTAACTATTATTTTGCGATTCTTTTCAAAAATGCAACATACTTTTTCCTTTTCCCTTTTAGAACTTTGGAGGTCGAACGGGGAAAATTTTACGACCCAGTTCGGTCCCTTTGAAAAGTAAGAACCAAGAGATCAATCGTTTACAGCTAGCTGTTAAGTTGCCTTGGGCAATCTTCTTTGAAAGCGTAGGCATCCTCTTGATCAATCCTCTTTGAAAGATACTGTGTTTCTTTCTCCTATATGTTCAGTCACAGTAAAAAATTAAAAACGAAATGAAAGGTAAAAAAAAGAGGAAAAAAAATGTAATAAATAGTATGTTAGAAGTTGAAAATAATTATATTTTCTTCAAAGAAAATTTATTTTTCTGTCATTTTTAAAAATTAAAAAATGTATATATATATATATTTTGGTATTGCAATTTGAACCAGAAAAAAAAAAAAAAAAGCATCCTGCATTCAATTTTTGAATATGAGAGTAAGAAAACGCGCTCACTGTCCTGTTTTTAAAAAAAGTAATGAGGTAAAAAGAGCAAAGGCCCTATCTCATTTTTTAAACAATAACACAATAACTGTTACACATGGTGATATACATATGATGATTATATATTTATGTAATAAAAACCGATCTTTCTCTATTCAGTTATATTTTTAATTTAAAATTGCATAAAAAAAAAAGGATTTCAATACTTTTAATTTATTTTAATTAAAATCATATAAAATATATTTTTATGTTACCTGAATATTTTTCGGAAAAATTTAAATTTTCCTTCCTAGTGTTCTCTTTTTCGAATTTTTGTATTAAATAAATATTCCTTTTCTACATCGGCATTTGTGATGGGCATAACACACATTCAGTCAATAATTTTAATTTTAATGGGGGATATACTTCTTCAAATGCGCATGACAGTACTTCTAACCATTTTCTACTCAAGTTAAATTTCTTATCTTTCTGTTTCTTTTATTACAAGGAAAATGTCACACATCGATAACTACATTTTCACACAATTCAGTTATTACAAATTCTATTGTGAGAAAAGTTCTCCCTAATTAATCTTGTCTTTCAAAACAGTACACTTAAAAACAATTTTGTTCAGTGAAGTTAACCGACAGTTCCACAATGTATTCATACCAAATTTTAAAAACAAATTTAACACTTGGAAATGTATCCTGTATTATATTTTTCAGTATACACAAATATTTCCTGCTGTAGGGAATATATAGTATGAGAGATGTGGTGTGCGGTTGTGAAAGAATGTTTTCGTACGTGTAGACTATTTTTTAAAATTTAAATATCACTGAAGCTGATCATATAACTGCAAATGAGCCTTATTTTAATGTGTGCTGGTATAAAAGTAAAACACTTTACAATATTAAACAGCCTATGGGTTTATACTCAATATCAAACTATTCGCAAAATGGCTAACAACTTCTATTCAAATTGTAAAGAAACTGAAATATATATATATATATATATATATATATATATATATATATATATATATATATATATATTACTTCAGTCAAAAATATTCATAATATGTAAGTATCCTGTTTCTCCACTTATTTCTGTACATTTTAAAAAATGTAGCTGAATGCAATTTTTTATATTAATAAACGAGTCATAACAGCTCACACAGTCGTAAAATGTCCTTATCATTTTTAAATATACTACTATAAAACGTATATGGATTGTAAGCACAGATGTAAAATCCTAAAAGCTTTTAGAAGAGCTAAAAACATGTAATTTTGGACTGATCAAATTTTTAATATAATGCACAAATATACATGTTATTAGCAAATACATTTGAAAATCAAACTTCCTTCTGAAATAAACGTAATTGAAAGAAAAAAATGTTTAATTGCAAATGAGTGGAAATACATGTTTATCTAAGGGGTATCCCCAAAGTGAGGTAATCCTCAAACTTAAGACTCAAACTCAGAAGCACAACAATCCATGAGGGCCACGATCTACTGTGCCCATCATAATACACGTGACCATTGACGCTGAGGTGCATGAACAGATGTCCCGATTTGTGGTCTGTCTGAAGAGAGAACTTCAGTGTTTAAGACCCGAAGCAAGCTTGGTACTCATTTATCGACCCAATGTAGCCTGGATGAAAGGCAGAGTCGAACTTGCGCAGCCCGTTAATAGAACCCCAGACCTGTGGTGTGGAAGCACTATACATACACTACCACTGATCCTATTCGGTGAAAAATAAAATTTAATTTTAGAATATTATATAAATCTCTAATGAATGACGGAGTCCAACTTTTTTTCATGTAAACTGTTTAGACGGAAATGGACGGAATTTCGGCTGCACGAATTAATTTTTAAAGGAATACGTTTACGAAAAGCAGTACAAATCTATCTAAAGTAGGGTTGGTTACCCAGATATTGTCAAACACAACAATGTAATGGAAGCCAATTCCACAATTCGTTGTTATAAAATGTATGGAAAATTACAAGATTTATTTTTGCATTTGTAATTTATATATATATATAATTTTTCCTGGGAGTTTAAAAGCTAGAGCGGCATCCATCAAAACCGCGGTTTCTCTCTGTTTTTCCAGATCGCCCTGACTAAGCCGGTTCTGCCATACCAAGTGAAAATGCCGGATTTTGTTTGTCAAGATCATTTTATAGCAGACTGCATTTTTCATGTATTTTAGATGGTCGTTTTATATTTTCTACATCAATATCTTAATGTCTGAATTTAAAATTACATAAAATTCTTGACATTCACATCAATGACCATCATAATTTTTATTAGTATATGAATGTGTCATCAAAAGATTACAATATTAACACATTATTTTAACCATTTAATTGATATGAAGTATAACATAACGCACACAAATTTTCTAAACTTTAAAAATAAATATTTCGAGAACTACTTCAGATATACTCAAAATTTTTTATTCCTACGCTTTAGCTTCTCAGTTTTGCTTCTCTATGTAAGAATTTATTGTAATTGTATATTCATCAATTTTTTTAGTATATTTTTTGCTCTTAGTATGGGGCTTTCAACCGAATTGTATGAAATCTTCGAAATATATTAAATGAATGATTGAATATTAACGTCGCACTGTTCAGCTACACGAGGACTTTTGGCGACGGACCACGCAATTTTGAACCATGGTCAAGTGACGTGGACGACACCGGGAGCTGGCACCCCCCTCTCCTAACTACCCCACCACACCAACGAGAGGACGTTTCAGCTCTCGACAGATTTAACGTGCATCGCAACCCTACACGGCGGATCTTTAGTGGTACTGGGCTCGAACTCGTGACAAAGCAAGCCACGTTCCGATACCTATACCACTCGACTACCGCGGCCGAAATATATTAAAAGATACCAAAGAAGCTATATAATAAAAATTTGAAATTTTTATTATACTCAAAACAATTGCTAAAACTTATGGTAAATAATTTTTAACTGCGCGATGCATTCTTTTTTCAAAATTTCAAATGGAATTTCTAACATAAAATTTCTAGCTTTATAAGGTCGAGATTTCAAAACATATCCAGATTTTAATTATTTATTCAGTTAGCCTTTAAAAAAGATAAATGTTGAGGTATTTTGTATAAATAGATATTTTTGAACAATATATAATTCGAATGTTTTTCAATAGCTCGAATTTAAGATTAATTTTTATGTTTATTTATATGCATAAATGTCTACTCGTAAATGTTTCCGTATATTTTTGATTACCATTTATTCAAACATTCAAGTTATAAAAAAAAATGTGTGAAAATCTTCATTCATGTTGTCTTTGATGTAAACTGGAAGTTCAAGCACTTAAAATTCAATTATAATTCGGTGTATTTTAACAATATATAACCAGGCACTGTACTTAAACTTCCCTGAACACTTAGGCTTTGAAATCTAAAAAAAAAAAACTAATAAATCTTAATTAGTGTTTTTCGTTATTATTTTTATCAAAGTGTAAGAAAATGTTTCAAATGATTTGATGAAGTTTAAATTTATTCATTTTTAGTGGTTGGAAAATTGAAAAAGGTTCCAAATTTTAAAGAGTTTGATGTTTTATTAATTTTTTCGGTATCTTATAATAAAATAATCATGTTTCAATAACTGAAAGCTTTGAATAAGAAAAAATGCAGCGAAAGAATATATTTAAAAAGATAATTTGTCTAACTATATAAAATAGCAGATTGCCCTGACACGCCCCAACTTGTTACAGTTTAAAATTAATATGAAACCAAAAGGGAATTGTAACATATTTTACTTAGTGTTGGGACTTTTCAAAACTTTAAAAATACAAGCTAGCAAAGAAACACTTCTTTGTGTTGTAAAGAAATTTCTCCCCCGATTTTTTACATTGCCTCAGGGTCAAAACACGGGGTTCCCTGCGAGCCATAAAACTCCTGCTGTGTTGCTTCCTCCGTCCCTCATTATCTTTCAAGATGTTAAACCTTAAAAGGGGGAAATGATTTCAGAAATGTGCGGCTAATCCGCTTTTGAAAACGTTATTTGAAGCCAGAAAAAAATCCGTGCAGTCCATTTTCGAAGCCTCTCTAGTAGGGCGAAAAATCCGTGCTGTCCCGTTGAGGGTTAAAATTCGAAGCATTTACTGGATCAGATCTTTTGGAACAAGCATCGATAAGTTTCACTAAAGAAGGAGTTAAATTCAACAAATATGAGAATCATGCACAGCTTATGCAAATATCTGCTGAAAATCTCCAAAAAGAACTAGACCTGCGTCATATTGAATATCGTCATATCAAGAAGGAACTTGAAAAGTGTTAATTCAAGACTACAAGCTAGAAAAAAACAGCATCTACCGACGTCACAATGAGAATTATTCTAAAAGACGAAGAACCAGTCTCTCAACCTCCTCGTCGACTAGCTTGCACAGAAAGACAAGAAGTAAAAACAAACAAATAGAAGAATGGCTCAACGAAGGCATTGTACGTACGAGTTCTTCGGAATAAGCAAGTCCAATCGTAATGGTAAAAAAGAAAGATGGATCTTCGAGAATGTGCATTGACTACAGAAAATTGAATCCAAAGGTTGTGAAAGATAAATTTCCGTTACCTCTCGTCGAAGATGTTTTGGACACTTTGCAAGAGGCAAAGGTATATTCTGCATTAAATATGCACATAGGTTTCTCTCAGGTCGATGTTGACGAAGATTGCAGAAAGCATACATAATTTATCGTGCCAGACGGACAATTTGAATTCAACAAAGTTCCTTTTGGACTAAGCACAAGTCCAGGAGTATTTCAACGCTACGTATCAAGTATATTTAGAGATCTTACTCGGAAAGTAATTGTAATCAGTTATTTAGATGATCTCGTCATTCCAACGAAAAACGAATAGGAAGGTCTAGAAAAACTTAAAATTATTTTCGAAGTCGCAAATTAATACGGATTAGAAATTAAGTTCAAGAAGAGCTAATTCTTAAAAAAAAAAAAGAAAACTGAATTTCTAGGTCACATTGTAGAAAGCGGAACTATTAAACCATCTCCCCAGGAAGACACTAGCTATCCGAAAACTTTCAGAACTAACAACAATAAAAAAAATACAAAGTCTTCTTGGCTTAACTGGGTATTTTCGCAAGTATATCAAAGATTATTCAACGATAGCTAAACCACTTAGCGAATTCACAACAAAAGAAAATCTCTTTGTTTTTCGGGCTCAACAAAAAGAAGCATTTGAAAAATTGAAGAAAAATGATGTCTGAAGGCCCAATCTTGCACATTTACAAGTATGGAAGAAAAACAGAACTGTATACAGACGCTTGTAAACAAGGGTAAGGCGCAATTTTGTTACAAGAAGCAGAAGATGGAAAGTTACGTCCCGTTTACTGCATGTCGAAGAAGACAAATACAGCAGAAGAAAAGTATGACAGCTACGAACTAGAGGTACAAGCAATTATCAACGCGTTAAAAAATTTCGTGTTTATCTTTTAGGTCAAATTTTTAAAAATAGTAACTGACTGTTCAGCATGTCAGAAGACTATGCAAAAAAGAATTTAATTACTCGCATAGCCAGATGGACGCTTCAATTAGAAGAATTAAATTATGAAATAGAGCACAGAGCTGGAAGTCGTATGAAGCATGTTGATGCTCTTAGCCGATATCCCGTAATGATAGTATGCAATGATACATTAACTTCAAAGCTTAAAAGAGCAAGAGGAAGATGACAACATTCAAACATTGAAATCACTTCTAGAGACGTAAGAAGCAGAAACATTTTTGAGCAAGCGGTATACTCTATAAATACTTAAATGGTCGAGAATTAAGCGTAACCCTTAAAGCAATGGAAGCTGAACTAATTAAATTGATTCCCGAAAACGGTCATTTCTCAGTAGGAAAAACAGAAGAATTGTGAAACAGGAATTTTTATTCCAAATTTAACCAACGTCGTTAAAAAAGTAATAGTTAATTGCGTTCCATGTATTTTAGCTAATAAGAAAACTGGCAAAAAGGAAGGGTTTTTGAATCCTATTTCTAAGGAAAGTATTCCCTCTAAGTACGTATCATGTTGACTTCATTGGTCCTTTACCTCCACAAATAAAAGTTATCAATACATTTTCACCGTAGTAGACGCATTTACCAAATTTACTTGGCTATATCCCGTCAAAACTGTATCTGCTGAAAGTGCCCAGGAAAAAGCTAAAACAATAGCAGAAAACCTTTGGTAATCTCATCAGAATTATCTTTGATAGAGGTTCAGCGTTCACTTCAAAATTATTCAACGACTACTGTGATGAAGAGAACATTCATCATCTACAAATAGCAACAGGTGTTCCTCGAGGAAACGGACAAGTTGAACGAATTCATCGAACTTTGATTCCAGTTCTCACCAAACTATCATTAGACGACTCAACGAAATGGTACAAATACGTCGACAGATTACAGAGAATACTAAATAGTACTATATGTCGCAATACAAAATGGACACCATTCGAACTATTAGTGGGAACCAAATTGCGTAACAAGGAAGACATCCTAATCAAAGACCTACTGCTAGAAGAAATGGCGAAAGAATTGCTGGAACAACGCGAATTTTTAAGAAGCGATGCAAAAAGAACATCGAAACCCTACAGTCTGAGAATAGAAAGACGTATAACAGAAGAAGAAAAAGAAAGCTTCGTTATACAAAAAGGTGATTTAGTAGCCATCCAAAAACCCAATTTGTAGCTGGACTGAAATTAAGATCAAAGTTCTTAGGCCCTTACAAAGTAACGAAAGTGAATTCTAAGGATAGGTATGAAGTGGAAAAGGATGGTCAGCACGAAGGACCGAACTCAACCACCACCTCAGCTGATTTGATGAAACATTTTTATGGTTAATTGATTTTTTTTATATTAGTTATTATTTTTAATTTTTCTCATACTATATCCTTCTTGAGAAATTAATAGATGTTCTATAGTAACACACTCATTTCCATTAATCATTTTATATTCACTTGTAACATTTATTAAATTTTCGTATTGTTCTTTATCTTTCGATTGGTACGAAGGGTTTTTTTTCATGGTTTAGTTAATTGTAGATCACAATATAGAATATTTTGTTTTAATATATGCTTAATTGACACAACCACGTATTTAAATTCATATAATCTGGACAATAAAGTTGCGATAATATGTAAGTACCAAAAATTAATACACACCTTTGGTACAAAAACTCTTGTATGAAAGCATTTTACATACAAGTAAAAAACATAAGAAATCTGATTAAGGAAGACCTGGAAGGAAGACCAGCCTATTTTATTTGAATAATACCTAGTTCTAAGTTTATTACTCAGTTGGGTGAGTTGGAACACCAATTCCTACTTTGGCATTCATTTTGAAATTTTTCAAAAGAAAGTTGTGGTTAGTTATAAATGTAAAACATGTTTACATAGTCCGAAGTAAAGTTCTGTAGCTCATCTCTTTTTATTGTTGTACAAAGTAAGTCAAAAATTTTCTTTCAATTTTTTTTCTTGTACATAATTTTGTTTGTAGCATTAAGTACTAAATAAGATTTTAAATAAATCCTCTCTCCATGTGGATTTTCTGCAGAAGACATTTTGTATAAAATTACTTAGTCTTGTACCTGGGGCCACATAGTTGCCTTGTACCTGGGGCCACATAGTTGCCTTGTACCTAGGTACATTTGCAATTAATATTCTTTGTTATTATTTTATTGAAAAGTTTTCATGATAAAAAGAGGAAAATGGTCTTAATTATCTGAACCATTTTGATTTAGTCAAGTTTTTTATTATTATTGGATGTTATTAAAATGAGAGGAGTGTATATTTTGTTCTGAAACTTTCAACATGCTTGATTTATAAAAAAAAATATCTTAGCTACCATTATTATTTTTCAGGATTATTTTATTTATACAAACATAAGAATGCATTTAATTAACAAATGAACCCCAATTTTTTATAGTTATAAAAATAATATAATTCTAAATCAGATTTTTATGATATTTCAATTAAATTTTTCTCTTAAGGAGCAATTATAAATTCCTAACTTTTTTAGATACCTAGAAATCCTGACTGAATAAAATGGTCAAAACCTAATGCAGATAATATAAGAATTATCAGATATTGAAGATTCTCACATTCCACTGATGATGCAAATTCTACAGTAACTGATAGTATTGAAAAGGGGGACTTTTGTTTAACAAAAGTACAAGGCAAAAAAACTAAACATTTTTATATGGCAGAAGTAATAGATGTTAAAAAAGAACACAAGAGTGTTAAGTTTCTGAAGAATATTGCATGTTCAAATAAGTTTCTTTATGATAAAGGAGAAACTTATAAAACTGGCAACAGAAATATTCTGTTCAAACTATCTAAACCATAATCTGTTGATGCTTCAGAACGACAATGTATTCAGCTCACTTTTGGAGCCAGTTTTTAAAATTAAATGTTGAATCAAAATACGTGCAATTCATTAATAATTTGGCACATTGCAATTTAAAAGGTTACATGATAAATCAATGTATTAGCTGATATTGTTTCTTTTATTAAATTCATGTGTGTATGTTTTTTTTTATTGATTACAGAGTGAAACCTAACTTTCAGGGAAAGGCCCTACATACAATGATATTGTACCTAGGGCCATTTGTGAATTTTTTTAAAACCTTTTGTTTCACAGAATTTAATATTTTAAGTTCTTATATTTACAATTGGATGATAGTTAGTATAATGATGAGTGCATATTAGTTTCACATTTTTAAACAGGCCAGGGGCTCTGTTTTTGTGCATTGAAAAAATATGGCCCTAGGTACACATGTTTCCCCTACTTATATATTATTGCAACCTATTGGCAACGTTATATGAAACGAAGCACCTGGTTGCCAATTCAGCATGTACAACACAGGAAATTGGAGGGTACTTATGAAATATCGCATCAATTGCCAACTCTATTAATAACTCACCAAGTTGGCAACCCCGATGACACACACACTAAAAATTGGCAACTAGGTGCTTCATTTCATATAATGTCGCCAATAAGACGTAAGTACTAATTGAAGTTGTCAATTCAGTGAATTATTAATAGAGTTGGCGATTGTTTTAATAATACGTAAGTACTGAAATCTGTTCAGTCTGACGTACATGAAACACCATAGTTTAAAAAAAACCCATTTTGTTCTTAGGTTCAGTCCTAGGAGAGCCCACACCCTTGGCAACAAACCAAAAAAGCGCCAAGCCAGAATGAGATGGCGGCAAGTGAATATAGCGGGACAAGGTGGATCGTAATGAAAATGTATGTAAACAATAAAAATTAATCAAACGTATTTAAGATGAAAAAAAAAACAGCACTTACTTTCTTAGAACAAAATGATTAACGCGAAAATTAATGTCATTGTGGTAAAAGGGTGGGGAACCCTTGTACTACATTTTTACACTAACTTTGTATTACAGAATAGAACTATTAAGAAATTATAACAATTGATATCAAGCACCCCACGCTTTTAAATGCAGTTATTATTTTTCCATTTTCCCACATTCCAATTTCCATAGTTTTTTCCTGGCATTTCTAAATACATTGTGTTCTGTTTTTTTTTTTTTTAAATCCTGGCACCCATATTTTTTAATTGGTTTTCTACAAAAAGTACTTACATTTTTGCTTCATAATGTAATTCCTCTTTTTGTCAGGAATAAGCCATTCTTTTAAACTATATTCACGTTGAGTTCTTATTGCGAGACCATCATCTTAGATTGAAAACTATTGATACCAAAATCTTATTTGCAGCAATTTCAAAACCATGCCTAAAAGATATTCGGTGTGAGTGTACTGATATATATATTGTTCCAATGTGTGGTATTTTTGAACAGTAGTTTTTATACATGTGAACTTCAAAAAAAATGCATGCCTTCATGTGTAATATTTAGAAAATCATACTTTTTAAACCTGTTATCGTGTTTTAGAAAATGAATGCTTTATTCTTAATTTGCATTAATTTCATTTCTATTAGTAAGCAAATAATTGAATATATATTACATTAAAACAATGGAGTTGACTATAGTATCGATTGTATAGTGTTTATAAAAAAATAACTTATAGATGAAGGTATGTTGTTTAAAAAAATCTCACTTATATTTTTGTTTATTTTTTGAATGTATGATATGTATATGCCAAATATTCTTCTAAGGACTGAAATTTTTAAGTATTTTTTAATTTTTGATTATAAAAACATTAACTTAAAAAATATAATATTTGTTTTCTTTGGTGATAGGAGAGTATAAAATCAGTTGATATGAATAAAAAACTAGCTTAATTTGAAATATATATTGCAATGGATTTTCTATATTTCCATCTAGATGAATGTGTTTCTATTTAAACAAACAATTCATAAAAGTACTTACACACCTGGGCCTAATGAGTGTTATTTTAGTCAAAATTCTTTTTCTTCATTACATAATATGTTAAGAACTATTTCTTTCTTACTTTGTTTTGAAATATTTAATATATAAAGTCCGTTATATTCATCCTAACGTTTTCCAAGATATTTCTAATAACTTATTATTGAAAGACTCAATTGAAATAAAAGTTAATTTTCTGCTTGTATAGGATTTTAAAAAGAAACAATATAATTCTTTTAGAAACATAAATATAACTTGTAATAAACCAAATTGCTTCTGAACTAGTTCAAATGCTTACACATTTGTCTAACTATTTCATCGAATCTATTTTTGTTATTTTCAAAGATTTAAATCTGATGTATAAGTTCGAAGACAAAGTTTTTGATCAAATAATAGTTGTTTTTTTTTTTCTTAAAAAGTAAAATTTTTGTTGCATTGACGACAGCATATAAAATTAAGTACATGGTTGCTAATTCAACGCGTACGAGACATGGCGAATTATGTTGAACATTGTAATTTTTGCGATGATACTAAAGTACCTTTTTTGTAACACAATAAATGCAAAAGGAATCTAGATTTTCGAAGTTATGGTAAAAACTTCATATATAAATGTAAATTAAATAATATATAAGATGGAAAAAAATTAAATTTACCAACTTAAGTATCGCATATTTATATGCCTTTAAATTTGATTTGATGTATATTTTTATGTTAAAAATTCGTATTGGATATACAACAGTATCGATAATAAATAACATACAAACTCATATTTGACCCATAAATACTCATAAATAAGTGCATTACACACTCATCTAGCTGTTATATTCTCAAATTTGATCTAGTGACAGGTTCAAAAATGAGTATGCGATGTTTACAATTTTGAATACGTAGTCGTTGCCAAAGATGAGAATGGGCTTTTCTCAAATTTGAGTATGTTTGCATCGGAGCTATTTTGAGTATGTGACGTATTCAAAAGTGAGTATTTTGTACTCCGTTCTGAATACCGGTTTTTCGCAGTGTATGTTTTATTTTAGGTTCGGAATTGTGAATATAAGGTATACATCTTTTAATCTGTAATATTTTATTTTATTATTTTTAAGAACCGTCTTTATTGCATTCACATTCCAATAATCATCAAATTTATAGTTGTAACTAAAAATAGTTTGTATTTAAAGTGATTTAGCTCTCAACATTCTGAGGGAGGCTGAGAGACCAGCTCTGTCAGGAGAGGGTGATTTTGTACGATTTTCCCTTTGAAACATTTTGTAAAAGGTTGAGTCATATCCTTTTCAAAGGACTATTAATGTCAATTTTGTTTATTACCGCATTCCGATGCAGCGCCGTCTAGTGAGCTTTCGGAGCGCCGGCTTGAATAATTTTTTGGCAGAGGCCTACTAACCACACCGCCAGTTCAACACGACACGTTTTTCGCGCCCAGCGCGTTTCCAGTCCAAGCATGAGAAGTGTAATTAATTTCCCCGTCTTCTAAAGGTACAACTCAACATTCAATTAATCTAATTTCTGCATATCTCTTTCCCTTTGTAAATATTTCCCTTGTAAATTTCCCCTTTAACTTGAAATAAATTCTTTTTTCACTTAAATGAAGTATCGACGTTTAAATGACTTTGATTCCATTAATTCATCTCTAACCCTTTAATACTTACCCCTAGACGACTACCTTGGCAATATAAAATCCCGACTTCTGAAGAGTTCGATTTTTATTTGAAGATTTTAGTCGGACTCCCACATATATAATACAAATATAATCAAATAATATGTAATTAAACTTAAGGTTTGAAATATAGTATTCTCTGAGTTAATTGATTTGAAAATGGGACTCATCTATGTATACTAGATCATTCTTTCTACTGAGACGGAATTTCACTTGTAATATGTGTGCAGGTCGAGAAATATTTTAGCAGCAACGTTCATTTCCGCGGCAAAAAAATTCACTATGTGTGTAACTAGGTTTATCTTTTCAAGTTGTACGAGGACTTAAAAACCTCGAAGATTTTCCACACATTGGTTATGCAATCTGTTGAAAATTAGTTACTTCAAAATTCGTAAAGTAATCCACTCAAGATAAAAATGAAAAAGTAAGCATAGCACTTTTTCGGCAGCGATGCCGTTAAATCTGTCGAGCTGAAACGTCCTCCCGTTGATGTGCTGTGGTAGTCAGGAGAGGGAGGTGCCAGCTCAGGTGTCGTCCCACATCACTTGACCATGGTACAAAATTACGTGGTCCGTCGCCAATAGCCCTTGTGTAGCTGAACAGTGCGACATTAATATTCAATCAATCAATCAGTCATATCACTTTTCGATCCCTCTATTTGAAAAAGAATACATCTCCTAGTACAGGGATGGCGAACCAGTGGCACGCAAGTCATTGAGGGCACACGACACAACAGTTTTGGTACGCCTGTAATCAAAATGATTTACATTTTATTTCAAAGTTCACACTGAAGTATTACAAACAACAGCGAGTGATTAGTCGTGGGGAGCCCTCTCGTTTGTAATTGTCTTGCCTTAGTTACGTTGTAAGACTACAATTGCTTATGATGTAAAATTTTGTGTACGCATTGCATAGTCAGTTTCATTAATGCAACTGTACTTTTAGCCCTTAACGACCGCATTATGACTTACTGCAGTTTTTTTCATGGGATATTTTTTTTTGAATCACTACTTTCAATTAAGGAATATATAAAAACAAAATACTCAACTTTTTTAGAAATTTAATTAGTTGGAGCTAATTAATTACTTAAAGATATTCAACTGTAAAATTAATTATATACTTTGTGTTAACTTTAAATAAACAGTTAAATCGTTTTCTGATGTCTTCATTTACATACAAAAATAATAAGACACTTAAAGTTTTGACATTAACTATTTTTTCTGGACAAAAATGATAATCCTAGCAATCCGCTGAAAATTCCGTCAGCTATAAATACTATTTCTCCTACAACTGTTCGACTTTCCCGCTAAAATACTGATCCTACAACCCTTACTGCCATATATCTTGGAAGAGTAGATTTCAAAGAATATTCCTGCTAAATATCTTCAGAATATTCGTGCAATTGGTTATTCTACGTAATTTTAAAGTGAGTGATACCGTTAAAGTACCGTCGGTCGATAAAAGGTTGAAGCTTATGTGTGTTATATTTACGATTTTTAACTGTTGTTTGACTTGGATAGTTCCGCAAATGAACAAAAAGGGCAAGGTAGTAAGTGTAACAAAAAATTTCAAAGTTGGTGGACCGAGAAACATGCCATGATTAGTAAAGGCGACAAAGTGGTGTGTGTTTTATGTTGTGGAATAGTGGTATGTAGAACATCGTCTGTAAAACGGTATTGTGAAACAAATCACAAATCCTCTTCCCAAAAGGACTCAAATTTAGCATGTATTCTACAATAAGTAACATCTTACAATCCTAATATAAGATATTTATCATCCACACACAATCTGAAACCATAAAAGTCACACTAATGTTACTTTAATGTAAATTACACACATATAATTAAAACATTTAAAACTATATAGTGCAAAAGGTATGTTTTCGTAGTGAATAGAGCTTTGTGTTAGTATTTAATTTCATTTCTTTCCCAATCATCACAAGTCAAAATTATTTGACGGCCCGTCTGTGCCTCATTAAACACCATTCTTAGAAAAAATATCACGTTGATCCATAAAGATTCGGAAACATGTCCTAGCGCTTTCTGAAGGTTGATGCAATTCTACAATTTAAACATTTTGATCAGTAAGCAATCATAAGGTTTGCAAAAAGAGAGAGGATACCTTTTGTACCAGAGATCGAATTTAAATATTAATTAGAAAGCTTATAAAATAATTTATAAAAAAATAAGAATTATTAAATGTCAGTTTGTGCAAAAATAAAAACAAACTGATGAAATGCTTCTCAAAAAGTGGAGGCATCATTAATCTAAAAAAATATTATGCCCCGTTAACCGGGACTACGAAAATGCAAGCTTATGAAAGAAATTTTTTTAAAACATAAGAGTACCCTAAAAAAGAGAGATATCGATTTTTTTTTGCATTTTCTATCAACCAAATCTTTGGAAAACTTGTCCCTAAATTTTAGATCTAAAAAATAATTAGTCTTTAAAATATTTGAAATTTTCCTGAATTTCCTGAGTCCAGAGTTTAGTTTCGATTTTATTTTAAAGCAATTTTCGCATTGCTAAATTGAATTGATTAAAAATATTTTGAATATAATTTATTTTTTATCGGTTTAAATTGAATACTAACTGCAATTTTCCTTGTTTAAATAATTTCTGTTTGTTTAGGTTTTGAATTTTTCGGCTGTCTCATAGTTACTTATTTACACTTGATTTCAAGAACAATATTTTTACACATAGTTCATAAAATTTAAAAGTTTTTACTTCGTTTTCATTAAGTTTTATCTAGTCAGAAAATGCCTATTTTTTGCTTTATTTAGTATTAATATTATTTTCTACATGAATACATTGCATTTCAAACTTTTGTGAAAATATTGTGCTAAGATTAGTGTGAATAATATGTCATCGTAAAAATGCTATCAATATTATCCAAAATGTTTTTGAAATAAAAAAAAATATTTTCAGTCATATTTAATTAAAGTAGTGATTTAAGGTAGAACATATAAGTTGGAAAATAACGATTCAAAAATTAGAGCTTCCATGTGTTTGTTAGATTTTACTTTATGACTTTGCAATCTTTATATGTGTGTTTTTCTCAGACTTTAAATTTTGAAGATAAGTGTTTTCTGAGCGCTAAGGCTTTCTTTTTCTGTTCTGTATAAAGTCTTGTAATTTTTTGATATACTCTCGAAAGTATGTTCTATGTAAGTTAGTAGAGATGTAGGTCTGAAATATCTATTCATTTTTTTTTAAAAAATGTCAAAACTATTATTTTAAATTTTTTGTGTGTTTTTCTAGATTTTAATTATTATTAAAAGTCAGCAAGGAAATAGATTTTGAAATACATACTAACTTTAGCTCGCATTAATCTGAGAAACATGAATCACTTAAAATGACTAAAAAATTTTTATAAAGTTGTGCATTTTATAAAAGTTTTTTAAATAGCTTCAAAATCTTTTTAATTAATTAAAATTGTAACATAATGGCAGATCAAACTAACTTTTAACTTTCAGAATCAACTTATTACTATAATCTGAAAATAAAACAAAAATTAATTTAGCCTTGCTGTCCTCAAAACACACAGTTTTAAAAACGAATACTGAGTAGTCTTAAATCAAGAAATTTAATAAATGAAGTAAATTCAAATCATACTAGTATTCAATTGGAGCACGCTATTTAAACTTTTTTTGACTAACTTGTTTATGTTATAATATGTAATATAGCCGTGGGTATCCTAGTGGTTCGAGCATAGGACTCCAGAGCAGAAGGCATGGGTTCGATGCCCGATGCCCCCAGATACCCTGTGAGTACACACGGAGTAAGTGATCGTTAAATCAGTGGGTCTGAATGTCTTGTGGGCTGAATCACGAGTGCAGGGAACTGGAGAATATTTCCCTTCCCTTCAGCTCCATGCAGAAATTGTGGAGGTGGAGATAGGTGGTGTCGCCATCTATCGCCCCTTCGGGGAATTTCGCCGAGCTAATTCGTACTCTCACCTGTATGGTGCTCAAGGCCAACGACAGGCGTACTTTTAGCCCCTTGTCACGATGAATTTCGTGGGCCTCGATCTGACAACTTCAGACAGGTAGCATTAGAAACAACATTATAACAAAATTTACAAAAAGTATTATTTTATTTTTTAAAATGCAAAGTAATTTTCTAAAATATGATTTAATAATCAATAAACCTTTCTTAAATAAACTTATTTATATACAAAGTTTCGTAGTTTTTGTAAAAAAGACGAAAAAAAAAACATCATACAGAATTGTGGCGAATTAAAAATATATAAGAATAAAAAGTTAAAAAGGCTGGAGATTTATTTACATTCACTCATTCAAAAAGAAAATATACAATGAAATAAAAATATATTACATAGGCGTTGAATAGGCGTTTTCTTTTGGGCGTCCGGACTGTAAAAACAGTCCTCAATCCCATATCGTGAGAGTCTATGATGCTGGGCATGGCAAAAGTGGTGTTTTCCTTTCTGCTGAGTGGCATGTTAGTGATTTGTCAAGCGATGGAATCCGGGAGGCGTGCCTTATGTTCTTCATCTGGGTGGTGAGTTTTTGGCTTGGAGCTAAGAGGTTGCTCTCTGATTGGATGCAGGGTAAAATATATTACAGAGTATTTAAGGTTTTTTATTCCACTGTTCTGCAATAATTCATTCTTTAAGAATAAAGAAAACGATCAGTTGTGCCTAGCACTCTTTAAAACATTTATCTGTAATGTGTAATGAATTGAATACTGCTATAAATATTAATAATGTAAGCGATGACAACAGCGAAATTTCCCTTTCAAAACCGCGAAAAGAGTGACCTTCTCTGTCGCACGTGCGCTAAACTTTCACCCATATCGTCATAGTTGAAGCGAGTCACAAAATAGAGCTTTTCGTGAAATATTAAAAAGAATTTTTTAAAAGCATGACTTTTAAGTTAATGCTTTCAAACTTAACACAGATTGCAAACTACGGTAATTTTTAAACAAAAAATGAAACAAAAAATAACGCTTAAATATGTCTCAAAAAAGAGGAAAAAAACGAAAAACACAATTTAAAAAAATAAACCGTAAATTTTAAGCAATTATTTCAATCTTTGTACAGATTATGGATATTATCGTTCTACACAATCAAAAGTTTCGTGAGATTATTTTTATAAATAAAGAAGTTATTATTTAACTACAATTTTGAGTTTTTTTTTAAAAATCGTAAAAAAAGTCTTTGATATTTTATTTCCTAAATAACCTGTTCTCTCAACCCGCAACCTGTACCCAAGGTTGCGAGTTTAACCCAGGCCCTCGTCAGTGGATTTTCATGCCGCAGAAAATCGACAGTGGCCATGTCGTAAGATTATACGGCATGTAAAAGATCCCTAGAGTGTCTGTTTGGCTTGGATGCTCTCGACAAAATTGAATCCTGATACAGGTTTGCATCGTCATATCTTAGGTGCCTCCCTCTATGCAAGAAACTGGGCGTCAAAATTACCTGCGGTGATTGGTATCCGTCTATAGGACACCGCACTAAAGAGTGATATAAGCTTCCGGGGGAGGAACGAGGTCTGCAATGGTTAGGGATCAATTCGCAGACCATGAGAAAAAAATTTAAAATGACTGATTTTCAAACAGAAAAGCATGATTTTTTGTGTGTAGAATATCATTTCATTAACTTGAAAGAAATCATTAGATTTAGAAATTGTTATAAAAACGTATCGATTTTGACTCAATTTGGAAAAAATCATAAAAAACAGAAAATATCAATATTTTGTAAAATAAATTATACTGTATCGTGGTGAAGTCTATGATTATTCCTATTCTGTAATTATTTTTTTCTGAGGCTCATAAAGAACTAGAGAGTGTTTTAAAAACTTCAAGGATAACAAAATTTGGAGAATTGGAACCGCCACTTGGCGGGAAAAAATGGCAATAAATATCTGGTTTAAGGTTTTTAATTCATATATTTTTAAATAAATACACTATTTTCACGCAAAAACAACTGAATGTATTTAAATGAAACTTTACAGTAATATAGCTTATACATCAGAATAACACATAGGGTATAATTTATAAAGATATTTTGTGAAGTGTCCAAAATATAACGATTTTAGTCAAGTAAATAGGAAAAAATTCTGCCATATGCAAGCAATTCATCTTTTGTTTGTGAAGAAACGCTTTTTGTTTTGGCTACGCAAGGCGATCGCTACTAATTCATTCCTGTTATCAGCATACTCAATATTTTTTTATTTCAGAATAAATTTAAGTTTTGAAGGGAGAGGTTGTTATAAATCTCTCTTTATTTGAATGTTTTTTTATCATTTCATTATGCACATTTGGTAGTAAGAAACTTATCTTTTTTCAAAATAAATGCTTTTATCGGTACTGGCACTTAAAGTAAATAAACTTTCTCTTTCACACTACATCATTTGGACAAATTTTCGAAATTTGTTTGTGGTTAGTAGTTACTTATAACGGTATAATTTTAATTGAATATGCGGATTTTGCATTTTTAAGTATAAAAAAAATTATAACTACTGTACTGTATTTTTTGGGGTGAGCGAGTGAATATTAACGTCACACTGTTCAGCTACACGAGGGCTTTTGGCAACGGACTACGTAATTTTGAACCATGGTCAAGTGACGTGGAAGACACCTGAGCTGGCACCCCGTTCTCCTAACTACCACACGACATAGTGAAAGAATATTCTACCAATACTTAGCAGGAATATTCTTTGAAATCCACTCTTCCAAGATAAATGGCAGCACGGGTTCTATGATGCATATTTTAGCGGGGAAGGCGAATAGTTCTGTAGCAGATATTGTGTTTTCAGCTGACGGCGTTTTTAGCGGATTGCAAAGATTATTATTTTTGTCCCGAAAAAATAGTTTGTCAAAATTTTAGTGTCTTATGTTTTTGTATGTTAATGAAGACCTTAGAAAACGATCTGACTATTTATTTTAAGTGAACGGTGCACATAATTAAATTCACAGTTGAATGTCTATAATTAATTTTTAGCTCTAACGGATTATTTCCCAAACTGGAGTATTTTGTTTATTTATATCCCTTAATTTTCAAGGTACTGATCCAAAAAGAAAAGATTGTATAAAAAAACTGCAGTAAATCATAATGCTTTGGATAAAGTATTAACGTGCATAGCACCCCTACACGGCGAGTCTTACAAAGCTCTAATAAATCTCGAGCTATGAAAGTAGCCAGACATTTGCCAACTTGACTCTGTCGTTAACATTTCGTTATTTTTTCATTGAATCGCCATTATAATTTAAGAAACTACGTTGCTTGCGAATATTACAATTTTAACATAAAATAAATACAACAGAAAGTAATATATATTTATTACACTTTCAGATATAAATTAATTACACTATTTTAAGCGTTCATTACACAAAACTTTTAACAATGTGTTACTTTTGCTGAGCAGAGATCAGCTTAGGGAGGTATTTTCAAAAATCGACCCTCAATCTTTTTATCAGCTTTTACATCTACATACTTAAAATTTAACGAAGTGTTTTTCGTTCTTTCTTTTTTATTTTTGGTTTAACTGAGAAATACAAAAAGCCTTTTTTGTTGAATTTGCAGTTCACGTAAGATCAACTCATTAAAAACTTATTCACCCTCCAATCTCCACCCGCGCGAAGAACGGGTATACCTGCTAGTCGGAATATAAATGGTCAAAACTGATTACTCGGATAATTCCCGAAGTTGTGGTACCTTCGACGAGATTCTACATCATACGGTTCATGAGAAGATACACTTACTCGTACGATCAGTCGCATACGTTTGTTTACCTTCGAATTTCACATTATTGTACATAATTTAAATGAATATTAGAATTTAGATAATATTTTTCTGTTCCCAAAAGAGTGGGGTGAAATTGACTTTGTATTAAGGAATTAATGATTTTTAAATTTAAAAGAAATATGGTTAACACTTCTGAGTGCCTTTATTGAAAAATATCACATGATCATCGCTTTTGGATATCTGGTGATTTACTATCTGTGTCCATTATCTAGGAATGTGGACATTATAAGTGTAGGTTGGTTGTTATTTAATTTGATTTCTATATGCAAAAAAAATTTTTCTTTCCGTAGGCCTGATTATTCTCAATAAATACTCGAATCAAATTTATCTCAATTTTAAAACCTCACAATATATTTTAAGAAACAATAGATGAAGATTTTACCTTACGGCTATGCGAGAGAACATAGTATTCAAACGCCTTCCGAATTGACAAGAACCAAATGATCTGTGAAAATGTACTGCTCACTGAATCTTACAAAACGTCTTATGTAATCCGCCAACCCATTATGCTTCCCTTATGTTCTATAACCGGTGTGGGCATTACGTCGATCGCGATCGACCGGTGGATAGCCAAGACATTTTGGGGTGACCGCCTGAAGATTTTAGCCGATAGTAATTATATATGGAAACATTCAAGATCGGCTGAAGTATGCAGACTAAGTGACTACTAAGTGACAGACTACTGACTATAACAAAGAAAACTAACTTTAGATAAAATGTTTTATTTTTTATGTATTTTGAATTGTTTGATAATAAATTTATCATTTGATATTATTATATTTCTGGCTAGTATTATTGTGTTTATATTTTGCGTTTTGCTTCCTAAACGCAGTTTTAAAAGTGTTAGTTTTTTTAAAATTTTAGTTCTGTAAGTAAAAGCAAGTACACATTCCGTGTTTATTATTAATTGATGATAAATATTATTAACCTTTTGCTACCTCATCACACCTACGACGCTGAGAATTGGCGCACACAAGAATTTTTCAAGGGGAGGGGGACGTGGTCGAAAATCTGCAATTCTCGTATCATACCATAATAAGCTCCTAAACGTATTTTTTTTTAATTTTGTAGATTGTTGGAACAAAAAACAGTAAAAAAATAAATTACTGAATAAATACTCAGCATAATTAATAATAATAAATTATTTATTAATAAAATAAAAAAAATTATTAATAAAAAATACTTAAGTTGTACGTACTGTATACATGGGATTAAAATCAATGGGTAAAAAAATCAAGGACTGTGGGGGAGTGTCCGGACCAGTGCCCCCCCTCCTTCCTTGTGTGCGCCACTGGCATTGGGTGGACCGCGTCATCTTGAAAAAATTAGAAGTAGCCCGCCGCTCCCTGGAAATGTCTGCCCACCCCTGTTCTATAGGTTAGACATAATATATTCAGAATGTCATCCAAAGTCCTTTTGAAAATAAGTATTTTAAATTGTAAAAAAAGCTAGATATCTCTCTCTCTTTGATAATTAAGGAACTAAACTTTCTTTACAAAATATGTTATTCTGCCAAACTTTACTAAGATAAAATGGTTATGACGAGATCATTTTAAAGTAGCAATTTCTGTAAACCTTTTTCAAGTTTAAATTTTTCTGAAAAAATTATAATTTAGTGGAATTAAGGATATTGGTCTTATACTTGAAAGATCTTGAGCATTTCTGTAACATAATATACATGTGCTTACTGCAATTCAAACGTTCCTTAAAAAATTAAGCGGTTATTCTTTTGGATTAGATTAATTCTTGTAAATTAATAAAGAAATGAAAATTAAGTTCAAAGATTAAATTTTTTCAAGGATAATTGAAAGAAAAAACATACATTATACCGAATACAATTTATCTTTCATTTTGATATAATTTAAGTATAGCACATAGCAATTCATAGCAATTTTGAAACAAAATATCGTAAGAAACCAACCAAACCAAAAGAACGAGAATAAAGAAGACATCCGTGTATTTTCGCGTATTGAATTGTTGATAACTTCAGATTAGCGCTAACATCTTAAAGTGGTACAGAAGCCCAGATGCATGTTTGCTTATCACATCTCTCAAAACAATTCAGTTATTGAAAAACAACTCATCGAGTTTCACTGTGCAGTAAGTCATCAATTTCATCATACTACACTACAAATTCTGTAGAAGCAAACATAATTTTAACTATGTAACTGTTAATTTACTTTAAAGATTTGATTACACATGGTCAATTTTTTTTAATTGCAAAAATCAAATGTTTAGTACAAATCGAAATATAAGTATTAGTTGAAAATTGGTATTTTAAATTACACACATAGAAATTGTGATTTTTTAGCGGTTGTATATACGCATAACGTGGCTGACACACAGCATGGCAGTGGTAAAGTTCGTTTCTAGTGTGGAGCACTTTTTTTAAATATATATATATATAAAATATAATTGAATACGTATTAGTCGTTCAGTAAGTCATTTTTGTGTGATATAACTGGAAACTCTTCTCCAAGCACAAACCAATTCCACAATCATCACACCAGACTTAAATTTCATTCCTTATTTTTTTTTTCTCATTTGCATCCTTTTCAAATTGCACTGTCCTCTACACTCAGGTTACCCAGGAGTAGGGGGAATATAGGATATAAAAACTCGTGCAATGAGACAGGAAGGTAGGCAACTGCATGTGGTGTGCCAGTAATCTTTTGTCTAGAATCGGCATCATCATGTTTATGTAAAATATCTTCTACCACTTGGGTACGAAATTCTAAAAATGTAATACATTTATCAACTAAATTTCTATAGAATAAAAATGACTTCCAAAGTATCTTGTGCAGTAAAAGTAGAAAAATCTTTTTATAATTTTTCGGGTGTTTTCGTATGGTTGTCAAGAAGAATATTTCCTGATCACAGCGATCTGTACAACCCCTGTGTGATTAAGAAGGAGTCAAATACTATCTTCAGTTTGAGTTTACCTTCAAACTTTTTTTCTTTTTGATGTTGATTCTGGAAGTATCAAGAGTACTGCTGATTAAAAACTATCTCTTGAATTCAGTCCAAGTTATATTTTCTTAATATGAATTCGTATTTAACAAAAAGTTAAAGCCAAAAAGAAATTTCCTCCAACTTGAATTTCTGTGTAACGATAAGATGCACGTAAAAATATTCCATTGTATAATACTCAGAAGGGAAATTTTGGAGCATGTGTGCCGTGTCAGAGATTATCTCGGGCATTAAAATAAAAAGTTAATTAAAGAAACATTCAAATGTCTTTAATTTTCTTTCAAAAAACTTGTCCTGTTGCAAATGTACTTGAATAATTATTTTTCAGCATTTGGTATAATGAGGGTAGTAACCTACAAACTGTTGGTAATTTTTAGTATCGTCCATGGAAAATTTTAAAATTCCCTATGGAATGTTTATTAAAATGTCCAAAAAAATTTAAGTAATAAAAAATTTGGATTAAACATTCTGAATCTTTTTTTTTTAGATTTGTGTAATGTTTCAGTTTCTTTTGAGTGTTTCTTATAATGTATCCCAATAAGAAATTTCACTTGCATTTTAAAGACATTTATTTATTGTGAAGTATTTCGCGGATTTTCAGTATAGCTATACGAAAGGTTTCCGAACAAAGTAATCCATGATGCTCTCGTAATTATGAGGAAAAAATTCAATGTAGGTATAAATAGATTTCATTAAAATTTGTTTGAAGTAAAATTATATATAACCATTGTGCATAAATTAAAGCGTACTTTTGCACTACAGTCACCCCGCTACTGAATTTTGTCGACTTCAGAGTTGAAAAAGGAAAATGACGATTTATAAAGTAAAAAATTATTCTTTATCTAAACCCTAATATATATATATTTGCTAGAAAATTCTGTTCCCATACTATTGCTTATCCCTTTATCTACCGACGGTTTTTATAAATACAACTAACTTTAAAATTACACAGAAAAACCATTCTCTGACCGTACTCTAACGATACTTAACAGTAATATTTTTTTTAAATCCACTTTTCCAAGGTGCCAGCTCAGGTGTCGTCCACGTCACTTAACCATGGTTCAAAATTACGTGGTCCGTTGCCAAAAACCCTCGTGTAGCTGAACAGTGCGACGTCAATATTCAATCAATCAACCACTCTTCCAAGATATGTCAACATGGGTTCTATGTTGAGTGTTTTAGAGTCGAAGGCGAATAGTTTTATAGCAGAAATTGCGTTCAGCTTACAGCGTTTTCAGCGAATTGCGAAGATTAACTATTTTTTCAGAACAAAAAGGATAATGTCAAAAGTAAAGTCTCTTATTTTTTTGTATAATGAAAACCTCAGAAAACGACTTGACTATTTATTTTAAGTGAACAGTGTATATTAATAATATTACAGTTGAATAAATTTAATTAATTAATTAGCTCTAACGCAGTGTTTCTCAAACTGTGGGGCGCGCCCCCCTGGGGGGGCGCGATGACCTTACGAGGGGGGCGCGAGCATATGAAAATAAAAGATTTAAAAAATAATTAGTTTCTGGAATGAATTAAAACAAAATATTTTCAGACATAATAAAAATGCACTTTTACTCTGATATAATTTATAGGCGCGCGCGCGCGATATTAAGTCAGCAAAAATAAAAACTTTTTCAATACCTAATTAGCTATCTTTGATCCTATAACCAAAATAAAAAAAACTTTTATTTGATTTGCTGTAATCCCGTGATGAGAGATTTTTTTATTACGCTTTTTTTAACCTAACATACTACTCTTTCAGAGAAAAAACAGATCCCAGACACATAATCGAAAAAATTTAGGAACGTAAAAAATTCATCACTGTCATTTTTGAAATACTGCGCATTATAGCTGTAATCTGTTTGACCTTCTAAGTTATTGGTACAGTTTGTTGTGACCTCTCTCTTATGTGTTTGTTTCACATTTAGGGAAGTTGTAAGGATTGTATTTCTCTGTTACGTTTTTTTCCATGCAAAAGAGTTTTATGATGTTTGGAAAACCACGGAGAGAGCACACACACACAAGCACACATGAAGGATTACTTGGCCAAGACATATTTTTATAAATATTCTCAACGTATAAAGCATAACGAAAAACGTTTCACACAATTTTTTAGTTGAATCCTAGGAGGACCCACTTTTGGTCGCCAAATTTTTTTGTCGCCAAATTTTGAGCGATAAAGGTTACAATATGGTAACCCTTCCATTTCATCGGAAAATTTGGATTTTCAAATCACCTAAAAATGACAACCCTAAAAAAGTACAACGTTTTTCGCCTTTTCCGAAAAAACGTCATTTTGACATTTGACTTCGTTTGCTCTCCACCGGTTGTTGTTAAGAATGGCGTGTGAAAGGAAATTAATTGAAAGTGAGGCTACGACAGGTTTCTTTGTGCTCCTGGGCACAAAGGGGAAGAAGAGACATTAGAATGGTGTATGAAAGCTAATTTAATTGCTTCTCGTTATGAATGTCCGAGGTTTAAAAAAATGCGTTTGTAAGAACGAAGGGAACGGTTGACGGCTACGAATGGCGTTGCCGCAACCAGTCGAAAGATAATCGCCACGACGTTGTTCGGAGTGTGAAAGGGCACTTTGGTTTAGCGAAAGCAAACTTGCTATAATAATTATCTTGCGTTTGACCAGATATTGGTTTGGGGCAAGAGCATGAATGCGTTCGTGGTGTGAATGACTTGAAAGTTAATAAGAATAGGTCACAAGTTGGTGGATGACAATTTTCATGAATTCCTTGCATCCATCGCAGGGTGTATCCACCAACGGAACATGACGAAATGCAAGCGTAAGGTAAGTGCCTTTTAAAATTTTTAAAATGATTGATTTCATGTATTTCTTCAATTTTTATATTTGTGAAACGCCCCCTTTCGTCCTTTTTTTTTTTAAAAATGTAAATCATGTTGTACACACTGGTTTTAGAATGCTTTTTTAAATGAATTTCATTGCGTTTTCTCCGTTTTTTTCTTTATATAATGATTAATTTAATGTATTTATTCGTTTTCATCTTTGCGAAACGCCCATTTCATCCCCCGCTGACGCATGCGCTTCCCAAGAGTTTTTCGTCATTGACGCCTTTTTGAAAACCTTCAATTTGGCGCTTTTTGGCGAAAAATTTTTGGCACCAAAAACAGCAGTGGGTCCTCCTAGGATACTAGGACCCATACTACCCAAATGGGAGAACATTTGAGCTTTGTCATATTAAGCCTTCAACGGCCCTTCTGCACGGCGCGTAATCAGCAGTACAAGGCTCAATATCATAACATTCCAGCAATAAGTCCGTTACCTTGGTTACTAGGCTACCGCGGTCTCCGGTATTTTGTTTTATTCAGCGTCTTATTATACCAGGGGGGCTGCGATAGCCCAATGGTCTAGGTATCGGATCAGGACAGGAATGTCATGAGTTCGAGCCCAGGACCACAAAAGACCCACCGTGTAGGGCAGCGATGCACGTTAAATCTGTCGAGAGCTGAAACGTCCTTCAGTTGGTGTGGTGTGGTAGTTAGGAGAGGGGATGCCAGCTCAGGTGTCGTCCTTGTCACTTGACCATGGTTCAAAATTACGTGGTCCGTCGCCGAAAGCCCTCGTGTATCTGAATAGGGTGGCGTTAATATTCAATCACTCACTCGTTGTCATGTTGCTTCAAAAGCCTAGAGTTTTTTTTTTAAAAAAGAAAAATAATAACGTAATAAGAAAAATATTAACGTATTAAATATATAGTTTTTTCTTATTTAATCTCAGTTGAATTTGAACATAAGAATATAATTATCTTAAGAACATTACTGCAAGCAAATACTACTTACATATAATTTTTTTGGTAGGAAAAGACATAAAAATACATACTTTACAAATATTCTGATATTATGAAAAATGCATTTATACTTATAATGTTTTGTCTACAAGAAGCTAATATTTCAGTTTCTTTGCTGAACGAAATTTTTTGTTAAAAATACAATGGAAGGGGATTTATTCTTAGTTTTTACACAGGATTGGATAAAATTTAACAAAAATAACCTTTTATTAATAGAAATGTTTCAAACTTTTACAGTGTTTATACTTTGTTAGAAATTGTTCTGTGAATGATTGTGGAGAAATTAAATTAATTTTAAAAAAGTAATAATTTTTTTTCTTCATTAGAAACTGCGTTTAAATTTTTAATTCTCTACCGATAGTGATAAACGAGATAATTTGATAAAAAATTTATTTTAATAAATTGCAAAATATAGTTAAAAAAGGTTTCAAATGATTTTCAGATAATTAGATCGGATGTTTTGAATTACAAGCCTTGTACGGAAACTCTCTGCACCTTGGAACCAATATCTACAGGATAATAAACTATTGAATACATCATTGTGGCTTCAGTGATCACAGATTTCATGAAAAATGATTGCTGAACCTTCTGGAGAAGATACGAAGTATGTTTGTGATACGTGTTACAGAACATTTCAGTTACGGAGGCACTACTTAAAACATATGCAAGTGCATAAAGACACCGTTTTCAGAAATGTTTCAAATGTGGGGCCGCCTTCAATTCCTTTTTTCAGTACCTCGAACATATGGAAATTCATGAGCAACGTACAGAATTAAATTGTAAGTATTGCAATGAATCTTTCATCTCTCATGATACTCTTAGGCTACATGAAAATCAACACACAAGAAGAAATCATTTTAATTGTGAAATGTGCCATTGCCAATTTCAGACCAAAACGTTATTACAACAACATCTACTGTTGCACAGGGCTGAAAATTTTATTAATTCTGGTGTGTGTAATAGAGAATTCACACAGAAAAATGCAGAAAAAACGTATACGCACCACCATGATGGTAAGAAACTCCGATGCTATATTTGTGGAAAAATGTTTGGTAACAAATATAACCTTAAACAACATGAAGAGAAACACAGCAATGACAAATCCCATTCCTGCCCAGTTTGTAATAAAAAATTAAAGAATAAAAAAGTTATGAAACAACACCTACGTTTACATACAGGGGAAAGAAAACATAAATGTGATAAATGTAAAAAAGAATTTTTTCGACTTCATGACTTGAGAGAACACAACCATTTACATACGGGGGAAAAACCCTACCTATGTAAAGTATGCGGCAAAATGTTTTCACGAATATCAAATTTTACTACGCATAAGAAATTCCATTCGGGAGACAACCTCCATGTATGTGAAATTTGCGGAAAAATTTTTTTGCATAAAACAGATTTGGAAAGGCATCTTAATAGTCACACGGGGGAAAAACCGTTTAAGTGCGAGTTTTGCAGACAATGTTTTAGTGACCCAAGCAATAGGAACAGGCATGTTCGAAACAAACACAAAAAGCTTCATTAAAAGAAATGTATCGAAGCAAACGTCTTTTTCACCTGAAAATATATTATAGATAGGTCGATATTAAATTCTCTAGGGAATTTCTCATAAGAACTAGAATCATCTGTTGGGGTCATGTATTTTTGAGTTATCAAATATTTGCAATCTTTTTTTAATAATATGAAGGTTATATATAACATTTTATTTCAAAGTATATCTCAATTGTAAATAATTGGTAATTTTTAATGAATTAAATGTGTATTAGATAATATTTTCTTACAAATAATAAGCTAAAAGACAAATTCATTAAATTGAATATGAATTCTTTATGTGAATAGTGTTTCACCAAACACTAAAAGGCATTTTCAGATTTTATCTGAATATTTTGTAACAATAATGAAAAACTATTCTCACAATAAATAAATCGAATTTATCAAAAACTGTTCTTTTTGAATTTTTTTAACAAAGGCTTTTTAACAAAGGCTCCATAAAGAATTTGAAGAAATGTTTTGTATTTCTAAGCATATCTTATTAGAGATTAAATTCAGGGTAATATAGATAATTTAAAATGACATATCTGACAAAAACGTAATACCTTGCAAAATATGCCTATAATTTTTCCATTTATATTTCAGAGACTTAAAAGTTAGCTGATTTGGTGGTCTGTCTGAAGAGAGACCTTCAGTGTTTAAGACCCCAAGCAAGCTTGTTACTCATTTATCCACCCAATGCAGCGGGGATGAAAGACAGAGTCGACAATACCCATCCACCCAGACCTGTGTGGTGTGGAAGCATGATACACAACCACTCGACCCTATTCGATGAAAAATAAAACTTAATGTTGGAATCCTGTATAATTCCCTAATGAATAAGAGAGTCCAAACTTTTTTTTCCATGTAAACTGTTTAGACGGAAATGGCTGATTATGAACATTTCACAAGTTGCATAAATTAAAATTAACAGTTATATTTTACATAAATTTTTAAGAATGCAAAAGGTGTATTTCGGCTGCACGAATTAATTTTAAAAGGAATATGGTTATGCAAAAGTAGTACAAATCTATCTAAAGTAGGGTTGGTTACCTTAGATATTGTCAAACACAATAATGTATTGGAAGCCAATTCCACTATTCGTTGTTATAAAAATGTATGGAAAATTACAAGACTTATTTTTGCATTTGAAGTTTTTATATTTTTGTCCTGAGAACTTTTAAAGCTAGAGCGGCATCCATCAAAACCGCGAGTCCCTCTCTGTTTTCCCAGATCGCCCCTGCCTAAGCCGGTTCTGCCATAGTAAGTGAAAATGCCGTATTTTGTTTGTCAAAATTATTTTATAGCAGATTGCATTTTTCATGTATTTTAGATTGTCTTTTTATATTTTTACATTAATATCTTAATGTCTGATTTTAAAATTACATAAAATTCTTGACATTCGCATTAATGACCATTATAATTTTTATTAGTATATGAATGCGTCGTCAAATGATTACATGACTATTATTAACATAATATTTAAACCATTTAAGTAATATTAAGTATAACATATGCAAATTTTCTGAGCTTTAAAATAAATATTTCGAAAACTACTTCAGATATATTCATAATTTTTCATTCCCATATACGGTTTAGCTTCTCAGTTTTGCTTCTATGTAAAAATGTATTGTATATTCATCATTTTTTTAGTATATTTTTTGCTCTTAACATAAAGTTTTTAACCGAATAGTATGAAATTTTTGAAATATATTAAAAAAATACTAAAGAAGCTATATAATAAAAAATTTGAAATTTATATTATACTCAAAGAATTACTAGAACTTATGGTAAATAATTTTTAACTGCGCGATGCATTTTTTTTTCGAAATTTCAAATGAAATTTCTAACAAAATTTCTAGCTTTATGGGGTCGAGATTTTAAAAAAATATCCAGATTATAATTACTTATTCAGTTAGCCTTTAAAAAAAAGATAAATGTTGAGGTATTTTGCATAAATAGATATTTTTGAATAATAATTCGAATGTTTTTGAATAGCTCGAATTTAAAATTGATTTTTATGTTTATTTATATGCATAAATGTCTTCTGTAAATTTTTCCGTATATTTTTGATTACCATTTATTCAAACATTAAAGTTATAAAACAAATGTGGGAAAATCTTCATGTTGTTTTTGATGTGAACTGAAGTTCAAGCGCTTAAAATTCATACATAATTCTGTGTATTTTAACAATATATAACTAGGCACTGTACGTAATCTTCCCTGTGAACGCTTGGGTTTTGAAATCTAAAAAAAAACTGATAGATCTTAATTAGTTTTCTTTTTTCGTTATTTTTATTAAAGCGTAAGAAAATGTTTAAAATTACTTGATGAAGTTTAAATTTGTTCATTTTTAGTGGTTGATAAGTTCAAAAGTTTTGAAATTTTAAAGTTTTAGTGTTTTATAATTTTTTTTTGGCATCTTATAATGAAATAATCATGTTTCAAAAACTGAAAGCATTGATTAAGATAAGAAAAATGAAGCGAAAGAATAAACTTAAACAGGTAATTTGTCTAACTATATAAAATAGCAGATTGCCCTGACACGCCGCAACTTGTTACAGTTTCTAAATAATATGAAACCAAAAGGAAATTGTTTAACATATTTTACTTATGCGTTGGGACTTTTCAAAACTTTTAAAATACAAGTTAACAAACAAACACTTCCTGGGGTCTAACGAAATTCTCGCCCGATTTTTTACGATTGCTCCAGGGTCAAAACACGAGGTTCCCTGCGAGCCATAAAACTTCCTATCAATGTCCTGCTGTGTGGCTTCCACCGTCCTTAATTATCTTTCAAGATGTTAAACCTTTAAAAGGGGGAAAGGATTTCTCAGAAAAGTACGACTCAAGCGCTTTTGAAAATGTTGCTTGAAGGCAAAAAAACCCGTGCAGTGCATTTTCGAAGCATCTTTACAATGACGGAATTTTCCGTGTGGAACACTTGGAGGGTTAAAAAGATTCGTGGTTCGCAGAGGTAAACCATCAGAGATCTTCTGCGATTAAGGAACCATTTTCAATGGAGCTAGCAGAAATCGCAGAAAGGAGTTCCGCCAGTTGATGAAGGAAGATGCCATTTATCAATTCCTGGTAACTAACAACATCAACTTTCATTTCAATCCTCCATCTGCTCCTCATTTCGGAGGTGTTTGGGAGGCTACAGTGAAATATTTTTAGTTTCATTTGAGCAGAGTTGTTGGAGTCACTAGTCTCACCTTCGAAGAACTATCTACATTATCAAGCCAAATTGAGGCATGCCTCAATTCCAGACTACTATGTGTATTATGTAGCAGTCCAGATGATCCTTGTGTTCTCACACCAGGATATTTTCTGATAGGAAAGGCATTAACAGCTATACCGCAACCTACAGTTCCAAACGACCTTCGCCACTGCGATCGCTTGGCGATTGCTTACAAGAATGACCAAAATTTTTGGAATACATGGTCTTCACAGTACATGACATTGCTGCAGTCAAGATCAAAATGGCGCATCATTCAAAAGAACCTTGATATCGGAGATCTTGTCTTAATCAAACACGACAACTCACCCCCACTACAGTGAAAATTAGGGAATGTCACGGAAACGTTCCCTAGTAAGGACGGTAAGGTTCGTGTGGTTGAGGTGAAAACTCAAACTAGTGAACTTGTGATATCAATTGCTAAACTGTGTCCACTACCTATAAACACTTGAACATTTGTGAATTGTGAATAACTTTTCCTTTAGCATTGTTAACTCTCCAACCGGACAGCACGTATTTTTCTGCCTTACTAGAGAGGCTTCGAAAATGGACCACACTGAATTTTTCGTAAGGCCGGGGACTCACCAAAAATGAACCAAACTGATTTTTTCCTCCTCAAGTAATGTGTTCAAAAACGGTAAAGTTGTATTTTTCCGAATTTTTTCTCCCCTTTAAAGGTTTTGTATCTTTAAAGATAACTAGAGACGGTCGGGGAGACACAATGGGCATTGAGGGGAAGTTTTATGGCTCACGGGGAGACCGGTTCTTTCCCCTGCAGCAATCGTAAAAAACCGGGAAGAATTTCTTTAAACCCTAAAGTGTACGCACATAATTGCAAGTCAACGAGTTGAGAATTCTCATATATATTTTTCTTTATCTTTAAATTCTCAAATGGAATTAAGTTTTTCTAATGTATGTCTAAGTTCTTAAAAAAATATCTGTAGTATTTAAATTCAAATTATGTATTAAAACATTGAGGATAATTTATTGTTTCATTTTCTTATATTAATCAATACTTTCAGGGATTTTTTTTAAAAATGATTATTTTGTTATGTGTCAAAAAATAAATAAAAGGTTCAAAATTTAAAATCTTTTAAAATTTCGGACACTTCTAAACATGAATAATTTTTAAGCTTCTGTATTACATTATTTGCAAAAAAATTTTATGCATTGTTAAAAAAACCCTATTTAAATCTTTTAGTTTTTCATAATTTTAAAGCCAGGCATTCAGGGTATCTTACATATAATCCCTTGTTTTGTATTGTTCAGATAACAAATTATATTTGAATTTTGAATGTCTGAAGATTTATTTCATTCAAAGAGAACTTTAACTGCTAGCTTTTATTTTTGAACTTGAATCTTCAAATAAATAGTATTTAAAAGCATCTGGAAAAATTTACAGTTAACATTTGCGCATATAAATAAAGATCCTTTTTAAATTTAAGTTAAAAAAATATATATTTATGCATTATCCCTCATCATTCCTGTTCCATTAGTGGCTGACTGAAGAAAAGGTTATTAAAATTTGGACATTTTTATAATCTAAACCATGCAAAACTAGGAATTTTGTATTAGCTCCACTGAAATTCTACATTGGAATTTCGAAAAAGATATTTATACGTGTCTCACATACTCAGTTGAAAAACATATATTTACCATAAATACTAATAATTCTTTCGATATTTAAAATTATCATTGATTAATTTTTTAACATATATATATATATTCGATTTCTAATATTTTTTCAAGTATTCCTTAAATTTCATATAATTTAATTAAGTGAGGGGATATTAAAGTTGCACTCTCTCTCTTCTCTACTCAACTACTTGAGGGCTTTTGGCGATGGATCTGTGGCCGGGGTACTAGGTGGTCAAGGTATCGAATCATGGTTGGCATGTCTCGAGTTCGAGCCCAGTGCCACAAAAGATCTACCGTGTAGGGCAGCAATGCACGTTAAATCTATCGAGAGCTGAAATGTCCTTTCGTTGGTGTGGTAGTTAGGAGAGAGGGATGCCAGCTCAGGTGTCGCCCTCGTCATTTGACCATGCTTCAAAATTACGAGGTCCATCACTAAAAGCCCTCTTGTAACTGAACAGTGCGAAGTTAATATTCATTCACTTGGCGACGGACCTCGTAATTTTAAACCATGGTCAGGTGACGAGGATGACGCTTGAGCATCGCTCCCTTACACGGCGGATCTTCAGTGGTGCTGGGGTCGAACTCGTGACACGCCAGCTACGAGTCCGTTGCTTTGACCATTAGGCTACCGCGGCCTCACAATGTGGTTGAAAACTGCATGTTATGAGTAAAAATATGCTGAAACATTTCATGAACTTATAATAGATTTTTGCATAGAAGATAGATGTGTGATATGCTAAAATGACAATATGTAAAAGTTATGAGAATATCGATGACAATTTTTGAAAAATTCAATTTAAGTTTCAGTCTGAAACTTATTCGTTTTTTTTTTCGCATTTAATATTAAATAGTCGCGATAACAAATTAATAGTTTAACGCATTCATTGATTATAAAAAATAAAGGTATAAATGACATTGTTGGGAATAATAAGTTTTTATAGTTTTGAATTCAGACTTCTTTGCAGGAGTGTAGACTATTAAAAGGCTGATGTAGAAGTTAGAAAACTAATATTTAAAATATATGGAAAACAATATCTGCAATTCCATGATCTTGACAAGCAGAAGACGGCATTTTTACTTAGTAGGGCAGAGTAAGCATAAGGTAGGAGCTTGTGGAGTAAACAACCAGGCCTCTGCAGTTTTGGCAGGTAATGAACTCCCATTTGTTGCTTTCAATAAGGAATATAAAAATAGCAAATACAAAAGTAAGTCGTGTAAAATTTTATATATTTTAATAACAATGAATTGTTAACTTAATTTCCCATTCATTGTCACGAGTTGGCAGTAACTACGGTACTCTATCGAACGTACTTCTTTATATATATATATATATATATATATATATATATATATATATATATATATATATATATATATATATATATATATATATATATATATATATATAAATAAGATGTACGGTTGATAGGGTACCAATAATTTTAACACAATTTTATATTTCGTTCTCGTAAACTTTACTCCTTTTAAAACATGTATTGCAAAAATACTCTCCTTTTGTATATTTGTAAAATTTTAAAAATATAATGGTTATCTTACCCAACATTTTAAATCAGGGGCGGCAACTGTGTAGCTAAGACGTGCCAAACCAATCTGTCAGTATCATTCAGCGTGCCACATAGTAGGAAATTTTTGAAATCCTTCGATTCTTACGGTAATATTTGCAGATTTAAAGAATAGAGGTAAATAATTTAGATTTACAGTTTTATTTTATATTAATTATGGATCAATAAAATACATTTATTAACATAAAAATAAACAATATAAAATGTTACTATTTCTTCAACAAAGTTAAAAAAAATTAAAAATGTATGTTTCCAACATATTTATTTAAATAAGAAATAGACAAAGTGAAATATAAATTTCTCCCTTTATTACAGTTAAATAAAAATTGTAATATGCGAATTAACTCTTTCACCACTTCACAGAGGACTCTGAAACAAAAATCGAGTGGTCCATTTGTGAAGAAACAAGAATTCAAATCCACAGAAAAGAATCACAGATATGAAGCACCGGGAAAATTCGAGTATAACAGGAAAGATAAGAAGTTTCCAGCGTCAACAAATTACAACAAACATTACGAAGCTTCTGTTACCAAGTACGAATATGTTCAAAAATATCAAGACAACGTGCAGAAAGGGTATTACACAACAAAAATTACGAGAAACACTCAAATCACAATGTTTCCAAGCATGCTCAGACAAACTATTCAAAAAAAATCGCAGAAATTCAAAGTACCTCCAAAAGAAACTTGCACACTCATCGTTAAGGAAAGTTTACGTACTAAAGAGATATTTTTTGGAAAGGGGAAAATCACGGCGCTCTCATAGACAGTGGTAGTACCGTAACTTTTCTACGAGAAAACATGATCAGAAGACTAATGGATCCAACAAAATTATCGTGGAACAAGATGCTTCTCACAGGTATTGCTGAAGCATAAGTGACAACCTTCGGTTCCTTTGAACATGAGTTCAAAATAGATAATGAAAATTACTCGTTAACTTGGCAAGTTGTTCCTGCAGATAAATTAAAATTCGAAGCATTTATTGGATCAGATCTTTTGGAACAAGCATCGATAAGTTTCACTAAAGAAGGAGTTAAATTAAACAAATATGAGAATCATGCACAGCTTATGCAAATATCTGCTGAAAATCTCGAAGAAGAACTAGACCTGCGTCATATTGAAAATCGCCATATCAAGAAGGAACTTGAAAAGTTAATTCAAGACTACAAGCCAGAAAAAACAGCATCTACTGACATCACAATGAGAACTATTTTAAAAGATGAAGAACCAGTCTGTCAACCCCCTCGTCGACTAGCTTTCATAGCAAGACAAGAAGTAAACAAACAGAAGAATTGCTCAACGAAGGCATTGTACGTACGAGTTCTTCGGAATATGCAAGTCCAATCGTAATGGTAAAAAAAGAAAGATGGATCTTCGAGAATGTGCATTGACTACAGAAAATTGAATCAGAAGTTTGTGAAAGATAAATTTCCGTTACCTCTCATCGAAGATGTTTTGGACACTTTGCAAGAAGCAAAGGTATATTCTACATTAGATTTGCACAATGGTTTCTTTCACGTCGATGTTGACGAAGATTGCAGAAAGTATACATCATTTATCGTCCCAGACTGACAATTTGAATTCAACAAAGTTCCTTTTGGACTAAGCACAAGTCCAGTAATATTTCAACGCTACGTATCAAGTATATTTAGAGATCTTACTCGGAAAGGAATTGTAATCAGTTATTTAGATGATCTCGTCATTCCAGCGAAAAACGAAAAAGAATGTCTAGAAAAACTTAAAATTATTTTCGAAGTCGCAAAGAAGTACGGATTTGAAATTAAGTTCAAGGAGAGCCAATTCTTAAAAAAGAAAATTGAATTTCTAGGTCTCATTGTAGAAAGCGGAACTATTAAACCATCTCCCACGAAGACACTACCTATCCGAAAACTTCCAGAACTAACAACAATAAAACAAATACAAAGTTTTCTTGGCTTAACTGGGTATTTTCGCAAGTATATCAAAGATTATTCAAAGATAGCTAAGCCACTTAGCAATTTAACAAGAAAAGAAACCTTTTTTGTTTTGGGGGCTCAACTAAAAGAAGCATTTGAAAAATTGAAGAAAATCATGCCTGAAGGCCCAATCTTGCACATTTACAAGTATGGAAGAAAAACAGAACTGCGTACTGACGCTTGTAAACAAGGGTACGGCGCAATTTTGTAACAAGCAGCCGAAGATGGAAAGTTACCCCCGTTTACTGCATGTCGAAGAAGACAAATACAGCAGAAGAAAAGTATGACAGCTACGAACTAGAGGTACAAGCAATAATCAACGCATTAAAGAAATTTTGTGTTTATCTTTTAGGACAAAACTTTAAAATAGTAACTGACTGTTCAGCATTTCAGAAGACTATGCAAAAAAAGAATTTAATTACTCGCATAGCCAGATGGACGCTTCAATTAGAAGAATTCGATTATGAAATAGAGCACAGAGCTGGAAGTCGTATGAAGCATGTTGATGCTCTTAGCCGATATCCCGTAATGATAGTATGCAATGATACATTAATTTCAAAGCTTAAAAAAGCACAAGAGGAAAATGACAACATTCAATCATTGAAATCGCTTCTAGAGAAGCAAGAAGCAGAAACATTTTTTGAGCGAAACTGTATACTCTATAAATACTTAAATGGTCGAGAATTAATCATAACCCTTAAAGCAATGGAAGCTGAACTAATTAAATTGATTCCCGAAAATGGTCATTTCTCAGTAGGAAAAACAGAAGAATTGTGAAACAGGAATTTTTTATTCCAAATTTAACCAACGTCGTTAAAAAAGTAATAGTTAATTGCGTTCCATGTATTTTAGCTAATAAGAAAACTGGCAAAAAGGAAGGGTTTTTGAATCCTATTTCTAAGGAAAGTATTCCTCTAAGTACGTATCATGTTGACTTCATTGGTCCTTTACCCTCCACAAATAAAAGTTATCAATACACTTTCACCGTAGTAGACGCATTTACCAAATTTACTTGGCTATATCCCGTCAAAACTGTATCTGCTGAATGTGCCCTGGAAAAGCTAAAACAATAGCAGAAAACCTTTGGTAATCTCATCAGAATTATCTCTGATAGAGGTTCAGCGTTCACTTCAAAATTATTCAACGACTACTGTGATGAAGAGAACATTCATCATCTACAAATAGCAACAGGTGTTCCTCGGGGAAACCGACAAGTTGAATGAATTCATCGAACTTTGATTCCAGATCTCACCAAGCTATCATTAGATGACTCAACGAAATGGTACAAATACGTCGAAAGACTATAGAGAATACTAAACAGCACTGTATGTTGCAGTACAAAATGGACACCATTCGAACTATTATTGGGATCCAAAATGCGTAACAAGGAAGACATCCTAATCAAAGACCTACTGCTAGAAGAAATGGCGAAAGAATTGCTAGAGCAACGCGAATTTTTAAGAAGCGCTGCAAAAAAGAACATCGAAACCCTACAGTCTGAGAATAGAAAGACGTATAACAGAAGAAGAGAAAGAAAGCTTTGTTATACAAATAAGGTGATTTAGTAGCCATCCAAAGAACCCTATTTGGAGCTGGGATGAAAGTAAGACCAAAGTTCTTAGGTTCTTACAAAGTAACGAAAGTGAATTCTAAGGATAGGTATGAAGTGGAAAAGGATGGACAGCACGAAGGACCGAACTCAACCACCACCTCAGCTGATTTGATGAAACATTTTTATGGTTAATTGATTTTTTATATTAGTTATTATTTTTAATTTTTCTCATACTATATCCCTCTATAGAAATTAATAGATGTTGTATAGTAACACTCGTTTCCATTAATCATTTTATATTCACTTGTAACATTTATTATATTTTCGTATTATTCTTTATCTTTCAATTGATACGAAGGATTTTCTTTCACGGTTTAGTTAATTGTAGATCACACACACAATATAGAATATTTTGTTTTTATGTTTTATTTTAGGTCCGGAATTGTGAATATTAGGTATACATCTTTTCATCTGTAATAGTTTATTTTATTATCTTTAAGAACCGTGTTTATTGCATCCACATTCCAATAATCATCAATTTTAAAGTTGTAACTAAAAACAGTTTGTATTTAAAGTACTTTAGGTCTCAATATTCTGTAAGAGCTGAGAGACCAGCTCTTTCAGGAGAGGGTGATTTTGTACGATTTTCCGTTTGAAACATTTTATAAAAGGTTGAGTCATATCCTTTTCAGAGGACAATTAATGTCAATTTTGTTTATTACCGCATTCCGATGCAGTGACGTCTGGTGAGCTTTCCAAACGCCGGCTTGAATAATTTTTGGCAGAGGCCTACTAACCACACCGGCGGTTCATCACGTCACGTTTTTTGCGCATTTCGCGCCCAGCGCGGTTCCAGTCCAATCATTAGAAGTGTAATTAATTTCCCCGTCTTCTAAAGGTATAACTCAACTTTCAATTAATCTAATTTCTGCATGTCTCTTTCCTTTTATAAATATTTCCCTTGTAAATTTCCCCCTTTAATTTGAAATAAATACTTTTTTACTTAAATGAAGTATTTGCGTTTATATATAAATGACTTTGATTCCATTAATTCATCACTAACCCTTTAATACTTACCCCTAGACAACTACCTCGCCAATATAAAATCCCGACTTCTGAAGAGTTCGATTTTTATTAGAAGATTTTACTCGGACTCCCACATATATAATATAAATATAATCAAATAATATGTAATTAAACTTAAGGTTTTAAATATAGTATTCTCCTGAGTTAATTGATTTGAAAATGGGACTCACATCTATGTATACTAGATCATTTTTTCTACAGAGACGGAATTTATATTGTAATATGTGTGCAGGTCAAGAAATATTTTAGCAGCAACGTTCATTTCCGCGGCAAAAAAATACACTATGTGTGTAACTAGGTTTATCTTTTCAAGTTGTACGAGGACGTAAAAACCTCGAAGAATTTTTCACACATTGGTTATTCAATCTGTTGAAAATTAGTTGCTTCCAAAATTCGTAAAGTAATCCACTCAAGATAAAAATGAAAGTAAGCATAGCACTTTTCAGCAGCGATGCCGTTAAATCTGTCGAGAGCTGAAACGTCCTCCCGTTGATGTGCTGTGTTAGTCAGGAGAGGGAGGTTCCAGCTCAGGTTTCGTCCACATCACTTGACCATGCTACAAAATTACGTAATCCTTCGCCAATAGCCTTCGTCTAGCTGAACAGTGCGACATTAATATTCAATCAATCAATCAATCATGGCACTTTTCGATCCCGCTATTTGAAAAGAATACATCTCCTAGTACAGGGATGGCGAACCAGTGGCACGTAAGTCATATAGGGCACGCGACACAACAGTTTTGGTACGCCTGTAATCAAAATGATTTACATTTTATTTCAAAGTTCACACTGAAGTATTACAAACGGCAGCGAGTGATTAGTCGTGGGGAGCACTCTCGTTTGTAATTGTCTCGCAGTAGTTACGTTGTAAGACTATAATTGCTTATGATGTAAAATTTGTCTACATATTGCATAGTCAATTTCATTAATGCCGCTGTATTTTAACCTTTTATCGACCGCATTATGATTTACTGCAGTTTTTACATGGGATATTTTTTTTTGAATCACTACTTTCGAATTAAGGAATATATATAAACAAAATACTCAACTTTTGGAAATTTAATTAGTTAGAGCTAATTAATTAATTAAAGATATTCAACTGTAAAATTAATTATATACTTTGTTCACTTTAAAAAAACAGTTCAATCGTTTTCTAAGGTCTTCATTTACATACAAAAATAATAAGACACTTAAAGTTTTGACATTAAATTTTTTTTTCCGGACAAAAATGATAATCCTAGCAATCCGCTGAAAATGTCATCAGCTAAAAATACAATTTCTCCTATAACTGTTCGACTTTTTGGCTAAAATACTGATCCTAGAACCCTTACTGCCATATATCTTGCAAGAGTAGATTTCAAAGAATATTCCTGCTAAATATCTTCAGAATATTCGTACAATTGGTTATTAAACGTAAATTTGAAGTGATTGATACCGTTTAAGTACCGTCGGTCGATAAAGGGTTGAAGCTTATGTGTGTTATATTTACGATTTTTAACTGTTGTTTGACTTGGATAGTTCCGCAAATGAACAAAAAGGGCAAGGTAGTAAGTGTAACAAAGAATTTCAAAATTGGTGGACCGAGAAACATGCCATGATTAGTAAAGGCGACAAAGTGGTGTGTGTTTTATGTTCTGGAATAGTGGTATGAAGAACATAGTCTGTAAAACGGTATTGTGAAACAAATCACAAATCCTCTTGCCAATAGGACTCAAATTTAGCATGTATTCTACAATAAGTAACATCTTACAATGCTAATATAAGATATTTATATCATCCACACACAATCTGCAACCATAAAAGTCACACTAATGTTACTTTATTGGGAATTACACACATATAACTAAAACATTTAAAACTATATAGTGCAAAAGGTATGTTTTCGTAGTGAATAGAGCATTGTGTTAGTATTTAATTTCATTTTTTTACCATTAATCACAAGTCAAGATTATTTGACGGCCCGTCTGTGCCTCATTAAACACCTTTCTTAGAAAAAATATCACGTTGATCCATAAAGATTCGGAAACATGTCCTAGCGCTTTCTGAAGGTTGATGCAATTCTACAATTTAAACATTTTGATCAGTAAGCAATCATAAGGTTTGCAAAAAGAGAGAGGATACCTTTTGTACCAGAGATCAAATTTAAATATTAATTAGAAAGCTTATAAAATTTATCAAAGAATAAGAATTATTAAATGTCAGTTTGTGCAAAAATAAAAACAAACTGATGAAATGCTTCTCAAAAGTGGAGGCATCATTAATCTAAATATATTATGCCCCGTTAACCGGGACTACGAAAATGCGAGCTTATAAAATAAATTTTTTAAAACATAAGAGTACCCTAATAAAAGAAAGATCGATTTTTTTGCATTTTTCTCTCAACCAAATCTTTGGAAAACTTGTCCCTAAATTTTAGATCTAAAAAATAATTAGTCTTTAAAATATTTGAAATTTTCTAAGTCCAGAGTTTAGTTTCGATTTTATTTTAAAGCAATTTTCGCATTGCTAAATTGAATTGATTAAAAATATTTTGAACGCAATTTATTTTATCGGTTTAAAATGGATAGTAACTGCAATTTTCCTTGTTTAAATCATTTCTGTTTGTTTATGTTTTGAATTTTTTCGACTCTCTCATAGTTACTTAATTACACTTGATTTCAAGAACAATATTTTTACACTTAGTTCATAAAACTTAAACGTTTTTACTTCGTTTTCATTAAGTTTTATCTAGTCAGAAAATGCCTATTTTTTGCTTTATTTAGTATTATAATATTATTTTCTACATGAATACATTTTATTTCAAACTTTTGTGAAAGTATTGTGCTATATATATAAGATTAGTGTGAATAATATGTCATCGTAAAAAAATGCTATCAATATTATCCAGAAATATTTTTTGAAATAAAAAAAATATTTTTTAGTCATATTTAAAGTAGTGTTTTAAGGTAGAACATAAGTTGGAAAATAACGATTCAAAAATTAGAGCTTTCATGTGGATGTTAGATTTTACTTTATGACGTTAAAATTTTTATATGTGTGTTTTTCTCAGATTTTAAATTTTGAAGATAAGTGTTTTCTGATTGCTAAGGCTTTCTTTTTCTGTTCTGTATAAAGTCTTCTAATTTTTTGATATACTCTCGAAAGTATGTTCTATGTAAGTTAGTAGAGATTTAGGTCTGAAATATCTATTCCTTTTTTTAAAAACAATGTGAAAACTATTATTTTAAATTTTTCGTGTGTTTTTCTAGATTTTAATAAATATCAAAAGTCAACAAGGGAATAGATTTTGAAATACATACTAACTTTAGCTCGCATTAATCCGAGAAACATAAATCACTTAAAATGACTAAAATTTTTTTATAAAATTGTGCATTTTATAAAAGTTTTTTAAATAGCTTCAAATTTTTTTTAATTAATTAAAATTGTAAAATAATGGCAGATCAAACTAACTTAACTTTCAGAATCAACTTATTACTATAATCTGAAAATAAAACAAAATTTAGTTTTAGCATTACTATCCGCAAACAGTTTTAAAAGAGAATACTGAGTAGTCTTAAATCAAGTAAATTCAAATCATACTAGTGTGTTCAATTGGAGCACGCTATTTAACCTTTTTTTGACTTACTTGTTTATGTTATAATATGTAATATAACCGTGGGTATCCTAGAGGTTCGAGCATTGGACTCCAGACCGGAAGGAATGGGCTCGATGCCCGATGCCCCCAGATACCCTGCGAGTACACACGGAGTAAGTGATCGTTAAATCAGTGGGTCTGAAAGTCTTGTGGGCTGAATCACGAGTGCAGGGAACTGGAGAATATTTCCCTTCCCTTCAGCTCCATGCAGAAATTGTGAAGGTGGAGATAGGGAATTTCACCGAGCTAATTCGTAGCCCAGGTCAGTGGATTTTCATGCCGCAGAAAATCGACAGCGGCCATGTCGTATGATTATACGGCATGTAAAAGATCCCTAGAATGTCTGTTTGGCTTGGATGCTCTGGACAAAATTGAATCCTGATACAGGTTTGCATCGTCATATCTTAGGTGCCTCCCTCTATGGAGGAAACTGGGCGTCAAATTTACCTGCGGTGATTGGTATCCGCCTATAGGGCACCGCACTAAAGAGTTATACCAGCTTCTGGGGGATGAGCGAGGTCTGCAATGGTTAGGGATCAATTCGCAGCCCATGAGAAAAAAAATTTAAAATGACTGATTTTAAAACAGAAAAGCATGATTTTTATTAGTGTAGAATATTATTTCATTAACTTGAAAAAAATCATTAGATTTAGAAATTATTGTCATAAAAACTTAACGATTTTGACTCATTTTGGAAAAAAACGTATAAAACAGAAAATATCAATATTTTGTAAAATAAATTATACCGTATCGTGGTGAAGTGGATGATCTTTCTGATTCTGTAATTATTTTTTTCTGAGGCTCTTAAAAAATTAGTGTTTTAAAAACTTCAAGGATAACAAATATTGGAGAACTGGAAACGCCGCCTGGCCTAAAAAAATGGCAATAAATATGTGGCTTAAGGTTTTTAATTCATATATTTTTAACTAAATACACTATCTAGATATATATTATAAATGTGAAAGTTTGTGAGGATGTTTGGGGGTCTTTCACGCAAAAACAACTGAATGGATTTTAATGAAACTTTACAGTAATATAGCTTATACATCAGAATAACACAAAGGCTATAATTTATAAAGATATTGTGTGAAGTGTCCAAAATATAACAATATTTGTCAATTAAATAGGAAAAAATTCTGCCATCTGCAAGCAATTCATCTTTTGTTTGTGAAGAAACGCTTTTTGTTTTGGCTACGCGAGGCGATCGTTACTAATTGATTCCTGTTATCAGCATACTCCATTTTTTTTAATTTTAGAATAAAATTAAGTTTTGAAGGGAGAGGTTGTTATAAATCTCTCTTTCTTTGAATGTTTTTTATGATTTTATTATGCATATTTGGTAGTAAGAAACTTATCTTTTTTCAAAATAAATGCTTTTATCGGTTCTGGTACTTAAAGTAAATAAACTTTCTCTTTCACACTACATCATTTGGACAAATTTTCGAAATTTGTTTGTGGTTAGTAGTTACTTATAACGGTATAATTTTAATTGAATATGCGGATATTGCATTTTTAAGTATAAAAATAATTATAACTACTATAGTCTATTTCTTGGATTGAGTCAATTTTAACGTCGCACTGTCAGCTACACGAGGGCTTTTGGCAACGGACCACGCAATTTTGAACCATGGTCAAGTGACGTGGACGACACCTGAGCTGGCACCCCCTTCTCCTAACTACCACACGACATAGTGAAAGAATATTCTACCAATACTTAGCAGGAATATTCTTTGAAATCCACTCTTCCAAGATAAATGTCAGCACGGGTTCTATGATGCGTATTTTAGCGGGGAAGGCGAATAGTTCTGTAACAGATATTGTGTTTTCAGCTGACGGCGTTTTTAGCGAATTGCAAAGATTATTATTTTCGTCCCGAAAAAATAGTTTGTCAAAATTTTAGTGTCTTATGTTTTTGTATGTTAATGAAGACCTTAGAAAACGATCTGACTATTTTTTTTAAGTGAACGGCGCATATAATTAAATTCACAGTGGAATGTCTATAATTATTTTATTAGCTCTAAAGGATTATTTCCCAAAGTGGAGTATTTTGCTTATGTATATCCCTTAATTTTCAATGTAGTGATCCAAAAAGAAAATATCGTATGAAAAAAACTGCAGTAAATCATAATGCGTTGGATAAAGTATTAACGTGCATCCCACCCCTACACGGTGAGTCTTACAAAGCTCTAATAAAGCTCGAGCTATGAAAGTAGCTAGACATTTGCGAACTTGTCTCTGTCGTTAACATTTCATTATTTTTTATTTTGAATCGCCATTATAATTTAAGAAACTGCGTTGCTTGCGAATATTACAATTTTAACATAAAATAAATACAACAGAAAGTAATATTTATGTATTACACTTTCAGGTATAAATTATTTACACTATTTTAAGCGTTCATTACACAAAACTTTTAACAATGTGTTACTTTTGCTGAGCAGAGATCAGCTTAGGGAGGTATTTTCAAAAATCGACCCTGAAGTGTATTACGGGGAGTTATAAATAAAAAAAAAAAATTTTATCAGCTTTCACATCTACATACTTAAAATTTAACATTGTGTTTTTCGTTCTTTCTTTTTCTTTTTTTGTTTATCTGAGACATATAAAAAGCCTTTTTTTGTTGATTTTGCAATTCACGTAAAATCAACTCATTAAAAACTTTTTCATCCTCCAATCTCCACCCGTGCGAAGAACGGGTATACCAGCTAGTCGGAATATAAATGGTCAAAACGGATTACTCGGATAATTCCCGAAGTTGTGGTACCTTCGACGAAATTCTGCATCGTACGGTTCGTGAGAAGATATACTTACTCGTATAGTCAGTCGCATACGTTTGTTTACCTTCCAATTTTATATTAGTGTAGATAATTTAAATAAATATTAGAATTTAGATAATATTCTTCTGTTCCCAAAAGAGTGGGGTGAAATTGACTTTGTATTAAGGAATTAATGATTTTTAAATTTAAAAGAAATAGTGTTAAAACTTCTGAGTGCCTTTATTGAAAAATATCACATGATCATCTTTTTGGGATATCTGATGATTTACTATCTGTGTCCATTATCTAGGAATGTGGACATTATAAGTGTAGGTTGGTTGTTATTTAATTTGATTTCTATGCAAAAATAAAATATTTTTTTCCGTAGGCCTGATTATTCTCAATAAATACTCGAATCAAATTTATCAATTTTCAACCTCACAATATATTTAAAAAAACAACATATGAAAATTTTACCTTACGGGTATGAGAGAGAACATAGTATTCAAACGCCTTCCGAATTGACAAGAACCAAATGATCTGTGAAAATGTACTGCTCACTGAATCTTACAAAACGTCTTATGTAATCCGCCAGCCCATCATGCTTCCCTTATGTTCTAGAGCCGGTGTGGGCATTATGTCGATCGCGATCGACCGGTGGATTGCCAAGACATTTTGGGGTGACCGCCTGAAGATTTTAGCAGATACTAATTATATACGGAAACATTCAAGATCGGCTGAAGTATGCAGACTAAGTGACTACTAAGTGACAGACTACTGACTATAACAAAGAAAACTAACTTTAGATAAAATGTTTTATTTTTCATGTATTTTGAATTGTTTGATACTAAATTTATCATTTGGCTGGTATTTTTCTGGCTAGAGAGAGAGTATTATTATGTTTATTATTTGCGTTTTGCTTTATAAACGCAGTTTTTAAAGTGTTAGATTTTTTAAAAAATTTTAGTTCTGTAAAATAAAGCAAGTACACATTCCATGTTTATTATTAATTTATGATAAATATTATTAGACTTTTGCTACCTCACACGACACTGAGCAGTGGCACACACAAGAATTTTTCAAGGGAGGGAACGTGGTCGAAAATTGGCAATTCTCGTATCATACCACAATAAGCTACCAAACGTATTTTTTTTTAATTTTGTAGATTGTTGGAACAAAAAACAGTAAAAAAATAAATTACTGAATAAATACTCAGCGTAATTAATAATAAAAAATTATTTATTAATAAAATAAAAATATTATTAATAAAAAATACTTAATTAAGTTTTACGTACTGTATACATGGGATTAAGATCAATGGGTAAAAAAAATCAAGGGCTGTGGGGGAGTGTCCGGAACCAGTGCCCCCCCTCTTCTTTGTGTGCGCCACTGGCATTGGGTGGACCGCGTCAGCCTGAAAAAATTAGAAGTAGCCCGCCGCTCCCTGGAAATGTCTGCCCACCCATGTTCTATAGGTTAGATATAATATATTCAGAATGTCATCCAAAGTCCTTTTGAAAATAAGTATTTTAAATTGTAAAAAAAGCGAGATATTTCTCTCTCTTTGATAATTAAAAGGAACTAAACTTTCTTTACAGAATATGTTATTCTGCCAAACTTTACTAAGGTAAAATGGTTATGACGAGATCATTTTAAAGTAGCAATTTATGTACACCTTTTTCAAGTCTAAATTTTTCTGAAAAAAATTATAATTTAGTGGAATTAAGGATATTGGTCTTGTACTTGAAAGATCTTGAGCATTTCTGTAACATAAGATACATGTACTTACTACAATTCAAAGGCTCCTTAAAAAATTAAGCGGTTAATCTTTTGGGTTAGATTAATTCTTGTAAATTAATAAAGAACTGAAAATTAAGTTCAAAGATTAAATTTTTTCAAGGATAATTGAAAGAAAAAACATGCGTTATACCGAATACAATTTATCTTTCACTTTGATATAATTGAAGTATAGCACACACAATACAATTCATAGCAATTTTGAAACTAAATATCGTAAGAAACCAACCAAACCAAAAGAACGAGAATAAAGAAGATATCCGTGTAATTTCACATATTGAATTGTGTTGATAACTTCATATTAGCTAACATCTTACAGAAAGACATCTTAGCTAACATCTTACAGAAGCTCAGATGCATGTTTGCTTATCACATCTCTAAAAACTATTCAGTTATTGAAAAACAATTCATCGAGGTTCACTGTGCAGTAAGTCATCAATTTCATCATACTACACTACTAATTCTGTAACAGAAAATATAATTTTAACTATGTAACTGTTAATTTACTTTATAGATTTGATTACACATCGTCAATTTTTTTAATTGCAAAAATCAAATGTTTAGTACAAATCGAAATATAAGTATTAGTTCAAAATTGGTATTTTAAATTACACACATAGGAATTATTGTTATTTTTTAGCGACTGTATATACGCATAAGGTGGCTGCCACACAGCATGGCAGTGGTAAAGTTCGTTTCTAGTGTGAAACACTGTTTTTTAAAAAAATATATATATAAATATAAATATATGAATAAAGTATTAGTCGTTCAGTAAGTCATTTTTGTGTGATATAACTGGAAACTCTCCTCCAAGCACAAACCAACTCCGCAATCAATACACCAGAATTGTGTTTCATTTCTTATATTTTTTTTCTCATTTGCATCCTTTTCACTTTGCACTGTCCTCTACACTCAGGTTACGCAGGAGTAGGGGGAATATAGGATATAAAAACTCGTGCAATGAGACAGGAAGGTGGGCAACTGCATGTGGTGTGCCAGGATTGTTTTGTCATGAATCTGCATCATGTTTATGTAAAAGATATTTTACCATTTGGATACGAAATTTTAAAAATGTAATACATTAATCATTTACATTTCTATAGAATAAAAATGAGTTCGAAAGTATCTTGTTAAGTAAAAGTAGAAAAATCTTTTTATAATATTTCTTTTGGTGTTTTCGGATGGTTGTCAAGAAGAATTTTTCCTGATCCCAGCGATCTATACAACCCCTGATTAAGAAAGAGTCAAATACTATCTTCAGTTTGAGTATATCTTCACACTTTTTTTCTTTTTGAGGTTGAAGAGCGGGTACTTCGGCCAGTATACTTTTAATATATCAGTGATGCACAGAGTATTTTGTAACTAATTAATTAATACCAAATTAAGAACAAGTTTAATAAGTATTAACGACTTCCATGGGCTTGTCTTGCAAAGCAAAGTTTTTATAAGGAATGCTTATGATTAGAAATTGACCCTCTGAGTTATTTTTCTATATTTAGCAGATATCCATATTTTTTCTTCTAAGCAGTCACCGCATTTTGCAATATGTTCAATTTAAAAATTAGAGAAAAGAAAAATAACATAATAATTATCCTATTACTTAATTTATTTTTTTGCTTAAAGGTAGTATTGAAAATTTAATACTTATGCTATTAATTTGTATGGTTTATAATTAAGATCTCGTATTGTAGCTTTAGCGTCAAAGTGCATTATTATTGCATTTAGTGCATTATTAATGTATAAGGGGGGCGCGATAAAAATTGTGATTGAAAAGGGGGGCGCCAGTATTGAAAGTTTGAGAAGCTCTGACTTAACCACGACAAGCTAAATCCCAAATACATTATAGAATTCCAATCATGGTACATAACTTAAAAAGTTCTATTTAATCTACACAGAATCTTTTTTAACCTATTTCCTTTTTAACTAGAACATTTTTTTCTAATCTCTCATTTTCAGTCCATTTTAAATATTAACGCTCAAAATAAACATAAAAAGAAAATTCAGTGTATATTAAAAAAAACTACATTTTATTTATGACTTCCAGTCTCTTTACACACAGATGCTTTATTATTAGCGATTAAAGCTCTTTTTCAAAGATTTCAGATAATAAATTGAAGAACCCATAAAATTTGTTTAGAGGTGTTTTTATAAGAGGTATTTATTAAAAAGAGTTTTTGTAAAATCCACAAGGAAATCCAAGAACACATGTTTCCTTTTAAAAGAGAATATTTATTGTCTTACTAACAAAGACAGATTTTCAAAATGGTTGGGGTGAACAAGATTATATTGTCGTAATGCAATCCAACACGATGGCTACTGGTGTCGGATTATGTTATTTTGAATTGGCTCAAGTGACGAGGACGATGCCTAGATGACAACCCCCTCTCCAAACATCCAAACTGAGCCACAGAAATGACTTTTAGCCTCCACAGATTTAGAACGTGGATGAATTCCTCTGCATGCTTGATCTAAAATGACCTTATGTCTTAAACCCTTGACCCGATGATTCCAATCACAACTTTTAGACGTGACCACTCAAAATGGTAGGAAGTGATTCCACCCAGGGTCCTTTCAGTTTATACAGAACAATGGCGGTTGTAGCAAAAAGAAGGCACATTTTGAGCCACCTGATCCATTTAAAGCAGTGCTTCTCAAACTTTCAATACTGGCGCCCCCCTTTTCAATCACAATTTTTATCGCGCCCCCCTTATACATAATTTACTGAATGCAATAATAATGCACTTTTACGATAAAGCAACAATATTAAAGTACAAATTCATGACATAAGTATTAAATTTTGTATATGTTACTTTTAAGCAAAAAAAGTTAAGTAATAGGATAATTACTAAGTTATTTTTCCTTTCTCTGATTTTTAAATTGGAACATATTACAAAATGCGGTGGTTGCTTAGAAGACAAAATATAGATATCAACTAAATATAGAAAATATACCCAGAGGGTCAATTTCTTATCTTAAAACTCCTTTCAAAAACTTTGCTCTGTAAGACAAGCCCATGGAAGTAGCTAATAATTATTAAACTTGTTCTTAATTTAGTATTAATTAATTAGTCATAAAATACTCTGTGCACCACTCATACAATGAAAGCAGTGTTTCTCAAACTTTCAATACTGGCGACCCAATTTTCAATCATAATTTTTGTCTCGCCCCCCTGTACAACAATAATGTATTTACTGCAATAAAAATGCACTTTGAGAGAGAGACGTTAAAGTTACAATACGAACTTAATTATAAACAGTACAAATTAATACGATAAGTATATTAAATTTTGTGTATATGTAACTTTTAAGTAATATATATTTTAAGAAAATTACTTAAGATATATATTACTTAGAATTATGTTATTTTTTCTTTCTCTAATTTTTAAATTGGAACAGATCGCAAAATGATGTATTTAATTAAAGATTTATTTCCTTCAGCATTCATTTCTCAAAGTACAAATGTCATTAGAAAAATAGTCTAGTCAATGTCGCTCTCTATCATATCCATCACATCTGGCATTATAGGGTACGTTTGCGTGAGTCTGGGCAACCTATCGGACGTCTGCGCAAAACATAAAAATGCTTTTCCTCGTACAATTCCAGTCAGTTTTGGTCGACTCGATACTCCTATAGCTACCGAATCTAGCTTGAATGTACATTTTTTTAAATTTCCACGTTAATTGTAATTCACGGTAATTAAGTATTTACGGCAGTAGATTAAAACAATATCATACATACATTTTTAAGTCGTAAGCAAACATTCGACCATAATAAAGAATCAACAAGTACACAGACGAACGAGCATGGTTCCGAAAATTAAATCAAGGCGATCTTCTCAAAAATACTTAAATTTTGGATTTGCCACTACTGAAGTAAATGATGGAAAAAAAGCCCCAGCTCGATATGTGTTAAAACTTACAAATTTGTAGAACAACACATGTGAAAGTTTTTAAAACATGTAAAATCATTTAGCTATGTTGGCAAAGAATTTTAAAAAGTATTTTCTGGATGAGGACAGCTTGGTAGCAAGTTACGAGAGGATTAGGGATTTATTTCAAGATACTCCAGAAGGGCTCTCAACTTCCGAAGAAGAAATCTTCATAGATTTCACATCCAGTGAAAAAATTAAAGGCAATTTTGTAATAAATCGCTCTTTGAATTTGGGGTAGAGGTGGATGAGGAATTATCTGTACTGAAAACAAAAGCACTTCGTATACTATTACCATTTTCAACATCCTACCTTTTTCAAACCGGATTTTCTGCAGTGCATGCCTTGAAGACAAAATATAGATCTCAGCTAAATATAGAAAAATAACTCTTTTAAGTGTCAATTTCTGATATTAAACCTTCCTTTGAAAACTTTCCTCTACAAGACAAGCCCGTGGAAGTCCCTAATAATTATTAAACTTGTTCTTAATTTAGTAATAAGATTGATTGATTGATTATTAACGTCGCACTGTTCAGCTGCACGAGGGCTTTTGACGACGGACCACGTAATTTTGAACCATTGTCAAGTGACGTGGATGACACCTGAGCTGGCACCCCTCTCTCCTAACTACCACACCACACCAACGGGAAAACGTTTCAGCTCTCAACAGATTTAACGTGCATCGCGCTGCCCTACACGGCGGGTCTTTAGTGGTACTGGGCTCGAACTCGTGATAAGGCAAGCCACGATCCGATACCTATACCACTCGGCTACAGCGGCCAAATTCAGTAATAAGAAATTATTTATAAAATACCTTCTTCAGTACTGATACATCAAACCTATACTGGCTGAAACACCGACTCTTCGCACGAGTTCTTTTTTTAAAAAAAATAAAACATTATTCTTGATATAATAGCTGAACTGTAAGGAGAGTAAAACTGTGTGCACGACATTGTATACAAAAATGTAAAATGATTTTTTTTAGATAAATGCTATAATTGTAAATAACTGTTTAAAAGAACTGTAATTTTAAACCTCACACAATTAGCATTTAGAATTAATGTTAAATTATGAAAAAGAATATAAAATTCCGATGAAGAATAATTGTGTTACTTTTTAACATTTAAAGCGAGAAGACTTCAAAATGTTTTAACCCGGGAGCAGGCGCGTACTCGATACTAACATTAATGGTAGTGCGATGGGACTCAGTCACCCCAGTCATTTGTTTAGAATTATTTTTACTGTACACGATACAAATCGGAATTCTAGTGAATATTTTAATTTATAGAAAGTATACTTACCTTCTTTCAAGGACTATTCAATTCTTTGATGATTTGAGAAAAAATCCAATAAAACTGAACTAAAATGATTCAAAAGTACAAGACCATAATAAAGGACATCAAATCAGACACTTTTCAATTATCCTATAGAAATGTTAAACCAATCAATTCTTTTCCAAATATCGCAAAACTCAATTATTTACAATTTCCCTAAGCGAAAAGCAAACACATAAAAGATGGGAGGGAACTAATATTGATAATAACCATACCATAAGATTGAAGGTCAATCAAATGATTAGCAAACGTACTATGCAGCCTGGCTGAAAAGTGAATCATGGCTTCCTTTTCTTTTTCTACAACTAATGTACAGTATTTCAATAATAATTAGTGTTGAATTGTGTGTTTATCTTAGAATTTTTCTCAGGGTCTGGGTTTCGTTTTTTCTTTTAACGAGTAATATTTTATGTTAAAACGTAATAAAAAAAATCTCTCATTGAGGAAATACAGCAAATAAAACAAAAGGTTTTTTTTTTTTTCTTTAATTTGGTTTGGGATCAAAGATAGCTATTTGATGACGGAAAAAAGCCAGATAATAAACATAAATTATGTCAGTGTTGTTGTGTGTATTTTTTTTTATTATGAAAGAAAGCATTTTGTTTTACTTCTCTTTCCGGTTATTTTTTTTAAAAAAAATCTTTAAATTTTCGATACGCTCGCGCCCCCCTTGTAGGGTCATCGCGCCCCCCCAGGGGGGCGCGCCCCACACTTTGAGAAACACTGATTTAAAGAAATTTAAAGCATATATGTGCAAACCATGTGTTATACATATATGTCTTTTTTTGTGTAATATATAACTTGCCAGAAAAGGTTTGCGCTCAGCCATAGCAAATCATACACCAAAAGTGAAATTTATTAGAAATATAGTTATTTTTTTTTCTTACAAAATTTCATGAATTTGGTCATTATTATTTAAATACCAATCATTCTAGAAATCGTTAATTTTGAATTAAAACTACGTACGGTAACGGATGTGTTGTAGCAAAACACGAATATTAGGCAGAAAAAGTGTACTTTCACTATTTGATTATTCTTCATTCCTGGATATTTTAATAAAAGCCGTTATAGGTTAACAGAATTTTTGTATTCAGTTTGACATTAACTATTTTTCCAGAACAAAAATGATAATCTTCGCAATTCGCTGAAAACGCTGTAGGCTGAAAGCACAATTTCTGCTATAAAACTATTCGCCTTAGACTCTAAACTACTCAACATAGAACCCATGTTGCCATATATCTTGGAAGAGTGGATTTAAAAAATATTACTGTTAGGTATCAACAGAATACGGTCACAGAATGGTTTTTCTGTGTAATTTTAAAGTTAGTAGTATTTATAAGTACCGTCGTTAGATAAAGGGTTAAACGAAAGTATGGGAACAGAATTTTTTAGCAAGTATATATACATAAGGAGTGTATTTTTCCCAGGTATAGAAGTTTAAGTTGGCATTACTTTCCAAGATGGTGACCGATTTAACAGCTGCCAAGTGATTTATTCTCAGTTTGGTTTGACAATTCATCAAAACGATCATCAAGCAAGGCGTAGGTTCGTCGAAAGGGTCCAAAACGAGATTGCCGTTGTTCTCGATTTTATAAGCGAATTTTGTTTAGCGATGAAGCGCACTTCTGGTTGAATGGCTACGTCAACAAACAAAACTGCCGCATTTGGAGTGAAGCTAATCCACAAGTGTATGTCGAAACACCGTTACATCCAGAAAAACTGACTGTGATGCGCTTTATGGGCTGGTGGAATCATTGGTCCGTACTTTTTCATAAACGATGAAGGCCACAACGTTACAGTCAATGGTGATTGGTATAGATCCATGATTACTAACTTTTTCATTCCTGAATTGAACAATCATGATGTCCAGGAGCTGTGGTTCCAACAAGACGGCACAACATGTCACACAGCTCGTGCCACAATCGATTTATTGAAAGACACGTTTGGTGACCGCCTCATTTCACGTTTTGGACTTGTGAATTGGCCTCCAAGATCTTGTGATTTAACACCGCTAGACTATTTTCTGTGGGGCTATGTAAAGTCATTGGTCTATGCGGATAAGCAACAAACGCTTGACCATTTGGAAGACAACATTCGCCGTGTTATTGCCGATAGACGGCCACAAATGTTGGAAAAAGTCATCGAAAATTGGACGTCCAAATTGAACTACATCCGTGGCAGTCATATGCCAGAAATCATATTTAAAATGTAATGCCACAAGATTATCTTTCGAATAAAAAAAAATTCATGTCAATCGAATAATACATCGTTGTTTTATTGTAATTTTAAGTTCTATACCTCTAAAAAACACCCTTTATATTAGGGCTAAAATAAAGAATAATTATTTACTTCACAAATCGTCATTTTCCTTCAACGCTGAAGTAAACAAAATTCGGTAGCGGGGTGACTATAGTGCAAAAGTACGCTTTTAATTTATGCACAATGTGGTTAGAATTAATTTTCCTTCTATAAATTTTAATGAAATTTATTTATACCTACATTGAATTTTTTTCTTCATAATTACGAGAGCATCATGGATTAATTTTGTTCGAAAAACTTTCGTATAGATATACTGAAAACCCGCAAAATACTTTATAATAAATAAATATCTTAAAATGCAAGTCAAATTTCTTGTTTGGATACATTATAATAAACACTCAAAACAAACTGAAACATTATACAACTCTAAAAATAGATTCAGAAAATTTAATCCAAATTTCTTATTAATTAAATTTTTTTGGACATTCTAATAAACATTGAATAGGAAATTTTAAAAATTTCCATGGACGATATTAAAAATTACTTACAGTTTTTAGGTTACTACCCACATTATACCAAATGCTGAAAAATAATTATTCAAGTACATTTGCAACAGGGCAAGTATTTTGAAAGAAAATTAAAGACATTTGAATGTTTCTTTAACTTTTTATTTTAATGCCCGAGATAATCTCGGACACGGCACACATGCTTCACAATTTCCCTTCTGAGTATTATACAATGTAATTTTTTTACGTGCATCTTATTGTTACACAGAAATTCAAGTTGGACTAAATTTTTTTTTGGCTTTAACTTTTTGTCAAATACAAATTCATATTAAGAAAATATAACTTGGACTGAATTCAAGAGATAGTATTTAATCAGCAGTACTCATGATACTTCCAGAATCAACCTCAAAAAGAAAAAAAGTGTGAAGATATACTCAAACTGAAGATAGTATTTGACTCTTTCTTAATCAGGGGTTGTATAGATCGCTGGGATCAGGAAAAATTCTTCTTGACAACCATCCGAAAACACCAGAAAAATTATATAAAAAGATTTTTCTACTTTTACTGAACAAAATACTTTGGAAGTCATTTTTATTCTATAGAAATGTAGTTGATTAATGTATTACATTTTTAAAATTTCGTATCCAAATGGTAAAATATCTTTTACATAAACATGATGATGCAGATACTTGACAAAAGAATCCTGGCAACACCACATGCAGTTGCCTACCTTCCTGTCTCATTGCACGAGTTTTTATATCCTATATTCCCCCTACTCCTGCGTAACCTGAGTGTAGAGGACAGTGCAAAGTGAAAAGGATGCAAATGAGAACAAAAATATAAGGAATGAAACACAGTTCTGGTGTAATGATTGCGGAGTTGGTTTGTGCTTGGAGGAGAGTTTCCAGTTATATCACACAAAAATGACTTACTGAACGACTAATACTTATATTCATATATATATATATATATATATATAGAGAGAGAGAGAGAGAGAGAGAGAGAGAGAGAGTGACAACGGCCAGATTGAGTTAAATGTACATTTATTAAGGGGAATTATTTACAAGGGAGGGCTAAAAGTTAGTAAAAAGTAATCGAAACATCATTAGATCGTTGGATTCCACGAGGCGTTTCGTTCCAGCGCCCTCGTCATCGTCTCATCGCCGTCGCTTCTCTCGGTCGTCTCCCGCGCAATCGTTCTATTCCAGTCTGGTTTACTCGTTATCCTCGAACCGACTTGTCAGATGGGTGGCGCTCTCTTGGCATTACGTCATTAAGGAACATAGGAGGGATACGATATGTGCACATCCATTCCTACATCGGCCATCATGACCAAGCATGCGTCCTCGCATGTAAAATACAGTGTATTTCAAAATTTCATGAAATAAAACTGAAAAGCTAGAGGAAATAAACTTACAAATAAAACAATTATTAAAACAGACAAATATGTATCAGAAAACCAAAACTAATAATAAAGAATAAAAAAATAGGTATACAGATGGAAAGAAGACAAACAATACAAAGCAATCTTGAGTATGGTGATAATGTCGAAAAAAAATGTTAAAAGTAAAAGTTTGCGTTCGTAATGTAACATTCATTTGTTAGGCCATGGTTTCAAGTATTCGGCACAAGTACTTGTTTTGGTTGGGCCATCAAAATTTCCACATTTTTCGACGTTGTAGGTATCGTTAGGTTTTACTTGTGTTATTTTATATGGACCGATAAATTTATTGCAGAGTTTTTGTCCAGGTCCTTGTTGCGTTTTTTTAATAGCAACTAAGTCCTTAACACTGTATAAATAAGGAGATTTTCGTCGAAGATTATAAGACTTTTTGTTTTCATTTTGCACTTTAATTATTTGCGTTTTTGCCGCTTTAGGTAGGAGTTCTCTGTTTTCATTAAATTCGAGTTGTAGTTGTTCGTCGATTAATTGTTGAATGCGCAAATCAGTCTTGTTATTGATTTGTGTTCCAAAGAGTAATTCAAAAGGAGTGGTGTTAATGCTTCGTTGGAATGTTGAGTTTAAGACTTCTTGTAGTGAAGGAACATGTTTGAACCATTTCGTGGGATCGTCTTCTGACATCTTAGATAAGACAGGGATAATTGTTCGATTAATGCGTTCTACTTGACCATTAGCACGTGGCAAACCTGTAGTAATATGATGAAGTGTAATTTTTGTTCCGAACAATAAGTGTGAAATTCGTCAGAAGTGAAAGTAGTTCCACGATCAGTGATAAGAAAAAACGGATTTCCAAATGTAGTTTTTTGAATGTCTAATTTTTTATTACCTCAGAAGTAGATGTAGTTTTTGTGGGGTATAACCAAACAAATTTAGTGAAAGAGTCAATGACAGCTAAAATGAATTTGTAGTTTTTTACTTGAAGTTGCTAAAGGACCAAGATGATCGATATGGTATGTATTTAGTGGTATATCATCTTTGACAAGAGGATGGAGAAATCCTTCCTGTTTACCAGACTTTTATTTTTCAATATACATGTTACACAATTAGAAATATATTTTTCAATTTTGGATTGAAGTTGCGGTATAAAATATTTATTTTTATATGTTCTAGAGTTCTTTTAACTGAAAAATGTCCTTTGTCGTGAGCATTTTGATAAAGTGATGCTGCATCTCGTCGGGAATAACAAGGACTTCGGCACCGTCAATAAATTTATATAGTATATTATTTTTAATACAGTAGTTGTCATATGGACCATTTTTGAAGAAGAGCTTTTATGGAAAGAATGTGTGGGTCCAGCTCTTGAGATTCTTTTATCCTATGCACAATAGAATCAGTACACTGGTTTGTTAAAACCTGTATTCTACTTAAAGCGTCGACATGGGCCATTTGTGAGCCAGAGCGATGTAAAAAATGGTGTAATCATAATCTTGTAAATTCAGGGCCCAACGCGCGATTCGTGTGTTTAGATCTTTCTTACTCATAGTTTTTGTAAATGCATTACAATCAGTAATTATTTTGAAAGGCATTCCTAAAATGTACACTTTAAATTTTTTGAGAGCTTCTATGATTGCTAAAACTTCGAGTTCGTAGCTGGTATATTTTCTCTCCGTTTCGGACGTTTTTCTAGACATGTAATATATAGGATGTAAGGAATTATCATCGGGGAATCTTTGTAATAAAACAGCAGCAAGTCCGTCGATTGATGCATCAGTATGTATTTCGGTTTCACAATTTTGTCGATATATACCTAAGACAGGTTTCTGACAAAGCAAACGTTTAAACTCGTCAAAGGAAGCTTTTGTTTTACATCAAAATTGAAAAGAGTATCTTTGCGTAAAAGATCACTAAGTGGCTTAGCAATTACAGAATAAGCAGGGATAAATTTACGAAAATATCCAGTGAGACCTAAAAAACGTTGAACTTCTTTAGTTGTTTTTGGTTCGGGGTAATTGACAACTGATTTAGTTTTAGAAGGGGAAGGAAAAAGTTTATTATTTTCAATAATATGGCCTAAAAATTCAATTTTCCTATGCAGAAATTGACATTTATCAAAATTTATTTCCAATCCGTAATCACTGGACACTTGAAGAACTTTTTTGAGTCTCTGAATAGCCTCAGATTCATTTTTAGCAAGGATAACTATATCATCCATGTAAGGGAGAACAATTCCGAACAACTAATTCACGAAAAACTGTATTGATAAAACGTTGAAACGTTGAAGGGCATGTAGAGAGTCCGAAAGGCATTTTAAGGAACTGAAATTGACCATTTTGTGTTACAAAGGAGGTATATGGGCGACTCTGTTTGTTAACAGGCACATGGAAAAAACCATTACGTAAATCAATGGTACTGAAAACTCTAGTATCCTGAAGTTTATCTAAAATATCCTCAATGAGGGGCAGAGGATAGTGATCCTTAACTAACACACGATTTAATTTTCGAAAATCAATGCAGACTCGTGGACTGCCGTCTTTTTTGCGGACTACTAGGACTTGGCTAGCATAAGCAGATGAACATGGTTCAATAACACCATTTTGTATCCATTCATCTATTTGTTTATCTACTATATCACGTTCAGTAAAAGGTAACCGTCTTGGAGAATGATAAATTGGTTTATCGTCCGTCACGGTAATGCTTAACTCAATATCCGTCGTTTTAATTTTATTCGGCCTATAACATACGAGTAATGCCTCAACATCATTACGAGTTTGTTTTGGAATTTCAGGGCCAATATCAAATTTAGGAATGTCGTCAGTAATTGCGAAAACAAATGGTTGTGGAGAAGCGTCGGATACTTCGTTTTGTAGCTTAGAAAACATAACACTATCAGGGTGATAGTCAAATTAGCTTGTTTAATTAGATTACAACCAATAATAATATCAAAGTTCATTGAGTGGTTGGGGACAACATTAATTTTAACAGGAAAGTCTTGGTTGTCAATTGAAACAGTTGAGTTGAACGAACCAATTACATGAGTTTTGAAAGGCCAAAACCAGTTAGTATATTACCACTATTTATTAAAGAAGGGGAGCCTAATTGATTCCATACACTTTCTTTCATTAAGGTTACTTGACTTCCGGTATCAACTAAAGATAATATTTTTTAGATAAAATTTTAACTTCTTTACACATAGTAGTTAATGGGGTAATTTCATGAACATTATTAGAAGAAGGGATATTTTTTGAGGACAAGCATCAGATTTATGTCCAAAATTTTCGCATAATATACACTTTGGACCACGATGTTTATCTGGGCAAAATTTAGAAATATGACCGGATCCCGAACAATTAAAACAAGTTACGTGATTCCTATCTCTGAAATTTTTATTCTCAAATTTTGAATTAGGCTTTGGTGCATTGAATTTTGATATCTATCATTTCGATGTTTATGAAGTGTACTTTCAAAATCACGGCGTTGGCTACTAAAGTTTGGACTACGCGACGTATCATAAGAGTGATTTTGCTTTTATTTTGAAATATTTTGTCATAAATTCCTAATTTTTCTTTAAATTCCTGAATTGTTGTACATCGATATAATATTAGCTTATTTGAAGGAGAATCGGGGATTCCATTAATACAATATTCCATAATTGAAGTTTCGTCGAGAAACCCTTGACCTCGATTCGCTAATTCCCGAATAGCGACTAAATATTGGAATACCGTTTCATTAGGCCGCATTTTTCTATGTTGTAATTCCTTATGCAATTGAGCTTGATTTAATTTTTTCCGAATTCCTGAATAAGTAATGTTTTTGTACAACTGTAAGAGTTTATACCACGCTGAGATTGAATAAATAATTTTGCAGTTCCTGTCAAAAGCCGTTTTACAAAAACAATTTTTGTTGTTCGGTTATTGGGCAAAACGTTAAATTTTCCTCCACATCAGAAAAAAATGTTCAATTGAGTATGAGTCATCTGCACTGAAAGAACGAAGAGTTAGAAGTAAATCTTTAACAAAAAGCCACGATAAATCGTTTTTCGAAATAGAGGGAACAGCTGACTCATTAATTTGGTTAAGTGCGTCAGCCGATTTCCTGTCTGTAGAAAGTGGGGAAGCAAAGGAATTTTCTGCATCCCGCGGGGGCATTCTTCTACATCTCGTGTATTTAATTTATTATGAAAAGTGGATAAATCAGCTAGTGAAAACAAAATATTATTACAAAGTTCTTCGGCAGTTCCATTTGTTTCTAGTTGTAAAAAATTAGCTAAACAGATTAAATCGGGTAGGTTAAATTTTTTAAAATAACGGCGGAGTAGTCTTCAATATCAAAATCTTGTGCGAAACCCGTAAACTTTCGCAATTGTTCTCTAGAGGTCCAACTGAATGGGTGATAGTTAAAAACAACAGAATACAATAATTTTACATTTTGCGTATTGCCAAATTTCAAAGCTTGCGCGATAACTGGGATATCATTCAGTGTTAAATAAGACATAATAAATCACTTAAATTGAACCAAAATACGTAAAATATACAAATATTTGCAGATCACTTAAAATGATATGTGAGTAAAATATTTCAACACAGAAAAAAAAAAATTAATACGCTATGAAAAGATTAAAGTCTAGAATAAAATGTCACTAGTAGCAGTTGTACAAGTTAAAAAATATATCGTATCACAGTCACATTAGCAGTTTCAAAATATATTTCCACAATCACTGAGAGTTTGTAAAAACAATGGAAATAAAAACTCACGGTAAACTTTTGCATACAACGTCTTGATTGTTGAATATTAACTTTCATGAATGTATAATAGTGTTGAAGAAAATCTTGATGTGTCGGCAAAATTATCGAATAAATAAATATCTTCAGAATCGTGAACTTTCACACAACACTTGAAATAAATCGTCAAACACACGTTGAAAAACGCTTTGAAGAATAAATGCACTTGAAGAAAATCGTCTAAACACATTGAAGAACACATTGAATATATTCACTTTTCTTGCATCGTCATCGTACTTTTGCTTCGGTTTTCTAGGGGATTTTAAGTTAAGGGAAAGGCCGAGCCTCCATATAGAGAGTGACAACGGCCAGATTGAGTTAAATATACATTTATTAAGGGGAATTATTTACAAGGGAGGGCTAAAAGTTAGTAAAAAGTAATCGAAACATCATTAGATCGTTGGATTCCACGAGGCGTTTCGTTCCAGCGCCCTCGTCATCGTCTCATCGCCGTCGCTTCTCTCGGTCGTCTCCCGCGCAATCGTTCTATTCCAGTCTGGTTTACTCGTTATCCTCGAACCGACTTGTCAGATGGGTGGCGCTCTCTTGGCATTACGTCATTAAGGAACATAGGAGGGATACGATATGTGCACATCCATTCCTACATATATATATATATATATTTAAAAAAAACAGTGTTTCACACTAGAAAAGAACTTTACCACTGCCATGCTGTGTGGCAGCCACCTTATGCGTATATACATTCGCTAAAAAATAACAATAATTTCTATGTGTGTAATTTAAAATATCAATTTTCAACTAATACTTATATTTCGATTTGTACTAAACATTTGATTTTTGCAATTAAAAAAATTGACGATGTGTAATCAAATCTATAAAGTAAATTAACAGTTACATAGTTAAAATTATATTTTCTGTTACAGAATTAGTAGTGTAGTATGATGAAATTGATGACTTACTGCACAGTGAACCTCGATGAATTGTTTTTCAATAACTGAATAGTTTTTAGAGATGTGATAAACAAACATGCATCTGAGCTTCTGTAAGATGTTAGCTAAGATGTCTTTCTAAAAGATGTTAGCTAATATGAAGTTATCAACACAATTCAATACGTGAAATTACACGGATATCTTCTTTATTCTCGTTCTTTTGGTTTGGTTGGTTTCTTACGATATTTAGTTTCAAAATTGCTATGAATTGTATTGTGTGTGCTATACTTCAATTATATCAAAGTGAAAGATAAATTGTATTCGGTATAACGCATGTTTTTTCTTTCAATTATCCTTGAAAAAATTTAATCTTTGAACTTAATTTTCAGTTCTTTATTAATTTACAAGAATTAATCTAACCCAAAAGATTAACCGCTTAATTTTTTAAGGAGCCTTTGAATTGTAGTAAGTAAGTGTATCTTATGTTACAGAAATGCTCAAGATCTTTCAAGTATAAGACCAATATCCTTAATTCCACTAAATTATAATTTTTTTCAGAAAAATTTAAACTTGGAAAAGGTATACATAAATTGCTACTTTAAAATGATCTCGTCATAACCATTTTATCTTAGTAAAGTTTGGCAGAATAACATATTTTGTAAAGAAAGTTTAGTTCTTTAATTATCAAAGAGAGAGATCACGCTTTTTTACAATTTAAAATACTTATTTTCAAAAGGACTTTAGATGACATTCTGAATATATTACGTCTAACCTATAGAACAGGGGTGGGCAGACATTTTCAGGGAGCGGCGGGCTACTTCTAATTTTTTCAGGCTGACGCGGTCCACCCAATGCCAGTGGCGCACACAAGGAAGGGGGGGGCACTGGTCCGGACACTCCCCCACAGTCCTTGATTTTTTTTACCCATTGATCTTAATCCCATGTATACAGTACGTAAAACTTAATTAAGTATTTTTTATTAATTTTTTAATTATTAATAACATAATTTTTTTATTATTAATTATGCTAAGCATTTATTCAGTAATTTATTTTTTTTACTGTTTTTTGTTCCAACAATCTACAAATTTTTTAAAAAAAAATACGTTTGGGAGCGTATTATATGATACGAGAATTGTAGATTGTACCACGTCCCCCCTTGAAAAATTCTAGTGTGCCAATGCTCCGTGTCGTAGGTGTGGTGAGGTAGCAAAAGGTCAATAATATTTATCATAAATTAATAATAAACACGGAATGTGTACTTGCTTTTACTTACAGAACTAAATTTTTTTTAAAAAAACTAACACTTTTAAAACTGCGTTTATAAAGCAAAACGCAAGATATAAACATAATAATACTAGCCAGAAATATATTAATATCAAATGATAAATTTATTATCAAACAATTCAAAATATATAAAAAATAAAACATTTTATCTAAAGTTAGTTTTCTTTGTTATAGTCAGTAGTCTGTCACTTAGTAGTCACTTAGTCTGCATACTTCAGCCGATTTTGAATGTGTTTCCGTATATAATTACTATCTGCTAAAATCTTCAGGCGGTCACCCCAAAATGTCTTGGCTATCCTCCGGTCGATCGCGATCGACGTAATGCCCACACCGGCTCTAGAACGTAAGGGAAGCATGATGGGTTGGCGGATTACATAAGACGTTTTGTAAGATTCAGTGAGCAGTACATTTTCACACATCATTTGGTTCTTGTTAATTCGGAAGGCGTTTGAATACCATGTTCTCTCTCATACCCGTAAGGTAAAATCTTCATATGTTGTTTTTTTAAATACATTGTGAGGTTGAAAATTGATAAATTTGATTCGAGTATTTATTGAGAATAATCAGGCCTACGGAAAAAAATATTTTATTTTTGCATAGAAATCAAATTAAATAACAACCAACCTACACTTATAATGTCCACATTCCTAGATAATGGACACAGATAGTAAATCACCAGATATCCAAAAAAGATGATCTTGTGATATTTTTCAATAAAGGCACTCAGAAGTTTTAACACTATTTCTTTTAAATTTTAAAATCATTAATACCTTAATACAAAGTCAATTTCACCCCACTCTTTTGGGAACAGAAGAATATTATCTAAATTCTAATATTTATTTAAATTATCTGCACTAATATAAAATTGGAAGGTAAACAAACGTATGCGACTGACCGTACGAGTAAGTATATCTTCTCACGAACCGTACGATGCAGAATTTCGTCGAAGGTACCACAACTTCGGGAATTATAAGAGTAATCCGTTTTGACCATTTATATTCCGACTAGCTGGTATACCCGTTCTTCGCACGGGTGGAGATTGGAGGATGAAGAAGTTTTTAATGAGTTCATTTTACGTGAATTGCAAATTCAACAAAAAAAGGCTTTTTGCTTTTCTCAGTTAAACAAAAAAAAAAAGAAAGAAAGAATGAAAAACACAACGTTAAATTTTAATTATGTAGATGTAAAAGCTGATAAAAAGGATTTTTTTTTATTTATAACTCCCCGTAATACACTTGAGGGTCGATTTTTGAAAATACCTCCCTAAGCTGATCTCTGCTCAGCAAAAGAAACACATTGTTAAACGTTTTGTGTAATGAACGCTTAAATAAGTGTAAATAATTTATACCTGAAAGTGTAATACATAAATATTACTATATACCTGTTGTATTTATTTTATGTTAAAATTGTAATATTCACAAGCAACGCAGTTTCTTAAATTATAATGGCGATTCCCTTCTTTTCTTTTCTCTTTCCTGCCAGGCGTTGACTTTGGGAGGGGGTGGAGGCTTGTTTAATGGATTCATCGGGCATCCGGAGTAATTAGCTGGGTGGTTGCCCTGGCAATGGCAGCAAGTTGCGTCCGTGTCGGGGGTCTTTTTGCAGTCCCGGGTCAGATGCGGTTTCCCGCACTTGACGCATTTGGGATTGCGGGTACAAAATCGGGAACTGTGGAAGAACCCTTGACAGCGGAAGCACTGTGCAGGGCCATTCCTGGGCTTGAGAGGCTCGACAACAATCTTCATATAACAAATCTCCGTGATGTTATATATGTCACGGTTGGTCTCGTTTCTAGGCAGGGAGAGGAGGAAGAGTGGCATGGGCAAGCCCGTCTTCCGGTTCGTCATGACTTTGCAGTCGTTGAGAGTAATCCCAAGGTCTTGAAGTGCCTCGACGATTTGCTGAGGGGGCATATCCGAGGGCATTCCCCTAATGACTGCTTTCAGCTCCTTCTCCTCATTGAGCTGATAGGTGAAGGACTCTAGCTTCTCACGGTCGATAAAATTCCGGATTGCATGGTAGGCCTGGGGGGTGTTCGGGTAAACGCGGAGGCCACGGCCTATCACGCGCCCCATAAAATCTTCTCTCGTGAGAGCTTGTAGCTTCTTGAGGAGAGCAGCTGAATTCACCACGTTGTCGATGGTGATCGGCGGTGGCTTGCGATACTTGGGTAAATTTGGAGTAGGGTCGCCGTCCTCGTTTTCTTCGTCGATGGGGGGGTCCTCGACAGGTAAACTGTCATATCTATTGGCCGTATCTATTGTGTCGTCGGTCTTCAGTTTTTTATTGGTTTGGCGTTCTGGAGGTGGCGTGGGGGTTTTCCTGTTCCCTTTCCTTCCCTTGACTGTTGTGAAGGGGTTATTCTTTGACGGGATTCCATGGTTCATGTCAATCGTTTGGATTGCGGCATTCAGACGGTCGAGTTCGGCACTTCGAAGCCTTTCGTGCAATTCAGTGCTCTTCTTGAATATTTTCATCAATCCAGTATAGTAGCGGTCTTTTTCCGCTGCGTTGGCGAACACGTAGTTATCTAAGCTGGTCATCAGTCCCTTGATGTCGATAATAAATTCGGTGCAGCTGGCCGAGTTTTCGATGCTCTGGAATTCCGCTTCAAGATTCTCGATCGAAGGAGTAGCAGGTGGGGGTGAAGGAGAGACGTTCATTTTTGAAGCCAGCAGAGTTTCCATTTGTTCTTCTTCCGAATCGGAGGAAGAAAAATCCATGTTTCGGTCATTCGGTGAGGGGGGGGGAGGGAGTCCCCATTTCAGACCGCGTGGTCGAAAGAATTTCGGTAGGGTGAAGAGATCGAGTGGTAATCAGTTGAAAAACCGGTTCGTTTCTTCGGGCAATCTTCTCTTATCGCGTTCCAAAAGCAGGAGTAGAAAGCAATTCGCAAAAGTGGTCTACGCAGGATAGAGAATAATCCGACGTAGAGCTAGATTTTACAAATATCGTTATATTTTGGACACTTCACAAAATATCTTTATAAATTATACCCTATGTTTTATTATGATTTATAAGCTATCTTACTGTAAAGTTTCATTTATATCCATTCAGTTGTTTTTGCGTGAAAATAGTGTATTTAGTTAAAAATATATGAATTAAAAACATTAAACCACATATTTATTGCCATTTTTTCCCGCCAGGTGGCGGTTTCAATTCTACAATTTTTGTTATCCTTGAAGTTTTTAAAACACTGTCTAATTTTTTATGAGCCTTAGAAAAAAATAAATACATAATCGGAATAATCATTGACTTCACCACGATACGGTATAATTTATTTTACAAAATATTGATATTTTCTGTTTTTTACGATTTTTTCCAAATTGAGACAAAATCGATACGTTTTTATAACAATTTCTAAATCTAATGATTTCTTTCAAGTTTATGAAATGATATTCTACACAAAAAAAAACCCATGCTTTTCTGTTTTAAAATCAGTCATTTTAAGTTTTTTTTTCTCATAGTCTGCGAATTGATCCCTAACCATTGCAGACCTCGTTCCTCCCCCGGAAGCTGGTATCATTCTTTAGTGCGTTGCTCTAAAGGCGGATACCAATCACCGCATGTAATTTTTACGCCCAGTTTCCTGCATAGAGGGAGGCACCTGAGATATGACGATGCAAACCTGTATCAGGATTCAATTTTGTCGAGAGCATCCGAGCCAAACAGACACTCTAGGGATCTTTTACATGCCGTATAATCATATGACATGGCCGCTGACGATTTTCTCTGGCATGAAAATCCACTGACCTGGGCCGGGGTTAAACTCGCAACCTTGCATACTAGTTGCGGGTTGAGAAAATAGGTTATTTAGGAAATAAAATATTAAAAACTTTTTTTTACGATTTTTCAAAAAATACTCGAAATTGTAGTTAAATAATAACTTCTTCATTTATAAAAATAATCTCACGAAACTTTTTCCTTGAGTAGAACGATAATATCCATAATCTGTACAAAGATTGAAATAATTGCTTAAAATTTACGGGTTTTTTTTTAAATTGTGTTTTTCGTTTTTTCCCCTTTTTTGAGACAAATATTTAAGGATTATTTTTTGTTTCATTTTTTGTTTAAAAATTACCGTAGTTTGCAATCTATGTTAAGTTTGAAAGCTTTAACTTAAAAGTCATGCTCTTAAAAAATTCTTTTTAATATTTCACGAAAAGCTCTATTTTGTGACTCGCTTCAACTATGACGATATGGGTGAAAGTTTACGCACGTGCGACATAGAAGGTCATCTCTTTTCGCGGTTTTGAAAGGGAAATTTCGCTCTTGTCATCGCTTACGTTATTTAATATTTATAGCAGTATTCAATTCATTACACATTACAGATAAATGTTTTAAAGAGTACTAGGCACAACTGTTAGTTTTCTTTATTCTTAAAGAATGATTTATTGCAGAACAATGGAATAAAAAACCTTAAATGCTCTGTAATATATTTTTATTACATAGTATATTTTCTTTTTGAATGCTTTTATAGAGTGAATGTAAATAAATCTCCAGCCTTTTTAACTTTTTATTCTTATATATTTTTAATTCGTCACAATTCTGTATGATGTTTTTTTCTTCTTTTTTTACAAAACTACGAAACTTTGTATATAAATAAGTTTATTTAAGAAAGGTTTATTGATTATATATATATATTAAATCATATTTTAGAAAATTACTTTGCATTTTAAAAAATAAAATAATACTTTTTGTAAATTTTGTTATAATGTTGTTCTGTTGTTTCTAATGCTACCTGTCTGAAGTTGTCAGATCGAGGCACACGAAATTCATCGTGACAAGAGGCTAAAAGTACGCCTGTCGTTGGCCTTAAGCACCATACAGGTGAGAGTACGAATTAGCTCGGCGAAATTACCCAAAGGGGCGACACCACCTATCTCCACCTCCACAATTTCTGCAAGGAGCTGAAGGGAAGGGAAATATTCCCCAGTTCCCTGCACTCGTGATTCAGCCCACAAGACTTTCAGACCCACTGATTTAACGATCATTTACTCCGTGTGTACTCGCAGGGTATCTGGGTGCATCGGGCTTCGAACCCATGCCTTCCGGTCTGGAGTCCTATGTTCGAACGACTAGGATACCCACGGCCATATTACATATTATAACATAAACAAATAAGTCAAAAAAAGGTTAAATAGCGTGCTCCAATTGAATACTAGTATGATTTGAATTTACTTGATTTATTAATTTTCTTAATTTAAGACTACTCAGTATTCTTTTTTAAAACTGTTTTGAGGACAGTAATGCTAAAACTAATTTTTTTTATTTTCAGATTATAGTAATAAGTTGATTCTGAAAGTTAAAAGTTAATTTGATCTGCCATTATTTTAAAATTTTAATTAATTAAAAAAGACTTTGAAGCTATTTAAAAAACTTTTATAAAATGCACAACTTTATAAAAAATTTTTAGTCATTTTAAGTGATTTATGTTTATCGGATTAATGCGAGCTAAAGTTAGTATGTATTTCAAATCTATTCCCTTGCTGACTTTTAATAATTATTAAAATCTAGAAAAACACTCGAAAAATTTAAAATAATATTTTTGGCATTTTTTTTAAAAAATGCCAAATATTTCAGACCTACACATCTCTACTAACTTACATAGAACATACTTTCGAGAGTATATCAAAAAATTACAAGACTTTATACAGAACAGAAAAAGAAAGCCTTAGCGCTCAGAAAACACTTATCTTCAAAATTTAAAGTCTGAGAAAAACAATCATATAAAGATTGTAAAGACATAAAGTAAAATCTAACAACCACATGGAAGCTCTAATTTTTTAATCGCTATTTTCCAACTTATATGTTGTACCTAAAATCACTACTTTAATGAAATATGACTGAAAAATATTTTTTTTATTTCAAAAAATATTTTTCGATAATATTGAGAGCATTTTTTACGATGACATATTATTCACACTAATCTTAGCACAATATTTTCACAAAAGTTTGAAATGCAATGTATTCATGTAGAAAATAATATTAATACTAAATAAAGCAAAAAATAGGCATTTTCTGACTAGATAAAACTTAATGAAAACGAAGTAAAAACGTTTAAGTTTTATGAACTATGTGTAAAAATATTGTTCTTGAAATCAAGTGTAATTAAGTAACTATGAGAGAGCCGAAAAAATTCAAAACATAAACAAACAGAAATTATTTAAACAAGGAAAATTGCAGTTAGTATCCAATTTAAACCGATAAAATAAATTATATTCAAAATATTTTTAATCAATTCAATTCAGCAATGCGAAAATTGCTTTAAAATAAAATCGAAACTAAACTCTGGACTCAGGAAATTTCAAATATTTTAAAGACTTATTATTTTTTAGATCTAAAATTTAGGGACAAGTTTTCCAAAGATTTGGTCGATAGAAAAATGCAAAAAAATCGATATCTTTCTTTTTTTAGGGTACTCTTATGTTTTAAAAAATTTATTTTATAAGCTCGCATTTTCGTAGTCCCGGTTAACGGGGCATAATATATTTAGATTAATGATGCCTCCACTTTTGAGAAGCATTTCATCAGTTTGTTTTTATGTTTGCACACAAACTGACATTTAATAATTCTTATTCTTTGATAAATTATTTTATAAGCTTTCTAATTAATATTTAAATTCGATCTCTGGTGCAAAAGGTATCCTCTCTCTTTTTGCAAACCTTATGATTGCTTACTGATCAAAATGTTTAAATTGTAGAATTGCATTAACCTTCAGAAAGCGCTAGGACATGTTTCCGAATATTTATGGATCAACGTGATATTTTTTCTAAGAAAGGTGTTTAACGAGGCAAAGACGGGCCGTCAAATAATTTTGACTTGTGATTATTGGGAAAGAAATGAAATTAAATACTAACACAAAGCTCTATTCACTACGAAAACATACCTTTTGCACTATATAGTTTTAAATGTTTTAGTTATATGTGTGTAATTCACATTAAAGTAACATTAGTGTGACTTTTATGGTTACAGATTGTGTGCGGGGATGATAAATATCTTATATTAGCATTGTAAGATGTTACTTATTGTAGAATACATGCTAAATGTGAGTCCTTTTGGCAAGAGGATTTGTGATTTGTTTCACAATACAGTTTTACAGACAATGTTCTCTATAACAATATTCCAGAACATAAAACACACACCACTTTGTCGCCTTTACTAATCATGGCATGTTTCTCGGTCCACCAATTTTGAAATTCTTTGTTACACTTACTACCTTGCCCTTTTTGTTCATTTGCGGAACTATCCAAGTCAAACAACAGTTAAAAATCGTAAATATAACACACATAAGCGTCAAAACTTTATCGACCGACGGTACTTTAACGGTATCAATCACTTCAAAATTACGTTTAATAACCAATGGTACGAATATTCTGAAGATATTTAGCAGGAATATTCTTTGAAATCTACTCTTGCAAGATATATGGCAGTAAGGGTTCTAGGATCAGTATTTTAGCTGGAAAGTCGAACAGTTATAGGAGAAATTGTATTTTTAGCTGACGACATTTTCAGCGGATTGCTAGGATTATGATTTTTGTCCCGAAAAAAAAATTAATGTCAAAACTTTAAGTGTCTTATGATTTTTGTATGTAAATGAAGACATTAGAAAACGATTGAACTGTTTTTTTAAAGTGAACAAAGTATATAATTAATTTTATAGTTGAATATCTTTAATTAATTAATTAGCTCTAACTAATTAAATTTCCAAAAGTTGAGTATTTTGTTTATATATATATTCCTTAATTCGAAAGTAGTGATTCAAAAAAAAATATCCCATGTAAAAACTGCAGTAAATCATAATGCGGTCGATAAAAGGTTAAAATACAGCTGCATTAATGAAATTGACTATGCAATACGTAGACAAATTTTACATCATAAGCAATTATAGTCTTACAACGTAACTAATGCGAGACAATTACAAACGAGAGTGCTCACCACGACTAATCACTCGCTGTGTTGTTTGTAATACTTCAGTGTGAACTTTGAAATAAAATGTGTGTGTAAATCATTTTGATTACAGGCGTACCAAAACTGTTGTGTCGCGTGCCCTCAATGACACGCGTGCCACTGGTTCGCCATCCATGTACTAGGAGATGTATTCTTTTCAAATAGAGGGTTCGAAAATTGCCATGATCGATTGATTGATTGAATATTAACGTCGCACTGTTCAGCTAGACGAAGGCTATTGGCGAAGGATCACGTAATTTTGAACCATGGTCAAGTGACGTGGACGACACCTGAGCTGGCACATCCCTTTCCTAAGTACCACAGCACATCAACGAGAGGACGTTTCAGCTCTCGACAGATTTAACGTGCATCCCTGCCGAAAAGTTTTATACGTACTTTCATTTTTATCTTGAGTGGATCACCTTACGATTTTTCGAAGCAACTAATTTTCAACAGATTGAATAACCAATGCGTGAAAAAATCTTCGAAGTTTTTACGTCCTCGAACAACTTGAAAAGATAAACCTAGTTATACACATAGTGAATTTTTTTGACAGCGGAAATGAACGTTGCTGCTAAAATATTTCTTGACCTGCACACATATTACAAGTGAAATTCCGTCTCTGTAGAAAGAATGATCTAGTATACATAGATGAGTCCTATTTTCAAATCAATTAACTCAGGAGAATACTATATTTCAAACCTTAAGTTTAATTACATATTATTCGATTATATTTATATTACATATGTGGGAGTCCGACTAAAATCTTCAAATAAAAATCGAACTCTTCAGAAGTCGAGATTTTATATTGCCAAGGTAGTCGTCTAGGGGTAAGTATTAAAGGGTTAGTGATGAATTAATGGAATCAAAGTCATTTAAACGCAGATACTTCATTTAAGTAAAAAATAATTTATTTCAAGTTAAAGGGGGAAATTTACAAGGGAAATATTTACAAAGGGAAAGAGACATGCAGAAATTAGATTAATTGAAAGTTGAGTTGTACCTTTAGAAGACGGGGAAATTAATTACACTTCTCATGCTTGGACTGGAACCGCGCTGGGCGCGAAAAACGTGACGTGTTGAACTGGCGGTGGTTAGTAGGCCTCTGCCATAAAATTATTCAAGCCGGCGCTCCGAAAGCTCACTAGACGGCGCTGCATCGGAATGCGGTAATAAACAAAATTGACATTAATAGTCCTCTGAAAAGGATATGACTCAACCTTTTACAAAATGTTTCAAACGGAAAATCGTACAAAATCACCCTCTCCTGACAGAGCTGGTCTCTCAGCCTCCCTCAGAATGTTGAGAGCTAAAGTACTTTAAATACAAACTATTTTTAGTTACAACTATAAATTTGATGATTATTGGAATGTGGATGCAATAAAGACGGTTCTTAAAAATAATAAAATAAAATATTACAGATGAAAAGATGTATACCTAATATTCACAATTCCGGACCTAAAATAAAACATTAAAACAAAATATTCTATATTGTGATCTACAATTAACTAAACCATGAAAAAAAACCCTTCGTATCAATCGAAAGATAAAGAATAATACGAAAATTTAATAAATGTTACAAGTGAATATAAAATGATTAATGTAAACGAGTGTTACTATAGAACATCTATTAATTTCTCAAGAGGGATATAGTATGAGAAAAATTAAAAATAATAACTAATATAAAAAAATCAATTAAGCATAAAAATGTTTCATCAAATCAGCTGAGGTGGTGGTTGAGTTCGGTCCTTCGTGCTGACCATCCTTTTCCACTTCATACCTATCCTTAGAATTCACTTTCGTTACTTTGTAAGGGCCTAAGAACTTTGATCTTAATTTCAGTCGAGCTCCAAATTGGGTTTTTTGGATGGCTACTAAATCACCTTCTTTGTATAACGACGCTTTCTTTCTTCTTCTGTTATACGTCTTTCTATTCTCAGACTGTAGGGTTTCGATGTTCTTTTTTGCATCGCTTCTTAAAAATGCGCGTTGTTCTAGCAATTCTTTCGCCATTTCTTCTAGCTGTAGGTCTTTGAGTAGGATGTCTTCCTTGTTACGCATTTTGGTTCCCACTAATAGTTCGAATGGTGTCCATTTTGTACTGCGACATATAGTACTATTTAGTATTCTATGTAATCTGTCGACGTATTTGTACCATTTCGTTGAGTCGTCTAATGATAGTTTGGTGAGAACTGGAATCAAAGTTCGATGAATTCGTTCAACTTGTCCGTTTCCTCGAGGAACACCTGTTGCTATTTGTAGATGTTGAATGTTCTCTTCATCACAGTAGTCGTTGAATAATTTTGAAGTGAACGCTGGACCTCTATCAGAGATAATTCTGATGGGATTACCAAAGGTTTTCTGCGATTGTTTTAGCTTTTCCTGGGCCACTTTCAGCAGACACAGTTTTGACGGGATACAGCCAAGTAAATTTGGTAAATGCGTCTACTACGGTGAAAATGTGTTGATAACTTTTGTTTGTGGAGTTTAAAGGACCAATGAAGTGAACATGGTACGTACTTAGAGGAATGCTTTCCTTAGAAATAGGATTCAAAAACCCTCCCTTTTTGTCAGTTTTCTTATTAGCTAAGATACATGGAACGCAATTAACTATTACTTTTTTAACGACGTTGGTTAAATTTGAGATAAAAAATTCCTGTTTCACAATTCTTCCGTTTTTCCTACTGAGAAATCACCATTTTCGTGAATCAATTTAATTAGTTCAGCTTCCATTGATTTAGGGTTTAGGATTAATTCTCGACCATTTAAGTAATATTTGTAGAGTATACCGTTTCGCTCAAAAAATGTTTCTGCTTCTTGCGTCTCTAGAAGCGATTTCAATGTTTGAATGTTGTCATCTTCCTCTTGCTCTTTTTTAAGCTTTGAAGTTAATGTATCATTGCATACTATCATTACGGGATATCGGCTAAGAGCATCAACACTCTTCATACGATTTCCAGCTCTGTGCTCTATTTCATAATTGAATTCTTCTAATTGAAGCGTCCATCTGGCTATGCGAGTAATTAGATCCTTTTTTTGCATAGTCTTTATGAAATGCTGAACAGTCAGTTACTATTTTAAGGTTTTGTCCTAAAAGATAAACACGAAATTTCTTTAATGCGTTGATAATTGCTAGTACCTATAGTTCGTAGCTGTCATACTTTTCTTCTGCTGTATTTGTCTTCTTCGACATGCAGTAAACGGGATGTAACTTTCCATCTTCGGCTTCTTGTTACAAACTTGCGCCTTACCCTTGTTTACAAGCGTCTGTATACAGTTCTGTTTTTCTTCCATACTTGTAAATGTGCAAGATTGGGCCTTCAGACATCATTTTTTTCAATTTTTCAAATGCTTCTTTTTGTTGAGCCCCAAAAACAAAGAGATTTTCTTTTCTTGTGAATTCGCTAAGTGGTTTAGCTATATTTGAATAATCTTTGATATACTTGCGAAAATACCCAGTTAAGCCAAGAAAACTTTGTACTTGTTTTATTGTTGTTAGACTCCTGGACTTGTGCTTAGTCCGAAAGGAACTTTGTTGAATTCAAATTGTCCGTCTGGTACGATAAAGTATGTATACTTTATGCAATCTTCGTCAACATCGACGTGAAAGAAACCATTGTGCAAATTTAATGCAGAATATACCTTTGCTTCTTGCAAAGTGTCCAAAACATCTTCGATGAGAGGTAACGGAAATTTATCTTTCACAAGCTTTGGATTCAATTTTCTGTGTAGTCAATGCTCATTCTCGAAGATCCATCTTTCTTTTTTTACCATTACGATTGGACTTGCTCATTCCGAAGAACTCGTTCGTACAATGCCTTCGTTAAGTCATTCTTCTATCTGTTTGTTTACTTCTTGTCTTTCTGTGCAAGCTAGTCGACGAGGAGGTTGACAGACTGGTTCTTCGTCTTTTAGAATAATTATCATTGCGACGTCGGTAGATGCTGTTTTTTTCTGGCTTGTAGTCTTGAATTAACATTTTTCAAGTTCCTTCTTGATATGACGATTTTCAACATTACGCAGGTCTAGTTCTTCTTGAAGATTTTGAGCAGATATTTGCATAAGCTGTGCATGATTCTCATATTTGTTGAATTTAACTCCTTCTTTAGTGAAACTTTTCGATGCTTGTTCCAAAAGATCTGATCCAGTAAATGCTTCGAATTTTAATTTATCGGCAGGAACAACATGTCAAGTTAACGAGTAATTTTCATTATCTATTTTGAACTCATGTTCAAAGGAACCGATAGTTGTCACTTGTGCTTCATCAATAGCTGTGAGAAGCATCTTGTTCTTCGATAATTTTGTTGGATCCTTTATCCTTCTTGTCATGTTTTCTCGTAGCAAACTTACGGTACTACCACTGTCTATGAGCGCCGTGATTTTCACCTTTCTAAAAAATATCTCTTTAGTACGTAAACCTTCCTTAACGATGAGTGTGCAAGTTTCTTTTGGAGGTTCTTTGAATTTCTGCGATTTGAATAGTTCGTCTGAGCATGCTTGGAAGCATTGTGATTTGAGTGTTTCTCTTAATTTTTGTTGTAATACCCTTTCTGTACGTTGTCTTGATATTATTGAACAGATTCGTACTTGGTAACAGGGGCTTCGTAATGTTTGTTGTAATTTGTTGACGCTGGAAACTTCTTATCTTTCCTGTTATACTCGAATTTTCCCGGTGCTTCATATCTGCAATTCTTTTCTGTGGATTTGAATTCTTGTTTCTTCACAAATGGACCGCTCGATTTTTGTTTCAGAGTCCTCTGAAAGTTTTTGAATTCTTCTAGTTTTTCTGCTAATTGAACAGGAGAGTTCATATTTGCCCATTCATCAAGATAATATTCCTTAAATTCAAAAGGCGTTTTTCGTTTTAGATGATTTGTTATGATTAGATCTGATAATTTGTCGAAAGTATCTGTTTATTTTTAGTTTGTTGTTTTTGTTTCATCGACGGACCAGCCATGCTTAATTCTTTTTTACTTTTTTTATTTAACCACACAACATATATCACACAACATATATATGCTATTTACAAGCGCAGCAAATTTTAAGTAATTTTTATTGTGAGCTTCGAGTATTAGAGTCCTATATTAATGCTCACGTCTGAGTATTAAAGAGAAATTTTCTCGTCTATCTTGTTCCACAGAAGGTTCTCAACTGCCGGCACAGCGCGGCAAGGAAGAATATTTGCATTTGTGCGCATGACGTTGGTGCGCATGCGCCAACATCCCGCCCGGTCTTGCCATGTTCACATGCAAGAACTTACAAATATCATAATTAGCACAATACATATAAATTTAGCACATAATTAAATACAATGATTACAACAATTTAAATGTAATAATAAAGTTAAATCAACAATTTTACACAAATGAAATACAATATAGCAATACATGTACACACAATTTACTTAGTATCAATTGGGAGAACATCTATTTTACTAATAGCTCTTTTGAATTCTCCTGATTGAGTTTTAACCTTGACAACTCTCACTTTTCCATCTGACCCATGATATACTTCTAAGATTCGACCTAAAGGCCAAGTATTTATAGGTAAGAAATCCTCTTTGATTAAAACCGTTTGACCAATCATTGGATCATTTTTTTCAGTTATCCATTTCGATCTAGCTTGCAGTGTATTCAAATAATCATGTTTCCGTTTTTTCCATGTGCGTTGCACAACCTTGGTAATCTTTTCCCATCGAGTGAGACGATTTTCATTTACATCTATTAAATTCGGCTCAGGTATTGATGTTATAGGTCTCCCTATCAAAAAGTGACCAGGGGTCAAAACATCCAAGTTATCCGCGTCGCTACTGAGGGGAGTCAGTGGACGCGAATTTAATATTCCCTCTACCTGAATCATAATAGTTTCAAATTCTTCAAAAGTAAAGTGAAGATTTCCTATCGCTCTTTTAAGATGGTGCTTCACAGATTTTACACCTGTCTCACAAAGACCTCCAAAGTGAGGGGACTTGGGAGGTATAAATTTCCAATCAATATTTTCTGACATGAAATATTTAGCTAAATTTTCATCCGGAAAATTAATTTATGAAATTTTTTTAATATGGAGTTTGCTCCCACGAAATTAGTAGCGTTATCTGTGTAAATTTTAGAGCATTTACCCCGCCTACTAGTAAAACGTTTAAGCGTTGCAATCAAAGCATCGGAAATGATATCCGATAATAACTCGAGATGGATACCTTTCGTAGAAAAACATATGCAAACGCAAATGTACACTTTATAGAGTTCCCTTTCTCTGATTTTTATATTTTACTAAAAAGGGACCGCATAAATCAAGTCCAGCAATAGTAAATGGGCTCGATATGTTTACTCTTTCACTGGGCAAATTACCCATAATTTGTGATGAGAGAATGGGTCTGCTTTTGCAGCATGTCACACATTGATGAACAGTTTTAAAAGCGATGCTACGACCGCTCAAAGGCCAAAATTTTTGTCGTACAGCATTTAACAATCCCTGTGGGCCAACGTGAAAGAGTCTTGTATGCAAGCTGTTAAAATAAAGTTTACTTAATTTTGAACCTTTTGGTAAAATCGCAGGATGCTTATGGAGATATGGCACAGAAGCATTTTCTAATCTTCCACCTACGCGAACTATTCCTTCCCCATCTACAAATGGAAATAAATTAGAAATACAACTTGAATTTCTTTCTTATCAAAGAAGGATCTTTGAGCATGTTTAATCAATTTAATTTCTGACTCCTTGAATTCGGCTACAGTTAGAGGTCCAACCTTTTTGGACTTATTCCTACAGTTGTAGTTGAATTTGAAAATATAAGACAAAATATTAATAACTTTGAAATAATTATTAGAAAGTTCTAAAAGTTCGTCAATGATGCTAGAGGAATCACTGTTCAGCAAGACAGTCTCTTCACTTTTGTAAGCTTCAAGCAATTTTTTTTTTTTCTATTCTTGAACTACAGTCTCTTTCTCATGTTCGGTGAGGCAGTCTAACTCAGGAACCACTGGCTGAAAGTTTTTAGGAAATTCAGAATCGAACAAAAATTCTGCACCTGTCCACCACATGGAATGTGACACCAGACAGTCAACGCTCAGTCCACGAGAGAGGAAGTCTGCTGGGTTTTCCTTACCAGCACAATGATACCATGAGTGGGGATCTGTTAGGCTGGTTATTTCGTTGACTCGGTTAGCAACAAATTGCTTCCATCGGGTTTTGTTACCCTTTATCCAAAACAGAACTATTTTGGAATCAGTCCAGTGATATTTTAAACACGATCTTTTAAGATTCACGATCTTTTTCACCTTAGATGCCAGACGAGCAGCAACTAGAACTCCAAGTAATTCTAGTTTGGGCAGGGTTACACAGTTTAATGGTGCTACACGGCTTTTTGAAGTTACAAGTTTAACAGAAATTCCATTCCTTGACTTTGTTTTCAAATATATGGCTGCGCCATATGCCTTTTTGCTGGCGTCGCAAAAGCTATGCAACTCTACATCATCTTCCAGCAAAGTAGAATCTAGAACTAGTCGAGGTATTTTTAGATTTCATAAGTGGGGTAGCTTGTCAGTAGTCGAAAAGTGGGGGTTCTGGATCACGAGGCGCTGAGGCTCTGAGGTGCTTGAGGTCCCCGCCTACCCGAACGAGTTCTGTCCGTCCTCTCCGCCCCTTCCCGTGGTTCTCCCCATCCACCCCTTCCGGCGTTTCCCTCCATCCACCCCTTCCAATCGGTCCCTCCAATTTTGTCCTTCTTCATCCGTGACACTTTACCCCCTTTCCCTTGTCTTTGCTCTCGTGTTTATAAATATTAAAATTATTCCCAAATTGAATCATATCTAAAAAAATTTCAAAAGTTAACACGGTATTAATGATTAAAACCAGTATTTGAATTAAACATGGAGTGGAAAAACATTTATCGTGTTCCCGAACACGCAGGTAGTTTCGGTGGTATCGATGCTGTACATCGTTCTCTAAAAGGGAAGGTTTCCAGAAAAGATATAAAAAATTGGTTACAAACAAAGGAATCATACACTTTACATAAACCAGTTAGAAAAAAATTTGATACGAATCGAGTAATCGTTGGCCGAATAAATCAGCAATTTCAGGCAGATCTAGTCGATATGCAATCCTTATCTTCTTTTAAAGACGGTTACAAATATTTGTTGACCTGTATCGATGTTCTTTCGAAATATGCTTGGGCTATACCATTGAAGAATAAAAAATCCGAATCTATTGTATCGGCTTTTAAAAAGATTTTTTCTGAGCGCATTCCAAAAAAATTACAAAAAGAATTTGTGAACGTTGCGTTCCAAAAATATCTAAAGAAAAGGAAAGTTGGATTTTTTACAACAAATAATAAGGCAAAGGCCTCCATTGTAGAACGATTCAATCGTACTTTGAAGACTAAAATGTGGAAATATTTTACTGAAATGAACACAAAGTGTTACATTGATGTCCTTGGAAAATTAGTGTACAGTTATAACCATACGTGGCATCGGAGCATTCGCATGGAACCTAGCTCGGTAAGCGAAGGAAATCAAACTCAAGTGTGGCTAACTTTGTACGGACAATCTCTCAAAGAATCAAAATCCATATTCAAAGTGGGTGATACCGTGCGAATCAGCAGAGAAAAACTTAATTTTGAAAAAGGTTATAAACAAAATTGGACGAGAGAAATTTTCACGATTCACCAAATCCTTTCTAGAAATCCAATAGTTTACAGAGTAAAAGATTTATCTGGTGAAATTATTCAGGGCACTTTTTATCCCCAAGAACTGCAAAAAGTATCCGATTCTGGATTTTATCCTGTTGAAAAAGTTATTAGAACAAGGAAAAGGAATGGTAAAAGCGAATATTTAGTAAAATTTCAGGGATACCCAGATAAATTTAATGCATGGGTAAGTGATGTCAGAATGATATAAATGGGAGCGCATAATTATCTTTAGTTTGAAAGATGTCTCTCTCATTCTACATTACACTAGTTAGTGACAGTTCCAAGCTTTTTTTCCCAAAAAACAAAATATCCCATTTCATGACTCAACTTCCATTGCCCGTTACTTTGAATAATGGAGAGTGGGAAGTTGGCTTAGTAGATTTAATATATCCACACACATGGTATAACATAAGAAACTATAATAATATATTTGGATTTGATGTAGGTAATGGAGAATTACTCGTGAGAAGAGTTCCACCAGGTTGTTATGAAACTGTGCCAGATATTTTAAAAGGAATGCATTTGAAATTGCATCAAAATAAAATCGAGTTTATTTATCATTCTGTGACAAAGAAGGTAAAGATAAAGCTTGGTGATCAGGCTAGAGTCGTTTTATACAAAGACATAGCTGAATTATTAGGTTTTGAACCTGGTGAATATAAAAAATCAGTGGAAAGTCCATACATAGCTGATCCTACAGCATCATTTCCTATCATGTATGCCTACTGTGATCTCGTTGAACCTCAGATCGTCGGTCACACTCAAGCTCCACTCCTGAAAATTATAAAAGTAGAGGGAAAAGACGGAGAAAAAAGTAGTCAATGCTCACTATACAAGACCTCACTACGTACCTGTTATTCGACAACAGTTCCAAACGATTGAAATGATTCTGCGATTACATTCTGGTGACTTAGTTCCTTTTGAGAGAGGTCGCGTGATAGCTGTGTTACATTTTAGGCTGAGACAAATCATTTAAAAGAAGAGATGCGAGTAAATATAAAATTCATTTCTTGAAAGAAATTTAATGAGTAAAGATGCTTGTTCCTTATAATTGTTGTACAAAGCAATTTGAAGACTATTACATTTCACAAACAGGAAATGGACTCCCATATTACGCTGGACAATCTTTTGAGAAAGGATATGGTATTGGTGGATGGTTCAAACGATTATTCCGTACAGCTTTACCTTTTCTTAAGAGTGGTGCTAAATCAGTGGGAAAAGAAGTTTTGAATTGATTAATTGATTGAATATTAACGTAGCACTGTTCAGCTACACGAGGGCTTTTGGCGACGGACCACATAATTTTGAACCATGGTCAAGTGACGTGGACGACACCTGAGCTGGCACCCCCTCTCCTAACTACCACACCGCACCAACGGGAGGACGTTTCAGCTCTCGACAGATTTAACGTGCATCGCTGCCCTACACGGCGGGTCTTTATTGGCACTGGGCTCGAGCCCGTGACAAAGCAAGCCACAGTCCGATACCTATACCACTCGGCTACCGCGGCCGTCAAGAAGTTTTGAAAACAAGCACACAAATTGCAAATGACATGTTGGAGGGGCAGAGTTTTCAGAGTCTGCTAGACAAAGGACTAATGAAACAGGAAAAAAGTTAATAAAAAAAGCTATCCAAAAAGCTGACGAAATGATAGGGCGTGGTAAGAAGCATCAAAGGTATAAAAGAAAGAGGAAAGGAATGAAAGCTACCAGTTCTTCCAAATCGAAGAAAGTGAGAGGACGAGATATTTTCGATCATTAGGAGTGATGGCTTTTCTATTAAAGGAGTCTCCTAAATGTGTTAAATCTGAGCTGAATTTATTACCCAAACTGTAATAGAAAAAGGTCAATGGGTACAATTCCATTCCATTACTAATGTTGCAGATGGAGGTCCTATTGAATTCCTCATACCTGGAAGTGGTGATGCGCTTACCTAGATCTCTCTCACACCCAATTACATGTTCGAGCAAAAATCTTTAAAAGCGATGGTAAAGTAATTGCTAATGAAAATAAAGTTGGACCTGTAAACTTATTTTTGCACAGTTTGTTTTCCCAAGTAGACGTTTGCTTAAACGATAGAACAGTTTCCTCTAGCAATAATACATATCCCTATAGAGCTATAATAGAAACTTTATTAAATCATGGGTACGACAGCAAAACTTCTCAGCTGACATCTGAACTTTATTATAAAGACACTGCTGGCAGGATGAATGTTTATGATGAAAATGATAAGGAACCAGAATGAAGGATTCAAAAGCCGCGTGCAGTTCATTAAAGGAAGTGGAACTGTTGATATGGTTGGACGACTACATGTGGATTTATTTAACCAAGACAGACTTTTATTAAATTTAGTGGATGTGAAACTAAAACTCATCCGAGGTAAACCATCATTTTGTTTGATGGGAGAGGGAGATTACAACGTGATTTTTGAACATGTCTCCCTTTATGTAGGAAAAGTACAAGTTAATCCGGCGGTTGTTATATGTCATGCAAAAGCTTTAGAAAGAACAACGGCGAAATACCCAATTGATCGAGTTAGCTGCAAGGTGTTTTCAATCCCACAATCTAGTTATTCTTTCATACAAGATAATGTATTTTCTGGGCAAATGCCTAAGCGTATTGTCATAGCATGTGTAGATAATGATGCTTTCAATGGGAATTATAAAAAATCTCCTTTCGAATTCAAACATTATTTTTTGTTAGTAGCTGGATTAAAGAATCAATTGATTTCAAACTGAATTTAAAAAATGTTTTCGAATACCTTCAACAGAATGTGCTTTGTTTAGACAATAACTTCTCTAAAAACAAATTATTAAAATTCTTATTTTGTATTTTTAAAAAAAGAATATGTTGCATTCGAATTAATTTTAAGTTATGTCAGAATTTTGTTTCAAAAATATTATAACATATTGGTATTACACAACATCTGTATCCAAATGTAATTTTAAATAGTCTTTAAAACTTTGACATTTAAATTTAGAAAATATAAATTTTGCGAATTGATAGTCTTCCTCTGATATATTTTCATTAGTTATATTATTGAAAAACGCATTTTTAGGAGGATGTTTTTTTTCTCTTAATGTATTAAAAGAATCAAAATAACTGTATGGAAACACACCTTTACGTAATAAATATTTCCTGTGGGTATATGAAGAAAAAAAAGAATCAAATATAGAGAAGTTATAGTTACTTTGCTTTAGGTTTTCTATTAGTGTACTTAGTTTAGATGGAAGGAATAGTTAGTTAGACATTTAAAAAGTCGGATCCAAATTTTTATGATCTCCTTGTGTTGTTTTTCCAATCCCGTTCCATGATCTCAATGAAAGTAAGCACACCGATTCGAACGATCTTTTGAGTTTCGTGATTTGAGGTTGGCAGCAACTGCCATGCAAATCGAGCTAGTATTTAAACTCGGCTCATGTTAGTTTTTAAAAAGGAAGGAGAAACGGAAATATAAGAAGTATGTGAGTGGTTTAACTCTTAGAGGGAGAGAACAACTGGTTGGCAATGCAACTGCAGATTGAATCACCATTTTAGATTAGAAATTAATTTTACAATATTAGAAGACGGTTCGAATCGGATGTCTCTGGTAATGTTGCTTTTTTTGAACTTATTGTTTTTATCGCTCCAGTAACGAGCAAAGTGATTTTGATTGATTATTAAAGGCCAATTTTAAGAAACTGTTTTTCGTCTTTATGCCTCCTCGACACATAAATTTCACTGCTAGCTTTGCAAAATTTAAATTAGCTTACCAATAAGTGTAACAAATTTGGTTATGAGCCCAGTCCATGTACTGTGTCGAGGCAGGCTAAACAGTTGAACCAGGCCATGAACTTTGTCTATTTAAATACTGTTCCAGTGTAGAACTATTTTTTATGAACTCTGTTGCTAGTACGCTAAATCGAGTAACAGGTATGGAGTTTAACAACCAGATATCAGTGTTGACTCCAAATAACTGGAACACGTGGAAGCATGATATGCAAGTACTCTTAATGCATTATGGTTGCTGGCAGTTTATAATACAGACCAAGCCAGAGCAACCTGATGAAGAAGCAACATACAAGGAAAAATTAGATTTACAACTTCGTAAGGATAGATGTTATACGTTGATCTATACTAACATCAGTTCAGATTTGAAAATCTGATAACGGAAACAACTGACGGAGTAGCGGCATGGAAGATATTAAAAAAGATCACTTCGAACCAGTCACAAGAGCAAGGGTAATTCAACTATTAGATCAATTTTTTTGGAACAAAATACCAACCAGGGGAAGATGTTGGAATCTTCATATCTCGTGTAAAGACAGCGGCAACCAGACTACAGGAAGCGGGTCATAAATTGGACAACCTGTACATAGGCTTTCAATTAATAAGGTGGCTTCCTCAGGAATTCCAGTCTACCGTGCAACAAATCTACAGATGGAAAGAAGAAGACTTCAGAGTTGTCAAAATTGAAGCAGAGCTGATATTAGAAGCCAATCGTCTTCAGTTGATGAAGCAAGATTTGGAGAAAGCGGAGAATGCTTACTTGAGCAGTTTCACTTCAAAGAAGTCGAAGACGTTACCTGGTGTGCTACGGCTACAGCTCATGGAGATCCAAAATGGCAAGAATGATTACCAAAAAGAAGTGGTAAAGATATTTAACTGTAAAACTATTAAAAATGTTAAACAATCTATTAAGACTATAGGTCCGTGTTATGTATGTAATAAGTACGGGCATCTTAAAGTAAACTGTAAAGAGAAAAAGTCTCTACCAAAATCTCCTTCAACTGTAAATGAAACTTTTAACACAGAGTTTGATAAAGGTCTTTGGGTAATAGATACTGCTGCCACGAGTCATTTTGTAATGACAAGAGTTTATTTCTAGATCTTAAACCGATAACTAACATAAAAATGTCGTTAGCAACGGAGGATAAAAGTTGTCCCGTAGAAGGAATCGGTACACTTAGATTTCGGGTAAAATATAAGGGGAGTTTTCATGAAATAACTTTGACTGATGTATTATTTAATCCTAAGTTGAGGAGAAATTTATTATCCGGTTCCAGATTAGAAAGTAAAGGTGCGCATTTTGTGGGTACTAAAGGTAAAATTAATGTTTTTAATAAAGACTGGATAAAATTGTTCTCGGCGACACGCCATGAACATTTGTATTTTTTAAGCCGGATCATTATATTATACCAAAAGTAAAGAAATTAGTTTTTTAGTGATGTAACCGCTAAAACAAAAACGGATCAATAGAAATATGGCATCAACGCTTTTGTCATGTTAATAACGATTACTTGGTAAAAACTAGTAAAAATGATAGTGTAAAAGGCTCCCACGCTTAACTGATAATGGTACGACTCATTGTATACCGTGTAAATTAGCAAAGTCCAAGAGAGTTTCATTCAAAAGACGGGGGGCCGTAAGATCAAAACGTCCATTGGAATTGTTGCATATGGACCTCTGTGGTCCAATGCCAACTGAAAGCCAAGGCGGTAATAAATATTTCTTGAGTATAATTGACGATTATTCAAGAAAGGTGACTGTATTTCCCATCCGAAATAAATCTGACGTATTTCTTACGTTTATAAGATTTCAGAAACGAGCAGAACGTTTTCTAAGTAAAAAAGTAATAGCAGTTAGAACTGATGGCGGACTAGAATTTTGTAATAAGGATATGGATAATTTCTTGACAGAACTGGGTATAAAGCATGAGATAACAAATTCATATACGCCAGAAATGAATGGGGTCGCGGAGAGATTCAATTTAACCGCTCTAGATGGCATCAAAACATTGCTTAAGTCTAGTGAAGTTCCCCATAAGTTTTGGGGAGAAGCATTACTTTGTTTCACTTATGCGTGGAATCGAATTTGTCACAAAGACAGTAACGAAACTCCTTTCGAAAAATATTCAGATAGAAAACCATCGGTATTGCATCTAAAACCTTTTGGATGTTTGGCATACGCTGGTGTGCCAAAACAAATTAGAAAAAAATTCGATATGCGTGCGAAAATGGGAATTATGATGGGATACGCACAACGTACTAAGGGTTATAGAATATGGTTGATAGATGAAAATAAATTAGTCGAGACAATTAATGTAAGATTCGATGAAAATAAGAGGGGAATTAATTTTAGACAAAAAGTTAATAGTAACCTTGGATATAATTTAAACCTCCTGATTATTATGATGATGAGGATGATTCCGATAGAGCAAAAGATTCATTAACGAGTCGTTTAGTTTCAAAGACAAGTACGGAAACGCCCTCAACATCTGAAAAACCAGATGTATCTTCCGATAATCATAGCTTGATCCCATGTACAGAGGTTAAGTGGATTCGAAATATAGGTAGGAAAGTAACTGGATCTAACGTATACTATAGTATAGAAGGGGAAGCAACCCGATTGAAATCTTTTAACGAAATAGAGAGATACTGTAAGAGGCATAATATTAAGTATGATCTTAGTTTATTTAATTTTAGAAAAGATAATACCGAATCCCAGGGATTTTCAGATTTGTCAGAGCAACAAGAAGCTCTTATGGTTGAAGTAACTATTCCTAACTGTTACAAACAGGCGATAAGATCCAGAGACGCATCTAAATGGCGTGATGCAATGGATAAAGAAATTAACGTAATGAAGGAACGTAAAGTTTCGGATTTAGTTGATCATCCGGATAATATAAAAATTTTAGAAAACCGTTGGGTTTATATCATTAAATATGATGAAAATAATAAAATTGTTAGATACAAGGCCCGCTTAGTTGCGCAAGGTAACACACAATTACGAGGCGAGTCATTTGACGAGGTATCTCAAGAATATAAATTAGAACTTTCAAAAGTTAAATCATTAAAGCTAAGATGTTATTCAGACTCGGATTTTGCTACAAATAGGGATGATCGAGTGTCGATGGGAGGGTTCATAACTTTTATAGACGAAACGCCAATTTCATCGCGAACCTTCAAGCAAAAATCCGTTAGTCTGTCGACCATGGAAGCTGAGTATGTTAGTTTAACAGAAGCAGCTATGGAATTCATTTGGCTAAAGAATGTAATTGATAATAAAAGTTTAAATTTGGATTTAAGTGAAAATGTAATGTTTTGTGATAATCAAGCTGCTATAAGTTTTTCAAAGTCACCGGTAGAAAATTGTAGAACAAAACATATCGATGTTCGTTATCATTTTCTAAGGAATTTGATATACGACAAGGTTTTCCAAATTAAATATATAGGTACCAAAAATAATTTGGCGGACATTTTTACCAAACCCATGGTAAAGGAAAAATTGTTAGAATTTTGTAGAAAATTATTTCTTTTTAGAGAATAAGACTTTGTTTCTTTAAGATTAAAATATTAGTTTGTTTATTACAATAAAGATTGTGAATAAAATGTATTTTTTGTGTTAAATTGTATAACATGTGATTATAGATTAAAATTTACTGATTTGTAAGAGATAATGGTGCGAGATTGGAAAAAGGGGGCCGATTGTTAGACATTTAAAAAGTCGGATCCAAATTTTTATGATCTCCTTGTGTTGTTTTTCCAATCCCGTTCCATGATCTCAATGAAAGTAAGCACACCGATTCGAACCCGATCTTTTTGAGTTTCGTGATTTGAGGTTGGCAGCAACTGCCATGCAAATCGAGCTAGTATTTAAACTCGGCTCATGTTAGTTTTTAAAAAGGAAGGAGAAACGGAAATATAAGAAGTATGTGAGTGGTTTAACTCTTAGAGGGAGAGAACAACTGGTTGGCAATGCAACTGCAGATTGAATCACCATTTTAGATTAGAAATTAATTTTACAATATTAGAAGACGGTTCGAATCGGATGTCTCTGGTAATGTTGCTTTTTTTGAACTTATTGTTTTTATCGCTCCAGTAACGAGCAAAGTGATTTTGATTGATTATTAAAGGCCAATTTTAAGAAACTGTTTTTCGTCTTCATGCCTCCTCGACACATAAATTTCACTGCTAGCTTTGCAAAATTTAAATTAGCTTACCAATAAGTGTAACAAGAATGTGCTTTGTTTAGACAATAACTTCTCTAAAAACAAATTATTAAAATTCTTATTTTGTATTTTTAAAAAAAGAATATGTTGCATTCGAATTAATTTTAAGTTATGTCAGAATTTTGTTTCAAAAATATTATAACATATTGGTATTACACAACATCTGTATCCAAATGTAATTTTAAATAGTCTTTAAAACTTTGACATTTAAATTTAGAAAATATAAATTTTGCGAATTGATAGTCTTCCTCTGATATATTTTCATTAGTTATATTATTGAAAAACGCATTTTTAGAAGGAAGTTTTTTTTTCTCTTAATGTATTAAAAGAATCAAAATAACTGTATGGAAACACACCTTTACGTAATAAATATTTCCTGTGGGTATATGAAGAAAAAAAAGAATCAAATATAGAGAAGTTATAGTTACTTTGCTTTAGGTTTTCTATTAGTGTACTTAGTTTAGATGGAAGGAATAAAAAACTATCAAGAAATACTAAATTATCGATACTAAACGTCATACACTTTTGAGAGTTTACAGGAATAATGTTTACTTTCTTTGCTAAGTTACTAGAAATTTCTTTTAGAATCAAATGAGAATCATACCCTTATAAATTATGCATTACAACTGGTAGAAACTGAGTTACTTTATAATTTAAGTTACATCCTTGACAAGCATTTCCTAATAGTTTTCCAGTAAAATGATCATGGTTTCTAAACTTAATACATCCTTTTGAAAAAAGCTTTCCACATAGATGGCATTTATTCTGAGATAGTATCTCATTTTCTTTCATGGGAATATTTATCTCCATATATTTTAAAACAGCTTCGGAAATAGTTTGTAAACTTAATACTAAATGTGAAATAACATCTGTATCGGTGTAAAACTTGTGGTAAACTATGTTTTTTTTTGACATAAATAAGTAAGATAGAGTATGCTGCAGGACGATGTATTTCAGTTTGCATTGAAAATGACTTATCATGATTGGGCTCAGCAGAAAATACTTTTTCAGTAAAACTTTCAATGTCGGCATAAACACAAAATTTGTGAAAAAGCATTTTCTGAAAAGAGTTAAATTTCAAATATTTTTGGTCATTAGTAGGTAATGTAATTTTTCGAGGTTCGTTATGTAAACATCTTTTCATTTGAGCATCCAATGAACTTTGACGGGCAAAGCCTGTTAAACAATTCGTGCAAAATTTATGTATACCACGTTGAGTGTGTAGCAGTTTATTAAATTTTTTTATTAGGTAATAATGGTTTTTATAAAGTAAGAGATTTATTTCTTTATAAATATTCAGTTTACTTCTATATATAGTAAAAACCTGCTTTTCATAACCGAAAACATTTAGTTTAATTTGATTTCTTTTTTTAAACTTTGCTACATCACTCACTTTAACAGAAATTTTAAGAAATTAAATGATAGATATTTTAAATATTTTTTGTATGTTGATGCTAATGATTTTATTGTATTTTTGAGGGAAAAGCCCAGCCAAAACCGAATATAGAAAGCACATATTATTTTCACACTGGACATTGAGCAAAGGTTTTTTATTTTTTAAAATTGAGGGTAAACTAATCTGCTTACATCCGCCTCTTATTTCATTATAATATCCTACATGTAGTTGAATAAAATCGATGCTTTTTACCGACCACCCAGATCCAAAATTTAAAAAATCTTCGATTTTTTCAAAATTTGTGTAATTGAGGAATTGATTTTCTCATCGAGTTCATGTATTGATAACAATCTTTCTGTATTTGAGTTAAAATAAAAACTATGATTAATTAATTCATCATCTTTTATTTTTTCGAATGTTATATGAAGAGAAATAAAAAACCTTAATCTAACACTCCTTTCTTTTAATATATTACAAATTTCATCTTTTGAAACATTTAATGCAATTATAAGATCAACAGTTTCAGATAGATTTTTCCGATATGAATTAACGAAACTTCTAAATGCTTGAGATTTTAAGTAAAACATTTTTGTTGTATAAATTTTAATTAAAATGTAACTGAATAAAACTAGAACAAAGTAAGTCTAAATAAATTCTTCTAGCTATATATATATATATATATATATATATATATATATATATATATATATATATATATATATATATATATCTACCTCTCTATATAATTCATTTTATGCAAAACAGATATTTATAAATCAGCAACACACGCACACATATATATATTTATAATATGAAAACTACTTTAGATTTATAGGAAGATAACTCAAATCAATCAATCATTTTTTACGAATAACGTTGTCCTTTCGTTTTAAGTAATAACAGATATTTATAAATCAGCAGAACATACATATAAATAGAAATAATATATAAACTACTTCACACTTATATATATATATATATATATATATATATATATATATATATATATATATATATATATATATATATATAAGAAATATGTATTATTTATCAAAAACAAGAAATAATAGATAAAGAACATAACAAGAAATAGCGCAATAAAAATATGAAAGCTGAACATGAAGAGAACAAAATTATAGAGAAATAAAAGAACTACAAAAAAGAAGAACCTAGCGAGTCAGAAAGCAATTTCGGACTTAGGATCGAATAAGTGGGGTTAAACTAGTTTGAAGGCACCAACCTTCCCCCTTTGCAACTCGGTAGGAAAACCAAATAAAATAAACAAATCTTCAGAGAAAGTATAACTCAGAGAGCATGATAAAACCAATCACTACTATTATGTAGCAAACTCTCTCAGACTCTTAATCCAGAAAAATCACAAAATCACAAAATAATTATGTAAGAAAAGTAGAAAAATACAAGAACAATTACATAAGAAAAGTATCTTTCAAAAAATAATTTAACAAAATTTCTTTACTCACAAAGCTTTTACGAAGAGAAACAAGCATCTTGCCATTAATGAAAGTCAATTATTCACCAAGTTAAAAATTTCGAAAAAACATAAACACATCTTTTGAGCTGACTATTAAACCAGCCAGCAAAAACAAGTATAAAATGACGACAATCAAATATGGTAAAATTTGAATTGGTTGATTGTCAAAAATGTAAATTTGCTAGGTTCTAATTTGGTTGGTTGTAAACAATGTGTAAGATGTTTAAGATGTGTGTGGAAAAAATGTAAACTGTGATATGAGTGTTATGATATAATCTTCACAGCAAGACCACTAACATGCTGACTTTGAAAACCTATTGGAGCCTTTAACTTTTAAAACCTTTGGAATTCGAAGTAGCAAGACGGTTAATGTATTTGTGATGAATATAAGATCTCAAGAAATTAAAGGGTATTCATGATCTAAACAACATTGAAAATTTTTTTTTTTTATATTATTGTATTTATCTATTTTGTGGGTAGTTAAGTTATCATTTCTAAATAAAAATTCAAAATGATATTTCTGTAAATTGATATATGAAAATTACTGTTCCATACGGGAATTTTAATTATATGGAACTTAAACGAATCTCTTTTGTCAAAATGTTACTGACTACATTATTGTTAATAAGATGCAAGTCTAAATCCAAGAATTCCACCCTATTAAAGTTGAAGTTAGTTTAAAGAAGCTTGGGATAATCAGGGTAGAATGTAATATTTGGTTTGTATTCACTATTTTTACCAAATATTATTATATCATCTATATAACGATAAATTAAGTAAGAATCATTTATAACATTATCTATTTAAAAAATGTAAATATAGGTTCGCTAAACAATTACTAGCTGGACCACCCTGAGGTAATCCTTTGATCTGTTTATAAAGCTTATGTTAAAAAAAAATGTAATGAAATTTTCTTTTAAAACGAGGTTAACAAGAATATCAAATTTTTCTTTTTCATTGAAGTATATAATTCATATTTATCATAAATTAACTGAAGAACCCTTATCATATCGTCAATATCTATAGAATTAAAAAAGTCCTCGAAATCAAAACCATGCATAGAAAAAATCAACATATCCTTAGTAACTCTAGCAATCTCTAAGCTATTTTTAATAACTGCCGTGTTTTGTAAATTATCAATTAGATTTTAAAGAAGAGATTGCAAGATCTTCCCAGACTTCGTGATATATGTATTGTATCCATTAGTGATACTACGGAATTTTATAGGGCTTTTATGAAATTTTAGTGTTAAAAATACTTGATATTTAATATTATTTAGATGAATATGCAGTCTTGTTCAAAGCCAAAAGACGATTATCATCTTCTCTATTATTGTGAATTGATTTTTTGAAATGAATTATTATTTAAAATGTGGTTACTTAATATTTTACTGTAAAAAATATTTACAAATTATGGCATAATTAGCAGAGACATTATCAACATATGTAATAACGAAGTCATTTTGGATATTTACTATTGATGATTTAAGATCTTTATACATAATTTCATTTTCAACAGTAAAATCTATTTCCCGAATTTCTGTTGCTACATAAGATCTAAATTGATTGAATGCTTCAATCGAAATTCCGTATTTAATTGCCATTTTAAGGTAGAATTTATCTAAATCTTTTATGATTTGTTTCATAACGTTAGATTTATTTTTTGTGATCATCAGTCTAAAACCGGTACCTTTTTTCCATAAAATTTCTTAACAAATCATCTTTCACGATGCTAAGGTCTCCTGTGACAACGTGCTGATGATAATCATCAATATAGTCTCGATATAGATTGCATCTACATGATTCAGAACTTAGGAGCTCCGAGATTTGATTATAATTAAATATAAATCTACCAAATTTCTTGTTGTATTTGAAAGCCTTTTTAATAATAATATTTTTAATAGGAAAAAGGATTGATATTTTTGAAATATACTTGAAAATTAATTTTGTTAAAGGATTTATTCATAAATAATAATGTACAATATTCTGTAGAGTAATTTTCACTTGCATCTAATTTAATATTCCTTTTTTGTATTAAATAGTTATTAAGGTCTCGAATCATATGCATACCATGAGAATCTCGAAATTTATATCTGCGTAAAATATCTGTCATAGTTTTAATTTCAGTTTTATTCAAGCCAAACATAAACGATTTAATTAAGCCTGTGTTGTAGTTATCATCAAATTTAGCAGCTAATTCTAACATAGAATTTTTTGAGGGTTGACATGTCTCTAGTAACTTTTTTTTTTCTGCGTTTAGCTTTTGAAATTCTCGCTAAACGAATATTATTACTATTATCAATAAATTTATTAAAATTCGGAAGATATAATGAATTCTCGGATTTTGTTTAAAAGTTAATAAGACACTTTCACCTTTCCGTATAACATTCAAACCATAAGGATAATATGATCTAAATGAATCTATAAAAAGTTTTCGAACCATAATATTTGTTTAATATTTGGCACTATTCTAAGTATATGTACAGTTATGTTATTGAATCCATGTTTATGAAAGTGTCCTATCTCAATCTTAGCCTGGTTTTTGTTGCAATCAAATTTCCTTGTATCAGACCTATGCTGGTTCAATCTAATATTGATAGTGTTAGAGGTCTGACCTATGTAAGCAAATTTACATATGTTGCATGTTATTTTGTAAACACAGTTAAAAGTCTTACAAAATATATAACCTGCATCCATATCCAATTGTTCCCCACTCATCATGCCACATGCCTTGCATCTTTTATCAGTGCAAGATCTAAATTTTAGTTTTAAAGCATGAATATCTCTGAAAAACCTAGTTTCTGATATGTTACCAAAATCATTATCTCTTTGATTTTCATCTATACTATCAGAAAAATGAATATTTCGTTTTGTTGTACGAGATAAATTCTTATATTTAGAGTTCCAAAAAATTCGAGTTTTTAAAAACTCTAACACGACAATGTTTAGATACAGAAGGGAAAGCAAAGGAATTCTGTGATTATCAAAACAATTCACACATTTTTTGTATTTTTAAAAAAATTATAGTTTTTTTATATGCCAACTCAGAACCTTTGTGCCCATCTCCATAACTAACTAAAGCCATACCCAAATATATACAAAATCTCTATATAAGATCTCATAAAATGGTAAATGGATGACGATGGTACAGATACAATTATACAGTACCACCGAGCAATGTCATACTCTGGTATAAGAAATTGCCAGTCGCATAAAACTTGTTATTTTTCAAATAAATAGTTATTTTTAAAGTTAAAGGTACATTGAAAGGACCCAAATAAAATATCATTAGCAGAAGTTTTTTCAATCACAATTAATATAAAGTGAAATAATGAGCAATATTTCCAAAAATCTAATCCACTCATAGATAACATATCCACAATTACTTTATAGGCACAAAATCAGAATTTGGCATAATATTTTTATATAAACAAGAAAAACACACAAGGAAAAAGAACAAAGCCAAATAAAACTTAATAAAAAAAGAAAAACATTCATAGACAAGATTTTGAATCTAATGGCGATTTCAAAATTCGCTATAAGCAAACATACTCTATATTGACTACATACATAACTGAACAAACTCATTAGTAAATAGATTTATACATAGATAGGCGCAAAGCAGCCAAATGAATGCTTAATATATATATAAAAAGAAATATGTATTATTTATCAAAAAACAAGAAATAATAGATAAAGAACATAACAAGAAATAGCGTAATAAAAATATGAAAGCTGAACATGAAGAACAAAATTATAGAGAAATAAAAGAACTACAAAAAAGAAGAGCCTAGCGAGTCAGAAAGCAATTTCGGACTTAGGACCGAATAAGTGGGGTTAAACTAGTTTGAAGGCGCCAACCTTCCCTTTGCAACTCGGTAGGAAAACCAAATAAAATAAACAAAACTTCAGAGAAAGTATAACTCAGAGAGCATGATAAAACCAATCACTACTATTATGTAACAAACTCTCCCAAACTCTTAATGCAAAAAAATCACAAAATCACAAAATAATTATGTAAGAAAAGTAGAAAAATACTAGAAAATTACATAAGAAAAGTATCTTTCAAAAAATAATTTAACAAAATTTCTTTACTCACAAAGCTTTTACGAAGAGAAACAAGCATCTTGCCATTAATGAAAGTCAATTATTCACCAAGTTAAAAAATCGAAAAAACATAAACACATCTTTTGAGCTGACTTTAAAACCAGCCAGCAAAGACAAGTATAAAATGACGACAATCAAATATGGTAAAATTTCAATTGGTTGATAGTCAAAAATGTAAATTTGCTAGGCTCTAATTTGGTTGGTTGTCAACAATGTGTAAGATGTTAAAGATGTGTGTGTGGAAAAAAATGTAAACTGTGATATGAGTGTTATGATATAATCTTCACAGCAAGACCACTAACATGCTGACTTTGAAAACCTATTGTTGTGTGGTGGATTTGGAATTCGAAGTAGCAAGACGGTTAATGTATTTGTGATGAATATAACATCTGAAGAAATTAAAGGGTATTCATGATCTAAACAACATTGAAAATTTTTTTTATATTATTGTATTTATCTATTTTGTGGGTAGTTAAGTTATCATTTCTAAATAAAAAAATCAAAATGATATTTCTGTAAATTGATATATGAAAATTACTGTTCCATACGGGAATTTAATTATATGGAACTTCAAAAACGAATCTCTTTTGTCAAAAATGTTACTGACTATATTATTGTTAATAAGATGCAAGTCTAAATCCAAGAATTCCACCCTATTAGAGTTGAAGTTAGTTTTAAGAAGCTTGAGATAATCAGGGTAGAATGTAATATTTGGTTTTGTATTCACTATTTTTACCAAAAATTATTATATAATCTATGTAACGATAAATTAAGTAAGAATCATGTATAACATGATCTATTTAAAAAAATGTAAATGTAGGTTCGCTAAACAATTACTAGCTGGACCACCCTGAGGTAATCCTTTGATCTGTTTATAAAGATTATGATAAAAAAATATGTAATGAAATTTTCTTTTAAAACGAGGTTAACAAGAATATCAAATTCTTCTTTTTCATTGAAGTATATAATTCATATTTATCATAAATTAACTGAAGAACCCTTATCATATCGTCAATATCTATAGAATTAAAAAAGGGTCCTCGAAATCAAAACCATGCATAGAAAAAATCAACATATCCTTAGTAACTCTAGCAATCTCTAAGCTATTTTTAATAACGGCCGTGTTTTGTAAATTATCAATTAGATTTTGAAGAAGAGATTGCAAGATCTTCCCAGACTTCGTGATATATGTATTGTATCCATTAGTGATACTACGGAATTTTATAGGGCTTTTATGAAATTTTGGTGTTAAAAAATACTTGATATTTAATATTATTTAGATGAATATGCAGTCTTTTGTTCAAAGCCAAAAGACGATTATCATCTTCTCTATTATTGTGAATTGATTTTTGAAATGAATTATTATTTAAAATGTGGTTACTTAATATTTTACTGTAAAAATATTTACAAATTATGGCATAATTAGCAGAGACATTATCAACATATGTAATAACGAAGTCATTTTGGATATTTACTATTGATGATTTAAGATCTTTATACATAATTTCATTTTCAACAATAAAATCTAATTCCCGAATTTCTGTTGCTACATAAGATCTAAATTGATTGAATGCTTCAAGCGGCATTCCGTATTTAATTGCCATTTTAAGGTAGAATTTATCTAAATCTTTTATGATTTGTTTCATAACGTTATATTTATTTTTGTGATCATCAGTTTAAAACCGGTAACTTTTTCCATAAAATTTCTTAACAAATCATCTTTCACGATGCTAACGTCTCCTGAGACAACGTGCTGATGATAATCATCAATATAGTCTCGATATAGATTGCATCTACATGATTCAGAACTTAGGAGCTCCGAGATTTGATTATAATTAAATATAAATGTACCAAATTTCTTGTTGTACTTGAAAGCCTTTTAATAATAATATTTTTAATAGGAAAAAGGATTGATATTTTTGAAATATACTTGAAAAATTAATTTTGTTAAAGGATTTATTCATAAATAATAATGTACAATATTCTGTAGAGTAATTTTCACTTGCATCTAAGTTAATATTCATTTTTTGTACTAAATAGTTATTAAGATCTCGAATCATATGCATACCATGAGAATTTCGAAATTTATATCTGCTTAAAATATCTGTCATAGTTTTAATTTCAGTTTTATTCAAGCCAAACATAAACGATTTAATTAAGCCTGTGTTGTAGTTATCATCAAATTTAGCAGCTTATTCTAACATAGAATTCTTGAGGGTTGACATGTCTCTAGTAACTCTTTTCTGCGTTATATATATATAAATATAAATATAAATATATATATATATATATATATATATATATATATATATATATATATATATATATATATATATATATATATATATATATATATATATATATATATATATATATATATATATATATAAATATATATATATATAATTTGGTATTGCGATTTGAACCAGAAAAAGCATCCTGTATTCATTTTTGAATATGAGAGTAAGAAAACGCGCTCACTTTCCTGTTTTCTTTACAATATAATGACATAAAAGGAGTAAAGGCCCTATCCCTTTTTTTAAACAACAAGACAATAAATGGAGCATACGGTGATATACATACGATGATTATATTGATAAAATAAAACCGATCTTTCTCTATTCAATTATATTTTTAATATAAATTAACATAAAAGAAAATTTCAATGCTTTTAATTTGTTTTAATTAAAATCATATAAATGATATGTTTATGTTAACTGAATGTTTTTTGGAACAAATGTAAATTTTCATTCCTAGTGTTCTCCTTTTCGAACTTTTTGTATTAAATAAAAGTATCTTTTCTACATCGGTATTTGCGATGGACATAACACATATTCAGTCAATAATTTTTAATTTTATGGGGGATATACTTCTTGAAATGCGCATGACAGTACTTCTAACCATTTTCTACTCACGTCTAATTTCTTATCTTTCTGTTTCTTTTATTACAATGAAAAATGTCACACATCGATATAACTACATTTTCACACAATTCAGTCATTGCAAATTCTATTATGAGAAAAGTTCTCCCCAATTAATTTTGTCTTTCAAAACACTTAAAATAATTTTGTTCCGTGAAGTTAACCGACATTTTCACAATGTATCCATACTAAATTTTAAAAACAATTTTAACATTTGGAAATGTATCATGAATTAAATTTTTTGAGTATACACAAATATTTCCTGCTAGAGGAAAGGCATAGTATGAGATGTGGTGTGTGGTTTTGAAATAATGTTTTCTTACGTGCAGACTATTTTTGAAAATTTTAAATATCACTAAAGCTGATAATATAACTGCAAATAAACCTTATTTTAATGTGCGCTGGTATCAAAATAAAACACTTTACTATTAAACAGCCTATGAGTTTATATTCAATATTAATCTATTCGCAAAATGGCTTTCAACTTCTATTCAAATAGTAAAGAAACTGAAATATAAATATAACTTACTGCAGTCAAAAATATTCATAATATGTAAATATCCTATTCCTCCATTTAATTGAATACGTTTTAAAAGCTGTAGCTGAAAGCAATTTTTATATCTATAAACGAGGTATAAAAGCTCACACAGTTATAAAAATATTTTTATCAGTTTTTATTTATACTACTATAAAACGTATATGGATTGTAAGATCAGTTGTAAAATCCTAAAAGCTTTTAGAGGAGCAAAAAACATGTAATATTTGATGGATAACATTTTTAATATAATACACAAATATACATGTTATTAAACAAATACATTTAAAAAATCAAAGTTCTTTCTGAAAAAAACGTAATTGAAAGAAAAATGTTTAATTGCAAATAATTGGAAATGCATGATTATCTAAGGGGTATCTCCAAAGTGAGTCAATCCTCAAACTTAAAACTCAAACTCAGTGACACAACGATTCATCAGAGCCAGGAACTACTATGCCCATCCCAATATACGTGACCATTGAGCGCTAAGGTGCATGAACAGATGTCCCGATTTGGTGGTCTGTCTGAAGAGAGACCTTCAGTGTTTAAGACCTCAAGCCAGCTTGGTACTCACTTATCGACCCAATGCAGTGGGGGTGAAAGGCAGAGTCAATCTTGCCCAGACCTTTAATAGAACCCAAGACATGTGGTGTGGAAGCACGAGACACTACCGTTCGACCCTATTAGGTAAAAAATAAAACTGAATATTGGAATCTTATATAATTCCCTAATGAATGAGGGAGTCCAATTTTTTTTTTCTCTTGTAAACTGTTTAGGCGGAAATGGTTAATTATAAACATTTCACAAGTTGCATAAATTAAAATTAACCGTTATAGTTTTTATATAATTTTTTAAGAATGCAAAAAGTGTATTTTGGCTGCACGAATTAATTTTAATAGGAATACGGTTACTAAAACGTAGTACAAATCTATCTAAAGTAGGGTTGGTTACCTTAGATATTGTCAAAAACAACAATGTATTGGAAGCCAATTCCACAATTTGTTGTTATAAAAATGTATGGAAAATTACAAGACTTATTTTTGCAATTGTAATTTATATATTTTTCTAAGAACTTTAAAAGCTAGAGCGGCATCCATCAAAACCGCGGTGCCCTCTTTGTTTTCCCAGATCGCCTCTGACTAATCCGGCTCTGCCATATTTATTGAAAATGCCGTATTTTGTTTGTTAAAATCGTTTTATAGCGGATTGCATTTTTCATGTATTTTAGATGGTCGTTTTATATTTACTACATCAATATCTTAATGTCTGATTTTAAAATTAAATAAAATTATTGGCATTCGCATCTCAATGACCATTATAATTTTTATTAAGATATGAATGTGTCGTCAAACGATTACATGGCTATTATTAACATATATTTTAACCATTTAATTATTATTAAGTATAACATAGCAAACTAAAATTTTCTGAACTTTTAAATAAATATTTCGAAAATTCTTCAAATATATTCATAATTTTTTCTTCGCACGATTTAGCTTCACAGTTTGGCTTCTATATAAAACTTTTTTGTATATTCATAAATTTTTTTAGTATATTATTTGCTCTTAACTTGCAGTTTTCAACCGAATTGTATGAAATTATCGAAATATATTAAGAAATACTAAAGAAGCTATATAAAAAATTTGAAATTTATATAATACTCAAAGAATTGCTGGAACTTATGGTAAATAATTTTTAACTGCACGATACATTTTTTTCGGAATTTCCAATTTAATTTCTATCTTTATACGGTCGATATTTCAAAAAATATCCAGATTTTCATTAATTATTTAGTTAGATTTAAAAAAAAAGATAAATGTTGAGGTATTTTGCATAAATATATATTTGTGAATATTAATTTGAATGTTTTTAAATAGTTCGAATTTAAAATTGATTTTTGTTTATTTATGTGCATAAATGTCTACTGTAAATATTTCCGTATATTTTTGATTACCATTTAGTCAAACATTCAAGTTATAAAAAAAATGTGGGAAATTCTTCATTCATGCTGTCTTTAATGTAAACTGAAGTTCAAGAACTTAAAATTCAAATATGATTCGGTGTATTTTAACAATATATAACTAGGGACTGTACGTAAACTTCCCTGAACATTTGAGCTTTGAAATATAAAACAAAAAACTAATAGATCTTAGTTTTTTTTCTCTTTATTATTTTTATCGAAGTGTAAGAAAATGATTCAAATTATTTGATGAAGTTTAAATTTATTCATTTTTAGTGGTTGGAAAGTTTAAAGTGTTTGGTGTTTTATTAATTTTTTGGCATCTTATAATGAAATAATCATGTTTCAAGAACTGAAAGCATTGAATAAGATAAGAAAAATGAAGCGAAAGAATATACTTAAAAAGTTAATTTGTCTAACTATATAAATTAGCAGATTGCCCTGACACGCCCCAACTTGTTACAGTTTCAAATTAATATGAAACCAAAAGGGAATTGTAACATATTTTACTTATGCTTTGGGACTTTTTAAAACTTTTAAAATACAAGCTAACAAGCAAACCATTCTTGGGGTCTAAAGAAATTCTTCCCCGATTTTTTACGATTCCTCCAGGTTCAAAACACGGGATTCCCTGCGAGCCATAAAACTTCCTATCAGTGTCCTGCTGTGTGGCTTCCACCGTCCTTAATTATCTTTCAAGATGTTAAACCTTTAAAAGGGGAAACGGATTTCAGAAAAGTACGGCTCAACCAATCTTTAGAATGTTACTTGAAGGCAAAAAAACCCGTGCGGTGCATTTTCGAATCATCTTTACAATGCCAAAACTTTCCATGTGGAACGCTTGGAGGGTTAATATATTTGCATCTAAAATAAAAAAAATAGAAGAAATTTAGAAATATCAAACTAATTTTATTCTAATAAATATCAACTAAAAGAAAATATGCACATGGTTATGATTTAAGATCATACCTGTCTTAAAATAAACCAATATACAGAAGAAAATACACAATAATGTCCTTAACAAACCAACTAATATTTTGAATATGTTTTATTTTGAAATTAATACGTCCGTAAGCCAACCTTTAAATGCTTTAACTGATATACATATGCGATATAGAGGAATGCTAAACGAAATGAGACAAAACATGTATTTAAAACGATGCAGCTACGGCAGTACGACTTATTTACCGAGGGTTTATACTATGAAGTAGAGTTTTTTAACTTTTAACGTATTGTTACGAATTGAATTGTTTCAATGCATCTTTAAACATAACTTACCTGATAAGTAAATATATTCCACATTTTCTGGGGTGTAACGAAATTTTCTCGCACACCACTAGTGGTTCGTGAACAAACACTTCGGTGTCCTCTGCGATGCATTACTTTAATACACTCATGGACTAAGAAATTAGCGCACCGAAAAGAAGTAGTAAAAATGAAACGAAATTTTACATGCGTAATGACTACGTTGATATATGTAAATTTTTAGAAAATCAAAGATAAAGGATAATTTATATTTCAGAGAAAAGGGCAAAAGCACGGAGGATTTAATACCCTGTTGAACCCCCTCTAGCAAAAATGCATCCTGTGATATGATTCGTCATTGAGGCATACACGTTCTGTATGATATCTTGAGACATTTCGTTCCATATTTGCTGTAACTTTGCCTCTAGTTGGTTCAAACTCGTCGGACGCCCAACTCGCCGATTTAAATGATCCTAGCTTTGCTCGATATGAGACAAATCTGGGAATCGGCAGGACAAGGGAGGGTAGTAGAAGTGCGTAACGTTTGTGGCAAAATCGTAACATTGAGTTTATGATTGAGATCGTCGTCATCAAATATTAGTTTATGGAGCAATTTCACTTTTTCGGTTTTAAAGTTCTTTAATGTAATGCTGATAGACTTAATATCATTCAAAATCATTTTTCAAAAAAATGTACGTATCTTTATTGCTGCTGTAGTTACAGGTAGTAAAATTACATAATATACAGTTTTTATCCTTTATGACATATCATAAGTTGTTCACCGTTCATCCTCGACCCCACTTTTGATTTTGTAGGGTGGTTGGTCAGTGATGACAAAACATTTGTCTTTGTATAATTATAATTTAATTGTTAACAACTATATATATGTTATATGTAATACAGTTCAGTTCGTCATTAAAAGTGTGACGGGGCTTTATCGGTATATCCGCTAATTGTCCTCTTGGGTTTCTTTGGAGCCAGAATGGCAATGCTTTCCAACCAACTCAAGAAGAGGACGTATTTATGCAAATTAGGAATCATATATATTGGAAGGTTAGCATTCGCGAAGATAGTAAGTAATGTAGAAGTGTAGAAGTAATGTTAGAAGTGATAATTCAGTGAAGGGAGATAAAGTTTAAAACAGGAGTCCTTAATTCTGGGAGTTTACTGTTGCAAGTTCAATAGACATAGGCTCTGTACTCAACCAGGGGCAGCGACCAATCGCGTAAGCCTCCTACACGCTTATTAGTGCGGAGAGGAATTATATTGTTACGGATAGAGAATGCTTAGCAGTAATTTGGGCTCTAAATAAATTTAGGACGTATTTTAGTTCACTGCCAGTAAAAGTGATAACGGATCATGCAACGTTGACGTGATTAGCCAATGGTAAAATTTATCTGCCAGAATGATACTTTGGTTTTAAAATTAGCTAAATTTAATATTGATTGGGAATACCGTTCTGGAACTCAAAATGCGGTGGCAGATGCGTTGCCAATGAAGTTAGTGGAAAGTACAGTAGGGGAAACTGTTGCTTGAGCAGTAATGGGAGATGTGGTACTTTCGTCTCGGAAGCAGTTAATCGAAGAGCAGAGAATGGACCCAGAGTTAGGTCATATACATAGATACCTTAAATACTTGGAGAATTGTTCGGTTAATGCGACAAGCTATGAGAACTGGTCTCGTGACTTTCGATTAGTTGAAGGTTTGTTATTTTAAGCGAAATACGGCAAGTACTCTAGGAGAAATGAGAGAATATATTCCGCAATCAATGTGAGGATAGATAATGCGGGAATTTCATGAGAAGCCCATAGCGGGTCACTTATGTCAAAAGAAAACGTGCATTAATAGTCGTGATGTTTGTTATTCCCCTATATGAGAAAATACATCAACCAACATGTCTTATCATGCCATGTATAACAGACCGTTATTTACAAAACTGCGTTACCAGCTGGTCGTTTAATTCTGATAGTAACAAATTATCCGAATAAGATAGTGAGTTAGATTTATTAGGTCCGAACCCTGCGTCGCGAGTTAAAAGAAACCGCTACGTGTTGGTAATTACAGACCACTTTACGAAGTGGCTTGAAGTTATACCCCTCAAAAAAGCACCAGTTTAAGTAATAGCAGATAGTTTATTTGATAATTATACATCGAGTTATGGAACTCCTATTAAAATAAGTAATAACCGTCCCCAATTTGTATCCGAAATTTTTCAGCATTTGAGTAATCGATTGGGCATACAGCATGTTAAGACTGTTGTGTATAGACCTAATTCGAATAGAACTGAGCGCGTGAATCGTGATCTTATGCCAATGATTGTAAGTTATGTTAATGATAACCACGAAACTTTGGACCAGTTTTCTCTAATGAGAGTTCGTCTATGCATTAAGAACCGTAGTTAATGAAACTACAGGAAAGACCCTGGTAGAATTGCATTTGTGATGAAAATTGATTAACTCCGTTTTATAAGTTAGTGATGGTACCGGATGGAACAGAGTTTGCAGTAGGATATATTGAGAAATTATTTGATGATGCGAGACAGAATACTAAAGCTAAGCATGTAAAATGGGACAAATAATATAAAGAGGGAGGCGAGATGTTCGGATTAGGGTCAACGACTGGATTCTTTTGCAAACACATCCTTTAAGTTCAGCAGCGGAAACGGTGGTCGCAAAATTTAAACCAAAGTTTGAAGGTCCGAATAGAGTATTAAAAGTGCAACATAATAGTTTAATAGTTTGGAAAGCGGGACAGAGATTAACGGTAAACTTAGATCAAGTCCGATTATATTATGAAAGTAAAAGTGACGAGGACTTGATAACATAGGGAAGTTCGGATAGCTGTGGTTCAGAATATTAAGCGAGTAGTTTTTAAGGTGTGCGACCTAGATCAGATTGGTCTCAAAATAGTAAGAATAATGGGTTAGGGGAACGACGAGAGATAAAGGGAAAAATGACAGGTCTTTAGGAGGATCAGGGTGATGGGCGCACGACGGATACTGATAAGTGTAAACCACATGTAGGGTCCTAAAAGAGTCTTCCTGACAATTAAGCAGTAGGTTAAAGAAGAATAGGAAAGAGATGATAGGATGTTAAAGATCAGTCAGCACTTCATCAGGGGGACCAGAAATGTGCCAGTCAAACAGGGGAGATAAGAGAAGCTTACCAGCATCCGCTAGCTGTTCTAATTATTATAGAAAGAAATTCCAGAGAGCGGAAGCAGCGATACCAGAACTAGATATCGGCAGGTACAATTTGCGTTCCAAGGTAAATGAAGCAGTGAGTCCAGACCATCCAGATGACAGACGCAGGACCAAGGGGGACCATTCCGGCCCAGAGAAAGAAGATGTTACAAATTCAGACCCTACACATAAAAGATCAAAGATACAAACACCAGTCCACAAGACAGAGTTGTCAGGAACCCAAGAGTGGACGATCTAGACGTCAGATTTCAAGAAGAAGCATATGAGCCAAACAGCAACAGTGCCAATAAATGGGAGGAAAATCCAACAGCAGAAGGACGGAGTCATTGGAAGTTCTGGTCGGAGACTTCAACAACAAGAAATATTAACCAGGCTGCATCGTTTCATTAATTTTTTTTTTACTGGCAGGCAGTCATACGTATTATTTGCAAAATGCAAGTCAAATGTTTCTTAAAATGTTTTCTGTTATTTACAAAAGTTGACTCCATATTGAAAAGCATTTTTTTTAGATATATGAAAAATGAACTTTTGTATTTGTAAATTTCTTCTAAAATGCGGAAAACAACTGGATATATATATTTGTTTACTGCTGTTTATGACTTCGATGAGATGCGAGAGTTCCTCGGGTTGTTTGTTTAAAATTATTATTGTAAAAGTTTTTGTAATTGTATACTCCATATATTTTTGTATTGATTGATATTAATGTACATCTGGTTTTGTGAACGTGGTGTAGAAGGAACATTAATCATAACACTAACAGCGCTGCGCGATTAGAGGGGAATTTTGTTTAGAAAACTAGATGAGGGGTATATGTTGAAAAATAGTGATTTGAAATATGTATACAATGTATGGAATATGTAAGGTGTAATGGTAATGTGTGGAAAATTATTGTTGTACAACACTTAAAGAGTTCTCATTTCAGGGTGGCTGATCCTGATGTTTTGAAGAAATACAGATTTTTATTTTAGATCGGATTGTGTGCTGATGTGTGAATGTAGAAGATTGTATTGGAGCCAAATATTTGTAGAAGATGAAAAAGTAATTCTTAAAGCATTTAAGTTTCGGTTTGTGTACTACCAGGTTTATTATGGCCCTATTTTGCAAAAATCCTTTTTTTCACTAGGTCCGTTTCCCAAATGGGGCACACCTTCATTAATTATGTAAAGGTTGATCATATGCGAAAACATTAAAAATTTAAAAAATGATAATTTAGGTGTAATTATTTGAGTAGAGTTATTGTTGCTATTATAAAGTTAGAGTTTTGGCGAAAATTTAAATGTACAATTTTTAACGTAATTTCTTTCAAGCCATTAAGACCTTCGAAAAATCACGTTTTCTTCTTGAGATGTGATGGGGCTTTATCGGTATTTCCACTAATTGTCCTCTTGGGATTCTTTGGGATCAGAATGGCAATTCTTTCCAGCACACTCAAGAAGAGAACGTGTTTATGCAAATTAGGAAACATATATATTAGAAAGTTAGCATTCGCGAAGTGGATAAGTAATGCTAGAAGTGATCGTTCAGTGAAGTAAGATAAAGTCTAGAAGATGAGTCTTAATTCTGGCAGTTAGCCTAACAGTGCCGGTGTAGATATGTCATAAGGGGTTCCGAGACCAGTTGAGCATTGCCTAATCCGGAATCAACCAGATTAAATGTTGAATTGACGTTTTACGGACCATACATGTTTATCCAAGAAATAGAGGTAAGCTAGTTTATCTAAACTATAAGGAAAATGCAGATAATATTAAGTTAGGAATTAATATATAAGTATAGATTCAGTTGTTCATTGCGTTTATTATCAGTAATACGTGTTGCGTCTATTCACTCGTAATCGTAATCAATATACTCTTAGAATAGTATTGTTTTTGGATTATGTATAAATTAAGATCAGAATAAATGGATTTTATTATGACTGAGTATAGTGATGCGTGGTGCATAGGTGTAGGTTGCGTGGATAGTGGAGAGAGGGTATCCCAAACGGAGGGGATACCACAAAAGTTTCAAGTCTTCAATGTCCTTCAACGTCTTATATCAAACAAGAGGCTTCATCGTCTTTCATCTCGTCCTTCCAACATGGCGTGGTCTCTGGTTCAGCATCGTAGGGCGTCCAACAACTAGCAGGCTCCCAAAACACTGAGAATGCTCTTAGGCATGCACAATACGGTTAGAGGAGTGGCTCTTGGAAATAGCGGCCGGCACCATACACATTTATATATATATATATATACACACATATATATATATATATATATGTGTGTGTGTGTGTGTGTGTGTTATTAATATTAAAATTAAAATATGTGTTATTAAAATTTAAATATATGTTATCAAAATTTTAAGAAGATTTAAAATATATATATATATATATATATATATATATATATATATATATATATATTTATCTTTTTAAAATTTCATATTTTAATTTTTAAAATTACTTTAAGAAAAAAAAATATCACATTTTATATTTCTCTGAGTTTTTCATAAATTGTTAATAAATTCTCCTCAAAAGCTCTTTCAATCATCTCTTTCGAACAAATGAATTAAAATTTATTTCAATGATTTTGTAAATCATGAAAATAAATTAAAGTAATTAGTTTTTTAAATAATTTATACATCTTTATTTTTCTATAAATCGAAAGTTTTGTTATGGTATAGTAATTTTCAGATAGGAAAAAGCAAGTGTTTTCGTCTTTTGTTATGTTGAATGTTTAGATTGTACCGCTTTTTTCATTCAACCCTAAAACACTTTCAAAGATTTTTACAACTACAATTTGTATCACATCAGCAAAAATGTTGAAAAACAAACATTTGACCTCATGTTTAGTAATTGTACATATTGTAATTTGGAAAATGGGAGTTCATGTATAATTTAATAACAGTTGTTTACTTACATTTCATTAATGATAATCGCGCGTCAAAATGTTATAATGGCTTATGATTACGAAAGCAATAGAAATTGTCCTATAACTGCATCACATTTTTTTACAAAGTAGATTTCGAATTATAATATTTTTTTATGCTTGCCATTACAAAAATTGATAGAGATATAGTGAAAAAAAGCGAATAACATACAGAGCAATGCATCACAATGTTTTGGTAATCAATTTTCTGTTAAATATCTATTCTGATTAAAAAATATTCAAAGACATGGAATTAATACATTATGGATACAATAAATTTAAAATGAAAAAAAAGAGAATATATCATAATATGTTAAATAAATTATAGAAATGTTTCCAAAGTTTCTGAAAATATGGCTAATGATACATGCACAAAAATGCATAGTGTACAACTCTCAATTCAATATAAATTGAAATCAATAAATAAGAATGCCTAAATTTATAAGATGTTACATAATATCTTATGCAAAGTCAAATTTTCAAACATCAATATTATTACAACAAATTTAAATCTTTCCTTTATTTGAGAACCGATATAAAATGTATATTATTTTTTAAGAAAATTTTTCATATTAATTTAGATTAATAACTAGAGCAATAAGGAAAAATTACAAAAACACTTTATTATGCTCAAATATTTGAATATATTTCTTTCGTCAACTTGGCACAAATATACTAATATTGCTTACAAAGTATTTTTTTTAAAACGAACGTTATAGGAATAGTAAAAATAATTGGATTCGTACACTTAACATATATACAAATAAATAGCTTAAGATGCGAAAAAGACTTAGTAATAATTATCTTGGACATAGATGCAAGAAATATGATTAAAATATAGTTCAATTACAGTAATTCGAGTAACGAAAGCGCAATAAAGTAATGAGAACAACTACAAAAACAAAAAAATTAAATGAAAAGTTAAATGGACATTTACTGTTGGTGAATTTACTCTTAATGGTTTCTCAGATTTAAATAATACACATATATTTAACAATATCAGTAATGAAACAGTACTCTCACATTTTACGAAAAATATATTGTTTTTTTTAAATGAAAATATTTTCACAAATATTAGATGCATTTCTTTTGCTTCTTTTTAGTAAATTTACTGATTCATTATGGATCTAACGAAGAAAATTACCTACAGTAAAAAAAAGTTTAAAATGTATCATTTGCAAAAGGCATTTATTCTTATATATATATATATATATATATATATATATATATATATATATATATATAGAAAAGTAAGAGAGTAACTAATGTCTATAACTATATGTCTATTTTTATATTTTTGTTATGTATTTGTGTATATGTATATATATGTATAAATTTATTTATATGTGTATGTATATGTAAATGATTATATAAAAATCTATTTTTATATTTTTGTTATTATTTATATATGTATATATATGTATAAATTTATTTATATGTGTATGTATATGTAAATGATTATATATTGAAAAAAATCTTTTATATTGGATTATATATATAGATAATCTATCTATATATATATATACAAATAACTATAAAACCTAAGTATAATATTCGAGATAGTATGAATGTATATATATATATATAAAGGAGAAAAGTGACTCACTGACTGACTCACTCACTGACTAATCACGATATCTTCGGAACTATTAAACCTACAGACTTGAAAGTTGTAAGGTAGGTTCCCTTCATGGAGTAGACGTCAGCTAAGAACGGATTTTGCAAAGTTCGAACCCCAAGAGGCGTTGAGGGGGTTTAAGGGGCGTTATAGATAATTATTTCCATTACTAAACTATTAGATGTACAGTCGTGAAACTTGGTACACAGATTTCTTTCATAAAGTAGAAATTCCCTACATAATGAGTTTTACGAAAATCGACCTCCATGTGGCGTTGAGGGCGCTTAAGGGGCGTTATACATAATTATTTCCATTTTCATCCTATTGGACGTACAGTCTTGAAATTTGGTAAGCGGATTCCTTTCATAGAGAACAGATCCCCTACAGAATGGGTTTTGTGAAAATCGACTCCCAAGTGGCGTTATAGGCAATTAACTCCTTTCTTAAATTATTTGACGTAAAATCTCAAAATTTAGTAATCTGATTCCATTCATTGAGTAGAGATCCGCTATAAGATGGGTTTTGTGAAAATCGTTTCCTAAGTGGCGTTGAAAGGGCTTAAGTGGCGTTATACATAAAAATTTCCATTTTTAAACTATTAGACATACAGTCTTGAAATTTGGTAAGCGGATTCCTTTCATACAGATCCGCTGCAAAATGGGTTTTGTCAAAATCGACTCCCAAGTGGCGTTGTAGAGTATTAAGTGGCGTTATAGGCCATTAACTCCTTTTTTAAACTATTAGACGTAAAATCTTGAAATTGAGTAAGCAGATTCCATTCACTGAGTAAAGATCTGTCATAAAATGGGCTTTGTGAAAATCGTTTCCTAAGTGGAGTTGCGGGGCTTAAGGGGCGTTATAGATAATTATTTCCATTTTTAAACTATTAGACGTACAGTCTTGAAATTTGATAAGCGGATTCCTTTCATAGATTACAGATTCCCTACAGAATGGGTTTTGTGAAAATCGACCCCAAGTGGCGTTATGGAGAATTAAGGGGCGTTATAAGCAATTAACTCCTTTTTTAAACTATAAGACATAAAATCTTGAAATTGAATAAACAGATTCCATTTACTGTGTAGAGATATGCCGTACGATCGGTTTTGTGAATATCGTTTCCTAAGTTGGAATTGCTAAGGCTTAAGGGGCGTTATAGATAATTATTTCCATTTTTAAACTATTAGACGTACAGTCTTAAAATTTGGTAAACGAATTCATTTCATGGTATAGAGATCCGCTACAAAATATTTTTGGGGGAAATTGATCCCCAAGGGTCACTGAGGGGGATTAAGAGGCGTAATAGATAAATATTTCCGCTTTTCAACTAATAGAAACTCCTGTTTGAAAATTAGAAGGTATGTTCCGTTCATGGAATAAAGTTCCTTTTACAAAGATTTTTGTGAAAAGGGACCCCCAAAGGAGTGGGATTGTGAGGGATTAAGGCGTGTTATAGAAAAATTCCTGGTTTTGAATTTAACTCATTTACTTGAAATTTTTGAGCACTTTTCTTTATAGTTGAATAGAGTTCCTCTAAGAATGGATATTACAGAAATCAACTCCAGGGGGAAGCGGTGAGAGTTATTGAGCGTATTGATAGACAAAATTCCCGTTTTCGAACTGCTAAGACTACAATAATAAAATTTGTTTTGCATGCTTCTGTTGTTGAATTGAAATCCGCTAAAAAATGCTCTCAACGAGGTATTGATGATAAAAATTCCGTTTTTGCTCTGTTAGACTTAGACTTGAAATTTAGCACGCATGTTTATTTTATGGAGTAGAGATCCCCCTAATGTTGCTTTGGTGAAAATCCACTTGATTATTAGGTTGAGTGAGCGAAAATAATCTTTCTCCTTCTATTTTAGATAAAAATAGAAATTAGGTATTATAATTTATGTTCTTTTTATATCAAGGTGCGAGAGTGTAACAGCTATAAATATATTTTTCAATACAATCGAATTATTAATGCTAGATACCAATAATTAATATATATGTAAACATTATGCATATATACAACATTGTGAAATACCCAGTGACGCGGGTGGATAACGGCTAGTATATATAAAATTTATAACACAAACAAAGAAAATAGTAAAATAAAAATAGAAAGATGTAGATATTTTCCTTTCTTGTAAGAGAGGGTTTATTTTCTTCCTCTTATCTGGTTTATTTAAAAGAATTTTTTTTTCATGTTGTTCTTCTTTTATCTCTGTTGTACAAAAACACATAGTAAAATAGGAAACTCACTTCGAAACTTACGAACCTGAAAGAAATTCAATATGTATTTCCTTTTTCTGAAATAACTTTTCAAAGATTATGTAATAAAAGAAATACAAAATATGGTATATTTCATGAATTTATTGCTTTAAGTAGTTCTTTATTCTAAAATTACCCGTGTATTTCCCTGAATGGATAAAACTTATCATTTTATACATTGTAATCTTTTCAGAATGTATAGAAAATCCTTTGCCTTTTGTTTAATAATTTTATATTTAAAAGCATGAAAAATTGTCTTATTTGTGTTGTGCTTAACTTTTAAACTGAGAAAGAAGCAACTTATGTCGCTTGTGAGAAAAATATGTTAAGAAATATGCTTCGAACTTTATTTCAAATATACTTTACCAATGCATAAGTTTTGGATTTAATTTTTTTAAGAATCATTGAAGCTATTTAAATATGTTTTATTATAATTAGTATAGCTATAGTATTAGTATATTAGTATAGCTATATAAATATGAATTATTATAATTAATAATTAGATGCATTATTATAATTTTCTTAGAAAGAATTAGATTTTCATACAAAATATACATATTTTCTACTGAGTTAAATTGGTTCAGGTAATGTATAGCAAAGGTAAAAAGATTTATAAACAAATACAATGAAAAAAAATTAGTATCCTGCGTAACAGATTCCAAGTTTCTTATAAATCAGGAAAAAGTCAAAAATAAATAGCCATCAAATAGTGTTTACTATAAAATATCCAAAAAAGATTATTTATAGTTATATTTAACAAGAAATCATAAGAGAGAGGGAAAGAGCTAGATATATTAATTTGTTCATTTTTGGTGATTATTATTATAATATCATAATTATAATTTCTGCAAAAAGTTATAGCATAAATATTCAAAGCTTTATAATTTTTTTTTAAAAATTTCAGTACATTTTTTTCTCAAATCATAGATGACGATGCTATCAACCCTTAGAAATAATATTTTCAAAATATTTATAACTGGAATGAAAATGTTAAAGAAGATTGCAAAACTATTCTTCATAATATTTAATTTTTAATAATATTAGATTACCTACTTTAATAAGATTTTAATATTATTAGATTATCATATTTCAATATAAGTTTTTAATAATACTAGATTATCCTAATTTATAAAAATTTAAATGATTTTCGATTTTTTTTTATTTTAAATGTATATTTATATTACTGTATCTAGAACTAAAATATTTTTCTTAGTTTCGTGCGTGATCAAATCGTTTTTGAATGTTTTTTTAGGAACATAAACTTTTTATAAATTAATGGATTCAGAGTTTATATCCAATACATTCTTGTGAGAATTCCGTTCAATAATTTAACAAAAATAGAATGGTTGGCTAGATGAAGACAGTTAAGATTTCTTTAAGAATATAGTCCAGAATTAGCGTCATATGTATTGTGTTCTCAAAATTACAACATCCATTCCTTTTTTTACAACCAAAAAATATAACAAATCAACTATCTTATTGGTTATGACTTCTTATTGCAGACGAAAGTGCGCTTGAGTGTGCATGCAGATTCAACCAGTCATATTAAAGCGTGATTTAAGAGATATTTATATGCAATTTTTTCATTTCAACTAATACTTATTTTTTTAAAAATTATTTTGATAAAAATAATACAAATTTGAAAGATTGTGTTTAATAGTTTTTAAGAAAGAAGACTTTTTTAAGCAATTAAAACTTTTCTTTCTTTCAAAGAAATCAAACGAAAAATTTTGAAAAAGAAACATTTTATAGGACAAAAAGACAATTAATTCTTTAAATCTAAATTCGTCGTCCACGCAATGATTTTGTTCCAAACATTATTTTCGGATAAGAAAATTTTAAAAGAGATGTTGTATTACATTTACTTCTAAGATAAAATTTACGGTGAATCTATATTCTTTACCTACCTCTAACACTTAAAATACTATTAAATCGGAAAATAAAGCAAAGAAAATTAACCTATCATCAATGATATGTGATTTAATTTCTAATCCTCAAAATCCGTATGTTCTTCAGTTAAGTACCTTAAAAGTTAAGCACGAAAACATCAAACGAATGTGAATCGTTGGAATAAAATTGAGTAAAAATTCAAAAAAAAACAATGGAAAGAAATAGCATTTTAAAAGAATGGAAGAATCACAAAGCGATGCGTGTATCGAATTGAATACAATAGTTTTAATTGAATTTCTCTTTTCGTTTCTTTAGTTGGATAACTTCTTTTTTAGATTGAACAAACGCTTGTTCTTTTTGAATTTTCTTATACTTGACTTTTATTTTCACTTTCTTTTGTTCTACTTTAAGAAAAGGAAAAGTCGCTTTTGGAAGCGAGTGGTTACGAAAGAAAGGTTAAAAGAAATAAAGAATAAGTGTTTCAGAGGAAAAGTCATTTCTTCTGATTACAGCTTAGAAAAAATAGCGCAGAATTTATAATAAGAAGAAATTAAGATGATGAAGGTCCTTTCCAACAGTAGGCCATTTTATTATTTTTTTCGGGACTATTACAAAACATAGTTTTTTACTCTTATTAACAATTCATTATAAGAGGTATATTTATTTGAATTTTCTATTAGTGTTTATATTATTAATAAAATACAAATGAATGGTTTCTTAGCAACTATGCGTGATTTCCTTTAAGGTGGAAAAAATACTTTTTCTAAAGAAAATAAATGTTTTCGCATAAAAAGAAAAATTGGATGTACTAAAAATTCATCATACTGCCAATCAATACTTTATGTCGAAAATACAAGCATTCGAAAAACAATGATTCACAACAGTTTTAAGCAACAAAATAAAAAAGAAAAGAATAAATGAAACTGAATAACCAAGTTCTATAAAATTATTTAATTTAACAAAAGTATTTTTATAAGTACTTTGATTAATATGGAATCTAATGGAAGATAATTTATTCCTTAAAATAATAAGCGTTGTTATATTTCCATATAAGTGAAACACAAACTTAAGTACCTTTAGATATCTATAATTAAACTTTTGATGTATAAAGCTATTTTTAAATATTTTAAATTATAAAGGAAGCATAATTTATCCCTGAAGTTTACAATAGAATGAATAAATATTCTCAAAGTTAATAATTTTAAAATAATATCATAAATAAAACTTTTAACAGAGATATAAAAATCAGTCTCAAAATCCTCCAATCCATTGACAAAATCATCACAAAAAAGATATTATGCACGTTACAATGGATACCAGCCCACGTAAATATCATCGGTAATTCGAAAGCCGATTAACTTGTCAAAGAATTGAGTTTACCCCCGATCATCTAACCCCACGACCCTCATCGACGCCAATGCAGTTGTAAGCCGAAAGCTAATCAACAATAATTTTAACTATCGCATCCCTGCTCTAAATAGTAACCGTACAATAGCATCGATAATAACTAGTCTTAGAACAAAACATGGGAAAGGAATGGAAATCTCGACTGATGGACAAAGAAGTTGCACAAATCATTGCCCAATTGTAATAACGTTCAACTGTCTCCACAACATTTCCTCAGCTCTCCAGGAATTCAAACCAGACTTTTCAAGTTTATCCCAAAAGGACCAGAAGATTTTATTTTGTCTGATGAAGCTGTTGGGATTTTCAGCTTCGGAGTGATCAGAAGCTTCTTTTTTTTAAATCTGCACATCATGGACACGCCAACAACAACAGTAATATATCAAGATGTAGATTAAAAAGACGCTTATACATTTTTAAATATTTTATAGGCACCTACAATAATTACACAATAAATCACCGCACTTCTCAAAGTGTTAAGAATAAACTAGTAATTCACACATGTCATAGTATGCACTGGCCTATTTCTAGCAAACGTAGTTCTAAAGTTATAAATATTTAGTTGGAAGTACTTTTGAGTTATGCATGTGTATTGTAGTCGTTATTTTGTACACTCCCTATATATAAAACAGGAAGAAAGAGGAAGAAGGAAATAAACATATTGTTCAAGAGTAATTTTGACTGATGAATGTTAAGTAGATATATATTTTAATTTTGTTATTCTTAAGGTAACTAGTTCTCCTAATATTCTAAATGAAATAAGCAAATTTTACTTTTATATCTATTTTGCCCTTAGATTTGTATACAAAAAGTTTATTTGTGTATTAATTATTCAACTGAATCTTTTACACGAGTAGGCACGTGCCGTACATTTAACGATATATTTGTTCTTTTAGTTCTCTTTTAAAGATAAAATGCATTTTGTTTTATTATTAGAATTAAATTACTGTATGTATTATACACGTTTGCACATTAAATTTGAGGTTTAATATTGCTAGTAAAATAATCTTGGTCTCTCAGTCCCATTTACACTAAAAGTACTTGGGGATCACACACACACACATTATTATCTATTTTATCATTCCTTTCATATCTAGCATTTATGATGATTCTGTAATGAGCAGTTTCTATATACAGTTCTATGCATCTCCATAAAATTGTAGTGGTGCTATTTCTAAAAACTACTGTATCATTTTTTTCAGCAAAAGGTCTTAACAAACTTTCGAATCTAAACATTTACATATGATACTTGAAAGTTAAGTATTGAAATTTGAAAGTGGAACATGACCGGCCAGCCAATATCTTGTATCACGGTATCCTACTCCAAAGAGAAGGAGAAGAGGGGAAAATTCTTCGACACTGCCACACTTCGGCGACTTGTCATAATTTTGTTAATTTCAAACAGACAGCATTTTCAAATTTAACTCATAAAAATATTCCGTTGCAAGCCATTTTTGACAGAAAAATAGTTATCTCTAAAAATTGTATACAGGGTGAGGCAAAAAGCAAAAACTCGGACAAATTTCTTGCCTCTTAGAATTGTTAATGAATTACTTTGCAATTAGTGTTTTAATGTTTCATTATCTACCACTTTAATAACAAAATATATTTAATATATTTTTTAATTTGATTTATGTGTTTTTGATAATGTTGTGCAAAAGATCTGCTATTTTAGAGTTGCTTCAGCTAAGGAAACGGCAGTGGGAAATCGTTCGTTTGCCTAAAGTACGTCTGCAAGAAGTTTCTGATACAATCTGCCGTTTCAAAGCTTGTAAATGATGGTCGACGTCCAGGAATTGGGTGAAAACCCACTTTAAACACTTAAAGGAATGTAAGGCCATCGAAAAGTAAGTCTAGAGAAATCTGAGGGTTTCCTCGATGTAGATCGCTCGTAACATGGAAATAAGTGGCAGATCGGTAAGGAAAATAGCAAAAACCGAGCTTGGACTGAAGCCTAACAAGTTTGCGAAAAGGTCAGCTTCTCACTGAAAAAAGCAATTTAGTACGGCTCCGAAGATGCAGAACACTTTTGAGACGGACTGCAAGTCAGCACTGGGAGATATTCCTTTTCACTGAGGAGAAATTCTTTACGGTTCAGCAAATTCATAATTAACAAAACAATAGAATCTGGATTCAGGACACTCGAAGCACCTCGACGTTTCTTGAACATCGCCAATATCCAAATTCGGTCATGATCTGAAGCGGAATTTAGGCAAGAGGAAAAATACCTTTGGGTTTTGTGGAAAAGGGCGTTGGAATCAATCAAAAGGTGTACCAGAGACCTTGAAGCTGTTGTAGTTTCGTAAGCCGAAAAGCATTTTGGAAATGCAAATTGGACGTTTCAACAAGACTCTGCACCAGCTTACTAGTGCAAAAAGACACAAGAGTTGTGCAAGACAAATTTTCCAGACATGATATTTTTTGAAGAATGGTCACCCTACTAGCCGGATCTCAATCCCATAGATTACAGTGTATGGTTCATTTTAGAGTGCAGAAACTGCACTAAACCACACGAAACTTTGGACTCTCTAATGCAATCGCTTCTGCGGGAATGTGATAGAATAAAGGTAAAAAACTTGAGCCCCATTGTTGAAAATTTCTTCAAGCGTTTGCGCATTTGAATTGCTGGAAACGGTGGTCATCTTGAAACCAGTTAAATTTATTTATTAGTACGAGTGTACTGTTATTATTATCTATTATATTTTTTTCATTTCTTAAATTTTTTTACAAAGTCATATAAAAAAAATGTTGGTCCGGGTTTTTTGCCGTAACCTATATAATAAATCACAATTTAAATTTTTGTTATTTTAATTAAACCAGATAAAGAGATTACAAAAAAAATCATGAAAAAAATTCCTTAACAAATTCTGAAAATGATATTCATAAAAAAGTTTTTGTAAAAACAAATTGGAACAATTTACTATATTGGATGGTGTAAGAGAATATATAAAAATAGACACACATTTATAGTGTAAATTAACAGGAAAGCGAACAACAAACTAGGATGACAACAGCTATCTTAACCAAATATGAATATAGCTATCAAATATTAAGAAAAAAAAATCTGAAGTAATATTTTAAATGCTAATTACAAAATATTACTCAAGAAAAATAAATTTGATTATTGAAATAAATGGCTAACGATAAATAAAGCATAAAAATAAGATCTTATTCAGAAAGAAATGCTTTGTGTTTACAAATAAAGTAATTGCAAACAAAAAATGCCAGATAGTATTTTATTTATTAAAATGTTTTAATCAAAATCAGTCAGTGTTTTAATTATGAAAATATTTTAAAATCATTATCCTTGAAATATTGTAGCAAATAATGAAACAATAATCAAGATTTGTGGTTAAAACAAGCACTATAAAAAAAGTTATCATTATTAAAAAATTAGTACTTCTTGAAATATTTACTTCATTCGTTATTTAAATAAATGATTAATGCAAAGGATAAATAATATTCTGCGAGAAAAAGTTTATTTCCTTTGTTCTACATCTAACTTTTAGAAAGTATATCTTATCTTCTCACAATGTAAGAAAAAAATAGCATATTCTTTAAAATAGTGTCTCGAAAATTGACTCCAACTATGGAATTTCCCTTCAAAAAAAAATCTGTTTGACTTCTTTTATACTTGCCTTTTAAAGTTCTCTCTATGTATGTATATATATACATAAATACTGAGAGACATTGATTCATATTGATTGTTGATAAAGTTGAATGGTAAATAATCACTTAAAAGAAAATCTCGCATGTACAAATTCCAATTTTATAAAAAGCGATATGTTTTTGTATTGCTGTTTTTAATAAATAGATAAGAATTAATACTATTTACTAAATTAAATTGGTATGATTTTACAGCAGAAGCAAATTAATTGAATATGTAGTATTTAATATGTAAATTAATAAATATGAATATTTAGTATAAAGTTTTTTTTCTTTGAGAAAAAAACCAAAACCTTAGCCATTTGGTACATTTAAAGAATAAACTGTATCTCAGATATTCAAGTTTTTATAGAAAAAAATTCGACAGTTAAGAGATAAATATTTTCAGCACTTTGAATTCAGTACTTAAATGCAAACGCAAACACAAAAAATACTCATCAGTATTTTTTGAATTGGAATACTTTTTTTTAACAAAGAATAAACTGTGTTTATATTACCTGCTTATTGAACTAATTATCGACATTTAAAAACTTGTATTCAATATATGGTTCTTAAACAGTCTTATATAAAAAAAATTATATACTTAAAAATTATTATTGAAATAAAAGATAATTGCTTAAATGATTTTTTAAATCATTTAAGAGACATGCTATACACTCATGTCCATTAATTAAGGATAATAAAGTTCAGGCAAAGAAAGAGACAGAAGCAAAACAAATTTGACTTATTTGTAAAGTCTATTTTTTAAACAAAAGGGAAAGAGCAAAAAAGATGCTATATGTTTGACATAATTAATAAAAATTGCGATTTTTACTCCCTGGAGCAAATTTCAAAAAAGGACCTATTTACAAAAAACAGTATAACATGGTTACTATGATGGTCAATACGGAGTATGTCTCCCGGACGATGCAATGCAAGCCTTACAACGCCTAGGCATGCTGAGTATCAAATATCAATCTGATCTTGGGGAATATTACACCACTCATCAAGCAATGCCCTCCGAAGTTTCGGTAGACAGGTGGAAGGGGGTTGACGGGCTGCAATTCGTCGGCCAAGCATATCCCACGCATGCTCTATTGGATTAAAGTCCAGTGAGTATGCAGGCCAATCCATACGGGTGATATCCTCCCATTGAAGGCATTTGTCGACAATGTTTCCACGGTGAGGACGGGCGTTGTCATCCATAAACAGAAATTCAGCACCCATGGCACCCGAAACAAACGCACATGTTGTTCCAGAATGACATCCCGATAGATATGGCTTGTCATCGTTACACTATGAACCTGCAGGTCAGTTCTGGAAGAAAGAATAATTCCTCCCCAAACGAGCCCTCCTGCACCTGAACGCCATAGTAAAGGTGTCGTTCAATGGTGTTCTCTCTTGGTGGTAACGGGTACCTGGCGCTCTACATATTAAAGTCTGGTGACAATCAGACTGCAAACAAAGCCTGGAATCGTCGGAAAATATCGCACAAAACTACTGCTGTGGTGTCCACAATGCATGTTCTCTACTCCCGATTAATCGCAGGCGACAGTGAGTTGCTGTAAGTGGAACACATCTGACAGGCCTACGAGCATATAGACGAATGTGCCCTGAGCGTCTGTATACGGTCTACCTTGAAACTGTCGTACCGGTAGCTGAAGAGAGCTGACGAGACAGGTCTGATGCTGTGCTCCGTCTGTTTCTTTTGGCAGTAACTGCCAAATATATATACCGGTCCTCATTCGGCGTTATAACTCGAGGGCGACCTATTCTGTAGCATCTACTCACATTACCATCATCTTGGAATCGTTGCCTAAGCATGGATATCACACTCTGGGCGATTCCAAGTTCCAGTCAACATTCCAGTCGTCCAATAATTCTACCACTTAAAAAACCATCCAAATCATTCCTTTTTCCAAAGCTATGCGGTTTTTGCACTGAAAGGATTTTTAAGCGCTTGTGAACAATTTTATTTCATTGCCACCATTCCTTATACACCTCTCTCTAACACTCTCGTCATTGTGACGTACAATCCGCGCCATTTAGTGGTTTCCTGTAATTTGCATATTCTTCTTCAAGATGTGTGTGATAATTCTACAGGTGAAATCTTTTTTTTAGAGTTCAATTTCTGTGTGATTCTGAATTTGCCTTAATTTATGGACATGAGTATATATATATATATATATATATATATATATATATATATATATATATATATATATATACTGATGTCATGTATATATATATATATATATATATATATACTAGAGAACCCGACAGACGTTGTTCTGTAAACACATCTTAAATTCAAAAATTCCAAATTTTTATGAATAAGCTTTAACAATCTGAAACGTTTTGAGTAAAATTTGTATTAAAAACATATCACAATGTAATTATGTGCCAAGTTTTATACTTCTAGGTTGCTTAGAACTAAAACACACACACTAACTATTTCCGATAAGAAATAATTTTTAATAAAAAAAGTTTAATAATGTGTGTAATAAATTAGCTACACAAATTGATTTGTAGGTTAGGATAATTGTAGTCAACGCAGGTGTAAATTTAATAGAAAATCATGTAAAATACTCACTTCAGTTGCATACTAAATTTGGAGAATGTTTAGTTTCTTATGCACACTTCAAAACTCCTCAAGCACTAATTACATTTGAATGTAATAATTTAATCAACACACGATTTATTTCTACAAAATAATAACACGAAGTGACAAAATATTCTCCTGAAATTATCACAGCACCAACTGTCGGGACCAACTTGAATTATAATAAAAGATTTTTGAATATTCGATATTGCGATCGTAGCTAAACGATTCTCGAGTCTACTGAAACAGACAAATCTTTCATCAAAATCAGTCCAACCGTTTAGAAGGAGCCCAGTTACATACACACGCACAGGAAAATCACATATATAAAGATTATTTGAAATGATATTAATTAAAAACTCTAAAAAGCGTGAATCGTCTGGATTTCCGTAACAATAAAGACCGGGTTAGGCCAGTTTGGCTGAAAATCAAATTTCGACGCCAACTTACGTCTTTTTCAATTCCTACTATTAGCTCACGATCTCTATACATATTTTATTTGTTTGTTTGTTTATTTAATTATTTATCTTTTTGGAATCATCAATCGTTAAGCACTGTATCACATTTTAAAGCACTCAATTGAGCTAAAATGTAATGTACATGATTATTTTGGATGATAATACAATAATTTTTAATTATAATTAATAAAAATTAAATGACTAAAAATAATTATTTAAACAATTACAAATACAGCCACTTTGGCGACTTAGCGACCCTTTGGCGACTTATGTCAAAATTTGAGAGGGTTTTTTCTCACGTGTTGAAGCATTCAGTTGAAAGGAAGTTTTATATAAACGATTGTTTTGGATAAGAGAATAAATACTTTAATTATAATTAATAAAAATTAATTACCACTTATTGTTGTAATTTTGCCATATTTATATACATATTTATATTAATTGCTACTTTTTAATAAAAAGCAGCTAAAATACATTTTTTCTTGGTTGATTTAAGTAGAGGAATTGATTAAGTTTTTTTTTTTATATTACTCGTTTATAACAATAGCATTGTTACAACAATGCAAGTGAATGTTGAGTTGTATTTTTTGAATGTTTTTAATTAATATATTTTTAACTAATTGCGATATCGGACCAAATTGTGAATCTAAACCATTTAATTTCAATTTAGTGACAAGAGCACAGAAGATTTCCCTGTTATTTGCTATACTGATGGCAGTAAAATTGATGGAAGAGTTGGTTTTGCATTTGTTGTGTTCAGGAGTGGTGTTGAATCCGAGAACTTTCAATTTAGAATTCGTGATGAATGCACAGTTTTTGTAGCTGAACTTTTATGTTTAAATTTCGCCGTTAAATGGATCACTGAGCAAAATAGTGTCATCTCAGAATACCTCATCTGTACTGACTCTCTTTCCTCCTTGGATTCTCTTAAATGTATTTCTTCATCTAACAATATAATCGTCGAGATCCAGAAGCAATTTAAAAGCCTAAGAGATAAAAACATCTCAATAGATTTTGCATTTGTTCGCGGACACACCGGCGTTCTTGGAAATGAGCGAGTAGATTGGCTTGCAAAAGCTGCAACCAAGCGCAAAATTGACATTGACGTTAATATTCCTAAATCGTTTTACAAGAAGATCACGAATGAAAGAATGATGAAGTCTTGGAACCAAGAAAATATCTCATTTCTAATAAGGGGAGTATAACAAAGAAATTTTTTCCCACCATTAATAAGAGACTATCATGTCATCATTTTTACACTAACTACAAATTAACCCAATTTCTCACTGGTCACGGTAATTTCAAAAGCTACCTGAACAAATTTAATTTAGCTCCTTCATCTTTCTGTGACTGTAATATTGGTGGCGAGGAAAATGTAGAACATGTGATCCTTCTGTGTTCCAAGTATGTCAGAGAGAGAAAGATCATAAGACTGGCGTTCAAGAGACTCAACATTAATTGGCCACCGAATTTTCACCAATTTCTTTCCACCAGAAGTGCTTTCAATAATTTCTGTAAATTTGTTGCAACTGTTTGTAATCCTTCTTAACTTCTTTTTTTTAATTGTTTATTTCCCTTGAATGTGTGTTTAAGACTTACTTCTGTAAGCCCCGCGTGATACTTTGTGGTGCACGGGGATTTTAAAATTGTTTTCAATAAAAAAAAAATTAAAAAAAAACATTTTCGATTTTACTTGAACACACACAAAAAATTTCATCGAAATCGGTCCAGCCGTTTAGGGGGAGTTTAGTGACATACACAAGCACAGCAGATTTTTATCTATAAAGATATATATATATATATATATATATATATATATATATATATAATATATATATATATATATATATATACATACATCATATATATATATATATCATGTCCACAATTTTTATCTACAATATCTTCATTTAATACAGTCAAATAGTAACAACAATGAAGCAAATTTTCGTGACATACATATCAAATTAATAGATAATGTAATATTTTCTAATAATTATAATAAAAGAGAAGGTTCCTCGTTGGGAGAGTAATGTACATATTTCTATATTCAGAAATATTTTTATTAATTATATAAGACGAAATAAATTTCTGGTGTCAAAAAATCAGAATTAATAAATAACTAAACATTTTAATAAGTATTCCTTAAATCAGAAATACGCAATTAATTTTATTAATAGTTATATAATAAAGTTATTCAAAATAGAAAGGATTAAAAATTCTTACATTATTAATAATTTAGTACTATAAATTTACATATTTGTTATAGTTACCTCTATATTCTAATATCAGTTAAAATTAATCATTATTTTTTAATTCATATATACTCTAGTATCACTAAAGTCATGGTAATTTGTAATTATCATAACTTTAGTGTTTATTTTTGTGTTAATTTTTGTTTCTATTATTTTTATACATTTGTTAAATGCTACATTTCAGCCATTCACATACTTTGAATCTGCATTAGGGTCCAGAATCTGGCAATAACTTATTTATTGCACTCAGATTTAGCGCAGGGTCTGCATTTTCAATTGCAATTTTTAGGTAAGTTAACTGTGTCTTGTAATGGATTTAGATATTCCTATCCATTACTTTCAATAGGTTTTTGCTCAGTAGTATTTACATAAAGGGGAAAGATTGGCTGGCTAAAAAACATGTTCAACCTCACTTTTATATAAATTGTTTTATATATTAGCTGTCCTAAGTCAGCAATGTTTATAATACTGCAGCATCCATTTTATAATTTTAGTCTCGGTTGCTCATGTGTGCTTCATTGTGTGATTTTCTTACTGTCTGAGTGATTTTCGAATGTGATTGTTGGATGTTTATCTCTTGTTTGTATAGAATAAGACCATATATATATATATATATATATATATATATAAATATATATATCATATCTATCTATCTATCATATATCTATCTATCATATATATATATATATATATATATATATCATATATATCTATATCTATAGATATATATACAATATATACACTATCTCGCCATAAGTATCCGGATACCCCTTAAAAAATTGGTTCTGGCGAGTGACTCAATTTTATATGTAATTGAAATCTTTAAAAGTGTCGGTAGTGGTTTATCAGATTGCAATTATACGTTTGTGAGGCAATGAGTAGGTCAAAGGAGCTTAATAAGTTCAATCGTGGCAGTATAGTGGGATGCCACCTTTATCTGAAATCGGTTCGTGAGATTGCGGACATTCTACAGAAGCCTAAATCTACTGTGAATGATGTAATTGTGAAGTGGAAACGTCGAGACAGTGAAACGGCAGAAATTTGAACCGGTTGGCCGAAAACACTTGGTGAACGCAGCCGCAGAACTCTGAAAAGGGTAGTGAAACAAAATCGCAAATCCTCTTTAGTGGAAATTTCTCAGGAGTGCCAATATTCATCAGGAATTAGTGTTAGCAACAAGATTGCCCGTCGAAAGTTAAAAAACTTGAGATTCCATGGCCGTGCAGCCACTCACAAGAAAACATCACTCCACAGAATGCGAAGCAACGATAGCATTGGTGCGGAGATCACCGTCATTGGAGTTCGGACATGTGGAAAACTGTTATTTGGAGTGAGGAATCTCGCTTTACAGTCTAGCAGTCGGATGGACACGTCTGGGTTTGACGGATGCCCAGTGAACGTTTCTTTATTGACTGCATTGTGCCAATTGTTAAGTTTGGTGGTGGAAGCATAATGGTGTGTGTATGGGGGGCAGTTTTCGTTGTTTGACCTGGATCCGTTTGTTCCTATGATTGGAAATATAAACTCTGAGATGCATGTTGACTTTCTGGACAATGCTGCCCTCCCAACTCTATGGCAATATTTCGAGAAAGGACCAATTCTCTTCCAGCAGGATAACTGCTTCATTCACACATCGAGGCTTGGACAGACGTGGTTTGAAGAAATGGGTGTTCAAAAACTGGACTGGCCTTCTCAGAGACCCAATCTAAATCCCACAGAACACCTTTGGGACAAATTAGAGAGCAGATTACGTAGCCAGCAAAATCGACCATCCTGAATGCAAGCACACACTTCAGCTGTGATGGTCACCTATAGAAAATTGGAGGAAAATCTTTCCAAACGTGTTAAGGCTGTCATTCAGGCAAAAGGGTGACCAACTTCATATTAATATGTACCTCAGAACGTTCTACGTCCATTCCACTGGGTGTCCGGATACTTTTGACCAGATAGTATATATATATATATATATATATATATATATATATATATCTGTCATGATTTTTAAGACAGAAACAGATTCAAGTTAGAAAAATGAAGACCTTTATTCGATCATTTGTACATCTGTTCTGACACTAAGAGCAGGGAGGAAAAAAGCACGCCATGGTGGTGGTTTCAAGTGGATAACACTTGAAAAACGTATGGTAAGTATCGCTGCTTTGAAGAGGGGCTTGCAAATTAATGCTGACATATGTTGACTATTAAATCTAACGATCTGGAATTAGACATGATTATTGGCTAGGCCATATGTTCGGAAGAAATAAGCGGGTGATTAGTTTGATACTTGAATATGGGAACTGAGAAAGATGAGCAAGTGCTAGATAGGAAATTTAATTTTTAATCTAATTTAATTATCCTTACATTTGCCCCCCAATTTAAAAAGGGAGTCATGGCGTGGTTTTTTACTCTCTTTACAAACTTAATCAATTTTCAATAAACACAAAACAATACATTGTTATTTAGAAAGACATATTAAACACATTAGAACTATTTAAGCAATAGTAATACTAAAATCAAAAAGCAATACAATAAACGAAACTATAACAACAAACACAGTAATGACAATTAATTGATAAAAATAATTTCCATACACATAATTGAAGATTAGCTTGTTTAAATCTATTCGACATCCAGAAAAAGAGCTCGCGTTCCTCCTATTCCTTCATAATAATAGATTCGTATTATAGCTGGTAGATATTTTCAAAAAAATTATGTTGGAAAATAATATATCAAACAATAAGATAGTAAATATAAAAATACATGAAATCATACAAATGTTAAAATAATAATTTTGTATAAAAATCTACTCTGGCGCCACCTTATATTGTTACACACATTTTGAATATATAAAATGCATTTTTTAAAAAGATAAAAAAAAATATAGACACTAATAAAATGAAATTATTAATAATATGAAAACGGTGTATAACACACAACTTCTATGCACTATCCAACACAATAAACACGGTTTTATTTCATATGCGTTATAAAATATAAAAGTTATAAGAATATAAGAATATAAGAGGTCTTTTTTATTATTTTGAGTCGGAAATGTGGACTCACTTCAATAAAAACTTTTAGTATTTCTGAAAATTTTTCACAATATTCATTGTAACTTAATATCGCATGCAATATTTTGAATCTTTCCGTAACCTTATAAAAATACGTTTCATAGACAAAAATTCTTGACTTTCTCTTGCATCACACATTCACTAATAAAACTGTATCACCTTACTTAATTTTGAACACATCTCTCTGAGAAATCTGCGTCATCAACTCACAGATGTTCATTGATGCTCATAAGAAACAATGAGAGGTGTACATATCAAACTAAATAAGTTTGTCCTCTTAATGTTTCGAGACATATACAAAATTATAATGATTGTATTCTCCCTTATCCACTGTATAATATCCAAAAATAAGCTTCAAGTTATTAAATTAATTTTAATTTTAGATAAGGAAAATTTCGAGAAATAGGGAATCCTGATATATGGCCGGTATATCAAAAAACACAATTTCAAAATAAAAAAAAAATAAATGACATGCAATAAGATTACTTTTGAATAAAATAATTAACAAAACAATTGAATTCAATGGAGAAAAAAGAATACAACTTGACTTTGCTTTTGTTTCTTATAACAATCAATATCTCTAGTATTAGTTCTTTCATTAGTCATTTTTCTAAAAGCTTAATTTATATCTTTCACTTTAAAACACTAATTTCTATCATAACTCTTAACTCATTCGACATCTTAAGATAAAATTATGAGAAGTATATTAAAATTTCTCAAAATTATGTATGACTAAACCTATATACTTTGTTTTCTCAATTATGAAATATAAAGAAAATATCTCATTTATAGCACAACTATATTATAAAAATTAAATACCATATTATATCATATATTATTCTTTTTCGTAAAGTTCTGTTCAACAAAACTCAGTTCTTCAATGTTACTAAAATTGGAAATATACAATTTAACTGACCTCCACTTTGCAACGGCAGAACTCCTTGGTGAACATTAATCCAGATGCTGTTGTCACGTTATTTCACTGGTAAAATTTAATTTATTTATTTTTCTTTCAATGTTGATACTTCACTATTATTATATGGTGGTCAAATTCACAATATTACCGTGCAGACTTTCCGGCGAAGAAGATTTTTTTCTTTTATTTTTCAGGCGAAAGGGAGTGACGTCCTACATTACGGGGGATTCTCGCTTATCTCTTTTTTCCCCTTTTTCTCTCCATTAGAATGTTTCTTCCATTCACGGTAAACTGGATGGCCTCTTCAGCAAAGACAGAATATCGTTCGGCGGTAAACACTGCATTCTTCTCGGCGTTAAGAGCGATGTTCTTCCGAGGATTATTAGCGCGTTTTTTTTTCGTATCATTTTGTGGTACAGTTAGTACGAACATCTGGTGTCATGCAATGTTGATGTTATAATACTGATCAACTGTGTAAAGGTTATGGTGAGATAGTGAAGAAAATATGATGAATAGATGTTGTAAGCTCGAGTTCTAAGTGGTATTCAGGAGTCTGGTATAATCGGTAAGCCAGCATCTGGCCTTGTCTTTTTGTGGCTGTTCAGACGCGTGTTATGACCCACCATTAAAGGAAAAGGCATAAAACAGAATCATTCATGTTGCAGTTAGCCAGATTACTACCTAGGCATTGGTTACTTGCCACACCTTGAGAGGCAGACTTTAAATAGAGATTTGCGAAAACCTTTGCCGGTTTCTTAAACTTTACAGTCAAAGTTTAACTTGTCTCAAAATTACTTTGTTGCTATTGTTCTGTTCTGGATAAATTCTATGAGTAGCCTAATGGGCCATTGTGAAAAAACTTGTTATTTTACAGGAACCCTGTCGTAGATTGTACACTATATACCGTAAACTCATAATTTAATCAAGAAATCTAAAATAAGTTTAGGACAGTCAATAATATATTTTTGATTTCAATAACAATTTATGTTAATTTATTACAAGAGATTAATCAAGATAAAATAAACAATACAAACATATGCTATAGCGCGAAAAATATTAAAACTATTGATAAAGTTACACTAGTTTTTCATTATCTTATTTAAGAATGCTCTTTGTGTTTTTATACTCTTAATACAAAGTGGTAATTTAACGAGCTCCCAAAAATGAAATGTTGGGTTAACATTATCTGTGTGCTTAAGCAAACTTCTCTGTCTTTAGATATTAATGGTGTTCTGGAAAGAATAACTATCATTAAACTACGTTCTACTTGATCCCCTTCCTTTCTTTATTGTCTTAGCTTCAATATTTTATTTGCTGTGCTTCATGAACTAATTTGAGTCGCATAAATCCTACCTTGATTGTTACTGACTAATTATAGAAATTAATTATTTATCTTAAACCAGTGTTTCTCAAACTGTGGGGCGCGCCTCCCTGGGGGCGCGGTAACCCTCCGAGGGGGTCGCGAGCATATTTAAAATAAAAGGTTTAAAAAATAATTTTTTGGAATGAAGTAAAACAAAATGCTTTCTGACATAATAAAAGATACACATTTACACTGATATAATTTATTTTTATCATCTGGTGACCATCAAAAATAAAAGATTCCACTTTGAACACTCATCAGCCATCTTTTATTCTATAACCAAATTTAAAAAAAAATATTTTGTGTGCTTTGAGGTCAATATGAGAACGATATGAGATTTTTTTTTACGTTTCTTTTAACGATATCAAACGTTAAGAGATTTTTTTATTACGTTTCTATAACCTAAAATACTACTTTAGTGGACCTTCGAACTTACTGGTATGGTTATCTTCGTCTTTTTTGTAAGGGAGTTGTAAATATATATAATATATATATTTCTGTTTCATCTTTTTCCATGTGAAAGTGTTTTATGATACATGGATAAGCATGAGTATTCTGAAACATATAATGCATAATGAAAAACATTTTACACAATTATTTTTTAGAACATGCTGCACTTTCCTTATGAAAAATTTTGTAGTTTTGGTTGCTGTGTTGTACGACTTATTACAGTTTATAACTGTAAATAAGCAGAATGTTTAAAAAAAATAGGCATCTGTGATCCCTATTGAAGAAAGTTAAAACTGATTAAGCAATTGAAGAACCTACTGAAATAATGCATATTAATCAAGATCACGAAAGTAAATATCAGAAAAGTGTTAGACGTGAAACGTTTGAGTTGATTTGAAATTTTCAAATGCTGCCAAAAGATCTTTATAAAGAAAACTATGAAGCCATAATGTTGTAATTCATCTTGTCAAAAAGACACAAGGAAGAAAAAGTTCAAAATGCTATTTGTAGATCATCAAACAACAGCAAAACTACAAAAACGTGAACAAAATATGACAGTTTAGCTGAAAAGTAACGTTCCTTTGTTGTTAGCGAAAAGTGTCTGTGATTTATGTCCTTTATTAAGAACACGCACATTTGGAACATTTTCTTTAGTTTTATTGGATTTTTTTTCTCAAATTTTCTAAGAAAAATGGAAAAGACCTTGAAAGTAGGTTGGTATATTTTCCCTTAATTAAATTTTCCACTGAAATTGGGATTTTTATAGCGTATTTAAAAATAACTATAAAATAAATTATAGTTTTAAAACAAACTAAAAACACGCTTTTATAGTGAATCGAACTAAGAAGTAAAATATACACACATATATATATATATATAATAAATATATATATATATATATATATATATATATATATATATATATATATATTACTTAAAAGTAACATATACAAAATTTAATACTTATCTTGTTAATTTGTACGGTTTATAATTATGATCGTATTGTAGGTTTAGCGCAAAAGTGCATTATTATTGTATTCAATACAATATTATTTTTAGGGGGGCGCGATAAAAACTATGATTGAAAATTGGTTCGCCAGTAGTGACAGTTTAGAACCACTGTCTTAAACAGATGTATTTATACATATATATGAGATGTTTCAAGTCAACACTAAGCGATTTTTAAAAATCCTCTTTATTCATCGAGCCCTCTACATGCTCTGTCGCTGAGAGAAAAACGACGCCAAAGTGAAATCTAAGTGTTTCATCTGGCCGTAACTTCTGACTATAAGTTCAGCACTATTGGCCAGATGTGAAGCATCTTGTTAGTTATGGGTTATATTCGAAATTTAAAGCTGACATATATGGACTAAAAATAATGATCTGGGAGTAAAGTGTTTTGAGGTTAGGTCATCTGTTTAGGAGAAATAATTGGGTGATTAATTTAATACTTGACGTTGTAATGAAAAATAAAATTTAAGGGTTATATAGGGAATTTAACTTTAGATCTAATTTAATTATCCTTAAATATATATATCATTATATACAAAAGTCTGCAATATTAAACAAATTCTTAAGCTGTGGCGTAATTCTTCAACAAATCAGTTTCATGACAAACAATTGACACTACTTAGGTATTATACAACACTCAAAAGTTAAAAAAAAGCTCATAAATTACGGAATAAATCAGATTTCTTTCCTTTTTTTTTGTCAGAATCCCTTTTTTAAAAAAAATTGCCTATCGTGGGGGACCGCAATATACCAGATTCTCGAAGTAAGAGATATAATCACCGTTGAAAGATATGACCAGCAATCTGTTTAAGATGTGTACTGTTCTGTGGGGGATAACATTTTGCTTCCAAGGTTTTTTCCAAAGCCTCCAAAGATGTTCTAGAGGATTTAAATTCAGTGGAAAATCAAATCCTCAATTTATTCTACAGATAATCTCACTTTCTTGAAGCTCCTTATCAGCAGAGGTTTTGTGTGGACTTGCATCATAATCCATAAAAGTGCAGTCTGGATGCATGCCTTCACGAAATAGATGTGTGGGGGGAGATAACTTCACCAAAATAACGATCTATGAAAGGTTTGACGCTGTCTAAAGTTTGAAGTTTCATGCATCCATTAAACAAAATGTCTCCCCACGAAAGAATTCTGCGATCACCGAAACCTTACTTTTCCCTGATGTTAGTGGTGTGCGGTATCTATGGCCATGGATGAGCAATGATTATTTTGTTGAGAATCTTTGCTCTGACTGAGAATACTGTTATTAGTGAGCAGAACATGATTCCGTTCATGACATGTCCAGTTTTTGAGACCTTCACACCACTGTAAACTAGTCATTTTGCTGCTGTATGAAGCTACTGAGAAATGTTATTCAAGGTCTCGTTCTAAACTCTTTTTGCCGGAAGAACCACATATACCGGTCTTTACCTGCGGTTGTTGATTTCTTCGTCCAACAAGTGCCACCTCTTTAATGCTCTGTCTGCCATTTAGAAAGCTTAAAAACTTTCAATAAGCACCAAATTGTTTTTCCGTCAATAGTTAATCACAGCTTTAGAATTGTAGTATCAATAAAATTTCAGTATAACACAGTAATTTAGATAACTGTTTCAATTCATTTTTATTTTGTAACTTTCTCTAAAAAAAAAATCGTAGACTGCCCATCATTATTCTCATTATCTGAAAATAGTTGACTCAGCTTGTGAAAGGGATGATTTAACAATGGTTCTTACATTATAATTCAAATTATTACAACGACTCTGCAATGCTGTGAAGAACACAGTCGCAAAATTTACAATAAAATTTTTCATTTGAAAACAGATCCTTACCAAAATGAATAGAGTAAAATTTCTGGTAAAATATTGATTGAGATATTTCTCTAGTTTTTGCCTATAATGATCTTTCGGACTCATCAGTTATCAGATAAAGGGCACTCATTTAATTTGTTGTTAGTATCCATGTTAAATTATTAACCGAAATTAATTTTTTGCTCTCATTCGTTCCAACCTTAAGGGTTTTTTTTGGAATAAAGATATTAAGAGAAGTTTATCTTGAAAGAATATTGCCAAAGGTGTGATCAACAATTGAAATGAAAGTATACATCATGATAGAAAATAATGAATTCCTATTATTTTTATCATGTGTGTGTGTGATGAATGAATATTTTCATATTACCATCATTCTTATTTTTTGAATGTAAACTGCAGTAGAGATATCAATAAAAAATTTTAATAGTGAAAAAAAATACGAAAATGATAGAAAAGAATGTGGATGGGGAAAATTCCCCAAAGTTATTTTTTATTTTAATTTTTTTAGTTTAAAATGAAATATTTAAAAATAGTGAAAATAATGATAACATATCATTAAGTATGATAGTATTCCCCTTGTTCTTAAAAAGTAACTTCGCTTAAGCTTCTTAGAGAAATAATTAAAATACTACAAAATAAAAAAAGTTGTTTAATATTTTGTTGGGGTTCGCAAAGCAGTTTATTTTTATTCCAACAGGTGAATTAGTAGCATTTTTACTGCCAATTTTACACTCAAGCCACACTGTCGTTGTCATACGAACAACTAAAATATCAAGGCTTTTTAGGGAAAACATTTTTTTTTTTTATTTCACAAAAGTTTTTGCTTTGGTCTGTATCAAATATGAAATGTCAAAAGCAGTATTTTTTCAGCATATTTCGCTTTTTTGGGGGATCAGAAAAGTAAGAAACACAATTGCTCGATGCACTATCAATACTTTTACTTAAAATTAATTTTTAAATTTCATTCAGGCACTTTTGATGTTGACGATGCAACATGTTTTTGGATACCAGTTAAAAAATTTGTAGTTTCTTATATAGACAAGATAAAAACATTTATTGATGCTTACAGCAGAAAAACATATTGAGATATCTCTAAGATACTATCTGTATTGAATTTGGAGGTTCATGATAGCGTGAAATGTAATGGTATATTTTCAAAATTCAATATATAATTCCCACATCTTACGAAAACCAATTTTTTGACATTTTGACGTGTATTTTACTTTTCAAAATTATGCCAAGATATGTTATGAAAAAATGATACATTTTTAAAATAGAATCATCACTGTAAATGAGAAATCGACTGTGTACAACAATGTTAAAGTTAAGAATCTGGAAGGGTTTTTTTTTTTTTTTTTTTTTTGGCAACTACCTAAAACCTTCTTCCATCAAAAATAAGGAACAAATTTGAATCATTTTCCATAACAAAATAACAGAAGAAATATGCTTCAAATTTTAAGCAAGACTATTGTGTTTCCGAGCACACACAAGCAAAGAATATTATGTTTAAACATATGTTGGAAGCATGTACAAACAAGATTATTATTATGTTTTAAAAATTACAGGGAATCGCTTGTATGCATACAACCCCGGATTATAATAGACGTTCTCATTTTACACTAATATATTTTAAGTGTAGAGCCTGATGTACTTCATATTCCAATGATATTTCTGAACTTTACACTTCTTTCTCTTGACATATAGTTATTAGATTTTCACTATGCTAAATAAATTTATTTGCTTTCCCTTTAGTTTATTAACCAAATCCTAATAAGTTAAAAATAATCAGTTGCACATTTCATTCAACATTTTAAAATTATTAATTTAGATTTAAAATAAATGCTAAAAATATATATTTCGCATTTTTCTCACTCTTTTTTAACAATAGAGTGTAAGACTTAAGCAAGTTTTCAAATTGAATATAGTTCCGAAAAAAAGTAGCAAAAGGAAATGGAATCCAAGCTCCAGAGCCAAAATGTAGCCCTTAAGTTCCAAAATGAATTGTATGTATATATTATTGAATAAAGCGGAACATTTCTTAATTGACATAATAATATTAGCAATAAAAAAACATTAACTACTAATGCGAAAGGGCAAGAAACTGAAGCGCCCCCATTCTATTAATTGCAGAGGTTGTGTGATACCGTCTGTTGCTTCTCAGTACCAAAACCTCCAGCAGTTCTGGAGGTAACAGGTGCCCCTTTTCATGTAGCATCCCTTTTTGATGTTTACTTATTTACTTACTCCAGAGAATCGAGCTCATCCAAAGGGTTTAGAGCTGCATCCGACCCTCCAAGAAGTATTTTATTTTCAAATTAAACAAAAAACATGCACAAAAAGGTCCCGAATGTGAGGGACCCTCCCCCAAAAATTCTTGAGAACCGGGGGAAGAATACAGCAAAAACGCTTTACAATTACAATGCAAATACAAATACAAAAAAAGTCACAGACACAAACATACACATGTGCTATCTTCTAAGGAGAAGGAAAGAGCCAGAAACAAACATAGGACACGAGGTGGGAAATAGAGAAAGAAACACAGGAATGAGGTTAAGTGTTCTCTGAAATATATGATATTTTGTCATACATTTCTTCAAAGTATTCCAAATATTTAATTATTTTTTAATCAGGAGAACACGCTAGATAATGCATTATGTAGATTCTCACTTTCTAAAATCTTCTGAACTTTAAAGGTATTGTGTGAAAGTTTAGTTTAACTTAAGAAAACACGTTTGAGAGGATAATTCATCTCCTCCCGGTAGGAGAGCCTTTGTCGAAGTTCCGTCAATCCATTCAACATAGTACCTCCCCACAACAGCTTTCCAGGAATCACCCTAATGATTTATTTTTGTTATATTTATTTTAAATATATTATATATATATATTTTTATATATATATATATATTATATATATTTATATATAATATATATATATAAATATATATATATCCGGCACTCACTCGTTGTAAAAGGTGGTAAGAATCGTAGATCAGACTAAAAGAATTTCATTTGTGAGAAACGTGTAATTTCATTGTTTTTCAATATGTTATTTGCGCCACTGTAAATGGTGCGACCGTTGGTTTGATATTAATGGTACGCAGCATTTAGTGCTACGGGTGAATAATTTACCTTTATGCATACGCCTGGTTACAGTAAACCATGATTTCTGTCCCTCGGTTATCATATCCAGCTGCTTAGTAATGTTGTACAATGTCAGAAGAACGGCATACCCGTCACCACTTGCCACTTTTGAATTCTCTTGACCACAACCTGCCGTTCAATAAGTTTTGTTTGTGATTTGAATGACTTTACAGGCTCTTGAAACTGCACTTTTTCCTAGTCAAAGTTCTTGTGCAACACTCGTCAACTACGCCCCTTTTCAAGTTATCCGATCATTCTATGACCCGTAAGGAAACACTGGTGGTTTTTCGTAGCCATTATGAACGTACTATTTTATCGGAAATGCGCTCGCCTTTTTAAATTGCTTCGGCATTGCGCACATGCATTTCACGCGTTTGCGTGCAATGGTGTAATCTTACTTAATCATATTGCTGATAATTATATTTCCATATGCGTCATCTTTTTACTGAGTGGCTTATTGAAAAATCTAGTCACAAAATGCACTTTTCAAGAATTTCGTGGCTGTATGCTTAAAAGTATATGTTTGTTGATTAAATTTGACTTGATAGTGTATGTACTTAAAATTCACCAAAATCATCTACCTTAAAATTGTTTTTTGATATTTCCTTTTCAATGAGAACAATCTTACTGCAAATTGTAGATTATATTTTCTTTAAAAAAATAGCTTCTTTATTTACTTACGGAGAAATTTTACTTTAGGTATTTTCCAGAAGTGAATTAAATTTTTGATGTTTAGTTATCTCGAAAAAAATATTTATGTTATTCTTATGTTTTTTGTTGTTTTTTTAAAAATAGATATTAAAGGAATTGTCTTAAAATTTTAATTTGAAATTTAAAATAGAATACGTTTATGACTATTTTTAATAAAATCTCATTTTGCTTAAAATTCTCAAATTAGCTTTATAAAAAAGATATTTTTACTATTTTTAGCTGGGTATTAAATGTACTTGTATTTTGTACTAAATTATTGATAGTATATTTTCGGTGTTCTAATAAATAAATTAAACTCTTGTTTTTTATGAGAATTACTTCAGTATTAAAAAGAAAAATAATTATATATTATTTCTTTATTATTAAAAAAAAACTTCTGAAAGAAATTTTCAATTATTTATTTTGCTTTAATAATTATTAAGATTATCAAAACATTTTTTTAAAATTTTTGCAATTAAATATTTCAAAATAGGAATTGTATGTATTTTCTTTTCTTTAAATGTCGAACCAAAATAGTTTTTATGTTCGTAGATATGACTTCTTACAAAACTGAATAAAAATAAGTAATAGTTCAAAAGAAAAGTATTTCAAAACAAATGAGATTTCTGGTGTAATTTCCCTTATGGTTAGAGTTTAAATGAGTATGCGAAAAGACAATTAAAATTAGGCAATTGTTACATTTTATATATGTACGATTAAATCCCAAGGTAGTAATGATTTCGTACCGAAATGCAACAACCATATTTGATCTTATTTTGTGAAGGTATTTAAAAGTATTCCCTAAGGAAATTCTTTTTTATGGATTATTTGATTGATTTGAAACTTTCATCATGTTTAAAACCAACATAAGGCATTTTTTTGCTTTCTTTATGTAAAGATATCTGAAATGGAATTGAGATTGTAATGATATGGAGAGTATTCTGTGGTTGTAAGTGCTACTGCTGTTTTCCATTATGGAATTGGCGGTGCTTAGCTTCGAACTTTGCGGATGTTGTTTAAACTTATTTTAGGTTTGAATCCTACCTGTAGCCGTAATCTTCTATATTATTATTGTTTAATATATTGCAATATATTTATTGTTTTGGACTCTAACGTTATCTGCTAATGAATATCTATCCTACTATTATTACCTTTTTAGATTAAATAAAATTTATTGAGTTTTACAATGTGCCAACTTATCCCCTCACAACAATAAAACAAATATCTAGTTATTTCAATCGGACACAATTAATAGTTATCACAAATTTAGAAATCCCATACTCGCAAACTAGTAGGGAATTACCAAAATAAATAGAAATGTTCTTATTTTATATTTATTTCTTTTTTTGGAAAATAAAATTATCTGATTAGTGTAGAGGCAAAATGGGATTTTCCTACACCCATCCCTAAGCGAAAATAATTTAACACCCCCCTCCCCGCAAAAAAGCATAATATATATTTCAGTTAAATTAGTAAGTTATAAAAAAATATAGAGAGGGAATTTGTAGAGGATTTTGCAAGTGATATATATATATATATATATATATATATATATATATATATCACTAATGATAAATAATGATAAATAATTATATCATTTAAAATAACTTACCAAGAGATTCCTTCTTTAAAATTCAGTTAAAATAAGTACGGCTTAATTTTGTCTGTAAATTATGCATCATAAATGTATTTTTAAGCTACTAGTTTAAAAAATAGGATTTTACGTATTCAAACATATTCGAGAAATTCCTATAACCTCATATTTGAATTAGTTTTATGGAAATTTATACCAAAAAGCAGATAAGTACAGTTCTAGTTTACATTACGTAGAAAATGAGAAAACTGAAAGCAGTACATAATTCAAAATAAAGAAACCGAATTAACTGATTATTAATAAAATAAATTTAAAAATTATTCAATTTGTTTTTGAAAAAAGTTTCAGAAATAAATTAGATAGTTATTCGGTACTTCTAATTGTAGCATTGATTTGATTTAGAAAAATTTAGTAATCAATCGACATTATTTTTGCGCCAAAAAAATTTGTCACAGAAAAAAAAAGTATCATTTTTGAAAATTTAAAAAAATAAATAAATAATTATCTTTCACAGAACATTTTCCAAGTAAAACAAATCAGCAAATTATTATAGCAAACTAGTACTATCAAAGTCTAAACTAACTTTATATTAATTCTTATATGATATATGACCATATCAATCTCTGTGAGTACCTCAATTACTCTGAAATATCTCAAGAAGAAACATACTATTCTGAAATATAAGATTAATTCCTGTTAAATAATGTTTTCCCCTATTTTAATGGCGGAAATTCGTTTATTATTTATGGCATTCGACTACGTTCGGAACCGTGACTTTTAAAAAGTGCGTAGATGGGTAATTTTCACGATAGTTAGTGTCACTTAGATTAAAATGCGTGTATAAAATTGTTTTAAGGAAAATTTCACAAAAGCAAATTATTTAAATGCAATATTTCAGCAAAGAATTAACTTAGAATAACATTTTTCCAAAATGTTTTCCTTTTGGGAAAAATACTTCTATTATAATAATATTTTGCCTGTATATATAGCTCAGACCTCTGTACAGAGGCCCAAATATGATTTTTGAAAAATTCAAATTATTTTCAGAGTTACAGTCCATTGAAATAATTATTGGAGTTTTTTTCTTAAAATTTTTCCCCTCTGTTGACATAAGACATGAATAAACAAACTTCTAAGTTATATATTTCAAAAGTTCTAGTTGAGCGTCTGTACAGAGGTCTGAGTTATATACATGCGAAATATTGTTATAATAGAAGCATTTTTTACAAAAGGAGAATATAAAACAAAAATAATTTGAGATAACTGGTGAAACATATTATACATACCCACATACACACATAGATGTATATGTTCGAGGTTATTCTGAAATTTGAGAAATACACCTATATTTTTAAAGTTATACTTACAAAATTTTAGGAGTGTTAAAAGTAGTCTCTTCCAGCATCAATGCACTTTTGTAGATAAAGTTTCCACAGATTAAATGCCTCAAAACATTCATTTCTTGAAATTGATAATCAAATTACATTTATATATATAGCCACATCAATCTAATCTGCTGAATGAAAATGACGTCCACTTAAGTTCTTTGTTAAATTAAAATATAACCAAAAGTCACACACAGATACATACTGAGAATCAAGTTTATGATCTATCAAATTAATTCGTTTTAGTTTAAGAAACTCAACTGCTAATCCAGCTGTATGGAAAGATGCTTTGTCCTAACATTCCCTTCTTGAAGAATTTCTGGAAGACATTTAGTAGTATACCAGTTTGCTGTTAACGTCTTCTGTCCTTTCAACTTGACAGCTTTGACCAATCGCGTAATTCTGAAAAAAATGGCATACATTACTTTTTTCATTGCTCGTTGTCTTTTCACTATTATTGGCGTGGAACCTTCTTCAAAGAACCATACTTTGATTTGTTGAAGTGTCGGAGCTTCGAAAAAGGGTATGTACGTTTCATCATCCGTTATAATTTTAGAAATAATGTTGTGGCCACCGTCATTTTTTGCAATTTAAATGTTTATTTACCGATTCTGACAACTTCCTCTTTTTTGGTGCGCAGTTAGATTATGTAGAACCCAACGGCAAACTACTTTTTACACAAGCTTTTATTTAACTTGCAATGTAAAATGTTCGGGTGGAATCTTGCAACTAAATTTTGAAGCTGATATCTTTAACCAATAGAGCTGAAATTTTGTATACACGTTAAGTTTGGATGACAATACTAGTTTTGACTCTTTATATTCCGATGTTGTTGTTCTGTTGTTGTTTCGTGTCCATGAATAAATGCAGTAGATATCACTAAATTCCGTCGAAAGTCTTGATCACTGCCTCTGCTATTTTGGGAGCATCAGGGCTGTACAAGAGTTCCCGCAAAGAGTCCCTCAGAGGGACCATTCCCAATTTTAGTAACTCTGTTGCGACGGTTGAAAATTCCAAGATGTGATTGGGCGTCAGTTGAAGATCTGGGCAGTGTTTGCATTGAACATATGATCTTGTCTTGTCTGGGCGAATCTTCATGCCCTTAAGGTGTTCAGTTCTCAATCTGGCAATTGTGGATGTTATAATTCGGGGACATTAAAAATACATTCATTAAAGTAATTTGTTCGGGTTGAATCTTGCAACTCAATTTTGAAGCTGATGTTTTCAACCGAGTGAGCTGAAATTTTGTATACTCATTTAGTTTGGATGGCAATGCATAATTTGAACATTTATATTCCGATTTCATAATTAGTTAAAAATATATTAAATGAAAATATTGTACTCCTGCTAGCTTTTTATTCTGCCCAGCAGTTTATCAATTTGAGCTTAAAAAAATTCCGATTTTTTTATCTATCCGATTTAGCAGTGCACAGAAAAGATTGCACTTCTCAGAAAGTCGTATTTATACGTCTGGGACAATTAATGCTTTGGCTGAGAGAGACGTTTATATATGCCGGTGGTATTTAAGAAAATGTCTTTGTGTTGTATTGTAGCTTTAGAATTAAAGTTTTTGAATTCAATAAATTGTTATTTGTATGCAGGGGGGTGGGACAAAAATTACGGTTAAACATTGGGTCATAAATACTGAAAGTTTGAGAAGTACTGCTGTAAACCATTTGAATACATTAGCACCTTATAAAGATCCATCACCAAATGCTCTTTTCAGACATTGGATGCAATTGTCTTGATTTAACCCCGCATTAAAATCATAGCATGATAATGTTCTCGCTTCAACTCCATTTTCCCTTTTGCCTAAAGTTTATTTTACGCAAAACTACTTGATGTAAACCAGTTAAAAATCGACTGGTGAGTTAATATACACTGGTGTGCAAAAATTAATGACGAAGTCGAAAAATTAGCATATCAGCTGAACAAAGAGGCAGAGCGGACAGAAAGACTAATCAGGAGATTAAGTAAGGTAATGTACATGCGCAGATATGCAGGTAGACGTAATGGGGGAGTGTCTGAGTAGTATAAAGCATGTTGTCGGTGTAAGATCAGTATTTCTGGCAAAGAAATTGCACGCCGTATAGCAGTTAAAATCACACCGAGTTGCTGCCTCAGCGAGAAATGGCGAATAATCAATCTGTTAGACGACATCTGGATGCTTTTACCCGAGGTCGAATCATTGAGAAGTTGGAGGAAGGCCGCAGTGTGACAAGTGTGGCTGCAGAGTTCGGAATTGCTCACAGCAACGTTGCACGACTTTGGAGACAATTTCAAACTACAGGAACAGCTATCCGGGGGTTCAGTAGTGGTCGTCCACGAGGAACTACACCCGCAGATAACTGGTACATTGTCTTACAGGCCAGAAGAAACAGGCGGCAGACAGCGGGAGAAATCGCTAGACACACGACACCGGCGACTGGACGACCGATATCGCGTTTTACCGTGGCCAGAAGACTGCACGGTGGTGGTCTGTTTGCACGACGCCCTGTACGGTGCGTACCTTTAACGCCTGCCCATCGGAGAAGGCGTTCTCTGTGGTGCTGGGAACACCAGAATTGGAGAGACAATGAATGGGGACGAGTACTCTTTACAGATGAGAGCAGATTCAGTTTGAGTAGCAATTCTCTTCGCATACTCATCTGGAGAGAGTGGGGAAGCCACAATCATCCCTCCAATATCATTGAAAGGGACAGGTATGGAGGTCGCGGTGTTTTCGTTTGGGGAGGCATCATGCTTGGTAGTCATACAGACCTTCACATCTTCGACGCAGGTTCAGTCAACGGGACCCGTTATTGTAACGAGATTTTTCTTCCATATGTGCGTCTTTTTAGAGGCGCTATGGGTCTGCAGTTCCTTTTCATGGAGCCAATGCACCATGTCATCACACAGTAGCTGCCAAACAGCTCTTAGACAGTGAGGATATTGAACTATGGATTGGCCGGCACAATCTATGGATCTCAATCCTCTCGAGTATGTATGGGATTTTCTAGGCAGACGCTTGGCAGCTCGTACCTTACCACCAGTAACGATTCGGGAGCTTCGATTGGCGCTGCAAGACGAATGGGCAGCAATGCCTCAACAACTCATTGACATCCTCATTCTCAGCATGGGCAGACGCTGTGAAACCTGCCTAGCAGTCAGGGGAGATCATCCCTACTAAAGACCGGATGTTTCTTGACGGGCACCCATCACAGGGATGGTTCAGCCTTCAGTCGCATTGCGCTCCATGCTACTTTTTCAATGAAGCTTCTTTTATCCGTCTGATTTATCTTTTAGTAAGTGTTGCTTACATTACACATGTCCTTACGTATTGGGGATCTTACGGTATTAAATGTGTTGATTTGGAAAGCTTTTGTACAAAGTTATATTGAAAAAACCGTCTCGTCCTTTTGCACATCAGTGTATATATACTTTGTTTTTCCAAATAAAACATTATTTTTTTTAAAAAATTCTTGTCTGCACGTATCTTAAAAATTTTAGTTACCCTTGTATATACACTCAGGCACATTGAAAATAGCGACACAAGAAGGAAGTATCGGATTGAAATGAAATTTACTACACATAATGACACAGATGGTAGATTCACTTGATCTCAAAAACAAGACAATTAATCGAATACAGGGTGTGCAACGACACAAATACTGGGCAACTTCAATAACGCGTTGGATCACCTCCAGCTGCAATACATGCAGCCACACAATCGGGCATTGATTTGATTAGACACCTTATGTTGTCCTGATGCAGATTCGCCCACAAATATTCAACAGTCAACTCTAAAACATGTTTAGAGTGACACGCTGGCATCTAACGTTTTAACTTATCCAACACGTGCTCTACAGGGGACAAATCGGGGGAGCGGGCCGGCCATGGTAGAGTCTGAAAATGGCGCAGGAATTCTTCAGATACTTTTTATGTATGTAGATCACCATTATCTTGCTGGAAAATTGCCCCTGGGAGACCATTTAGGAAAGGTCCTACATGGGGTCGAAAAATATCATCAACGTAACGTTGGCCCGTTAACGTTCCACGCATCACAATTAAAGTGGACCGACTATCATAGGCTAAGGCCCCCCAGATCATTACAGCAGCTGTGCGGGCAGTGTGACGTAGAACAGTGTGGGGGGATTGTACCGCTCACCAGAGCGCCTCCACACCCGTACATGGTTATCATCTGTCCCCAAAACAAACCGGGATTCATGACTAAACACATCCTTTTGCCAATCTGTGGCATTCCACATTGATCTGGCTTGGCACCACTGTAGACTCAGTTGCCGATGTTCCGGTGTTAAACGGAGTGCATGGTAAGGGCGCATGGATTTAAGATTTGCTTCTGCAAGGTGTCTAGAAATTCTTTGTGGAAAAATTGGTACGCCTACGTCTTCTCGTATCGTTGAACGAGTCACTGTGGGGTCCACAAGTGGTTGCCACATGATCATTCGATCCTCTATGCTCGTGGTCTCCCTGGTCGCATCTGACCCTGTTTTCCGCGCGTGGGTACCTTCTCGTGTCCACTGCTCCCAACAATTTCTAACGGCACATTCCGAACGATCCCCCTGGACAGAAACACGGTACGTCGATGAGCCTGCAGTTTTCACCCCGATGATCAGGCCTCTCTCAAACTCACTTAACTATGAGAAATGTCTTCTACCATTTTTACCTGACATATTTCGCTTAGCAAAGTGTTCCTACAATCAGCGGGTAATCGTCACGTTTATATATCTTCGAATTTGCACTGGCTTATATAGCACCCTCCTCCTGATTGTAGCGCCACCTCGGCGCGTATGAGCATGCGTATTGGGACAAAACTTGGATCATTTACATATCACATTACGCTGTACTTATTTGCAAAGTTTCGCGAATGTACTTAACTTCCTTCTTGGGTCGCTATTTTCAATGTTTCTGAGTTTATGTGTACGCTGCTCGACACAAACAATGCAACATACTGAAGTAAACATACAAACCATGTGAAATTCGCCTTATGTGTTGGTGGCGGTGAAATATGCACAAATTATTAGCATTACAGCGCAGGCGTACATCGCGGTTGAACGTAGCGTCACTCGCAAGCGCTATGTTAGGTAAGGACAAATTTGCAATTTGAAATACTGCAATTGTTTTTTCGTGCGTTTTTTTCCTAACCTGTTTACATGCACCTTGTGGAAGACATCCTGCGTCTTTCACCAAGTTTCTGTATTTGACCGAGGTAGCCTGTATGGCTTGCGAATTACCCTTCTGAGCAATCCATCAACGTGTTTGACGAAACCAAGCAACTCTGATGTGGATGTGTCATACCTGGATGCCGGAGAAAACAACGTTCCGAACGAGCTGGTCACACAGGTGATTTGTGCGCATAGTAGTGAGCCACGTCATGAATCGAAAAACAACATATTCAGTCTGTTACACATTATTCGGTGTCCATTCTTCGCCGTTTTGCAGCAGAGTGGAGTGTCCGCAAGGCATTCGTTACTTTGCTTATACTAATAACCGTAGGCGTTTGCACTACCAATGGTGTGATGAACGGTAGGCATGGAGAACGCAATGGATTGACATTGTGTTTAATGAAAAATCCCACTTTTGAATACAACATTAGATGGTCGGATTCGAGTTTGGAGACACCGTAATGAGTGACTACTAAACTGTGTGGCTATGCATTGTCTCACTGGTTCTTCACTTGGTATCATCGTTTGGGATAGTATTGAAGTTCAGTGCGACAACTCTCTAGTACGCATTGCCGGGTACGCTGAACAGCCAGCACTACATCTCTGAGATGTAGGAGCCCACGGTCCTCCCGTACATTCAGTGCTTGCAATCAGCCCTATTCAAACAGGAAAATGCGTGACCACACATCGCAAGCAATGTTCAAGTTTTTATCTTTACCCACCATTATGCATTGTTTCCTTGGACTGCTTATTCTACCGATCTATTCCCAATCCAGATCATGTGGTCCATGTTTGCACAACGACTGACCCGGGATACACTACTCGCCGCTATTCCATAAAAACTTTGGCAATATGTTTACTCCGCATGGAATGTTGTTCCTCAAAAATACATCCAAAGCCTCTTTAATTCTATGCTGAGGCGTGTGGAAATGGTTATAGCTAACAATGGTGGTAACACTAACTACTAATTTTATCATTGTCATATCATTGTCAGGGATTTTAATTTGTAATGTTTGATCTTTGTACAATGTTTTATCTACCAAATAAATTTTTCTGTGATATATCTGGTCCTTCTTCGTGTTGCATTATAATTGTCCAGCAATATATATATATATATATATATATATATATATATATATATAGTTCGGAAATTTAAAAAAAATAAGTTGAACAAAAAGAAGACATGTTAGATACAATTAAATAATAAAATGTCTATTAAAATCTAAAATAGTTTGCATTGACTTTAAAACCCTTACGTAGTTTAAAATTAGTTTATATATTTTGACCCTGCTAAAATCTTTTCAAAGGTTTAGAAAAGAAGCCACTGTGGGATTTATTTGACTCAGAGTTTTAGTATCTTTGATCATTTGACAAAGTTAAAAAACCTGACCAATAGTGCAGTGTTTCCTTCTGATTCCATACTGTTCCTTTGGCATAAGGTCACAGTTATCAAGATGATAAACCAATCTCTTCTGTACTGTTTTTATACGTTTGCACGCTATGCAGGTTAGAGCAATGAACCTATGATTATCTGGAGATCCATCCACTTGCTCCATGATGCCCCCATCAATATTCCCTGGAAATTATAAATTGTACTCCAGAGGGCACTACTCTTGCATATACTATTGATATCAAAGACACCAATGAGATTGTTAGAATAAAGAAATTAAATCCTGATTTTTTAGTTCAATTTTTAAAGGAGAATCGGTCGCTATCGATGATGGACTAAGTTATATTCGGTCTTCCTTAGACCCTAAGTCCATCTGGATTTTGTCTGATAGTCGAAGTGCCATCCAACATTTGTGAATCTTTAGTAGCGTTCGTGATATAGCTGGAATTTCTATTCTTAATAAATTAAAATAAGTATCATCATCTTGTGATGCGCACTTTCAGTGGATCCCCTCGCATGTAAATATATGGAATAATGAGGAGGCAAATGCCTTCGTGAAGGAGGGTGCCAGAGAGGCTCTAGCTACATCTAATGGCCTGACTTATCTTGAGCTGTACTCTAAAAGAAAACATATTGATAAAAATGCTTGGCTCACCCCCTCCCGGTTCATACTTGGTATCGAGCTGATCCCCTGGAGCATCTCTTGCTATTAATGGCAACAGATGCACCCAGATCCAGATTTCTTACTAGGCACTTAAGAAGCCTTGCTTCCCAAGGTAGCCATAAATTCAATCTGAATTGTCCAAAATGTAACAACCAGCAGACTTCCCAGACTCATATCTTTGATGCTTGGTTTTGTCCTACAACGACTTGCTAGGTCTTCCTATGCTTGCACATTACTTTTGAGGTCGAATAGACTGATAGATCTCATCTAGAAGAATCTATGCAAGTAGATAAACAACAACAACATATTTTGCATTCAATTGAAAACGTAGATTCACTGCAAAAAAGAGAAACCGGATTGTGTCAATACAAAGCTTCTTTACTTTGGTAGATTCAATATTATCTGTAATAAAAATCTGGTACATTTTTCTATTTCCTTCAAAAACGCATTTTTGATATTTTATTGAATACTTTCTTTATTCGAGGCTTAAAATGCTAAGTAAATAACATTTTTATTTCGTAAAAACTTAAATGGTTGCATTTCTGATACATAAAATTTTGGTGATAAATTACTTTTTTTTTAACTTACACCCTTAAATGCATTTACATCCTTAAAAACAATATCATTGTTAAAATGAATATTTCGAAAAATTATCAGGAAACAAATGTCAAACTTTATTGGATTTACGCATAGTTTAATATGATTCGTGGTAGTTATATACTTGAGAGCTTAGGAATAGGAATACACAAAATAAATTATACCATAAAAAGCAATATTTCAAGCAAATATATATTCTTACAACTAGTTAACCAAATCTGTCAGCGAACAGAATATCAACAGTATTTACTGTGTAATTGCAACAATGGATTCTTTTAAAGTATTGATAATATGTGTATAAAAAAAAGTTTTTTTTATTCCTAATATTTTGTACAAAAATCACTTATTTCCTGCTATAAGATAAATATATTAATTTTTAAAATTATGTTAAATGCATCTTTTTGAAATGAACTATATTTTGTTTTATGAATATAAATTTGAAAGAAAGTTAACTCTCATAATTTTAATTCCATTTAAAAAAAGATGCATTACCACTAGAACCGCGGATTGGATCATTTTGACCCCAAAGCAATTTTGTTTACGATTTTTTCAAAAAGTTATTAATGGAATTGCAACAAGTTTTTTGACTTTTCCTCTTTTTGTACCAATAATAACTTGTGAAAATATGATACATTAAATACTTATCATTTTTATCTAAAACCGCGGAATGGGTCATTTTGACCCCATTATAATCACAAGTACTAAATTTGCAATTCAACGATTCCTGGAATGGTAAAACATTTTTCAGTCCTCTAAAAAAACGTATATGATTTTCCTGTAGAATGTAATAAAAAAAAACCACTTCTGGAAAGAAAAAAACAATATGTATGCATAATATGAACCCTCTAAGCGGATAGCACGGAAAATTCCGTCAGTGTAAAGGTGCTTCGAAAATGCATTGCACGGATTTTTCTGCCTTCAAGTAACGTTTTCAAAAGCGGATTAGCCGCACTATTCTGAAATCCTTTCCCCCTTTTAAAGGTTTAACATCTTGAAAGATAATTAGGGACGGTGGAAGCAACACAGCAGGACGCTGATAGGAAGTTTTATGGCTCGCAGGAAACCCCGTGTTTTAACCCTGGGGCAATCCTAAAAAATCGGGTGGGAATTTATTTAGATCTCCCAGGAAGTGTTTATTTGTTACCTCGTATTTTAAAAGTTTTGAAAAGTCTCAACGCAAAAAAAAATATGTAACGATTCCCTTTTGGTTTCATATTAATTTGAAACTGTAACAAAAGTTGGGGCGTGTCAGTGCAATCTGCTATTTTATATAGTTCGACAAATTATCTTTTTTAAGTATATTCTTTCGCTTCATTTTTCTTATTTTAATCAAAGCTTTCAGTTTTTGAAACATGATTATTTTATTATAAGATACCGAAAAAATTAATAAAACACCAAACTCTTGAAAATTTGAAACCTTTTCAATTTTCCAACCACTAAAAATGAATAAATTTAAACTTCATCAAATAATTTGAAATATTTTCTTACACTTTGATAAAAATACTAACGAAAAAAAAACTAATTTTGATTTATTAGTTTTTTTTTTTTTTAGATTTCAGGAATTTAGATTTTCAGGGAAGTTTAAGTAGAGTGCCTATTTATATATTGTTAAAATACACCGAATAATAATTGAATTTTAAGTGCTTGAACTTCAGTTTACATCAAAGAGAACATGAAGGAAGATTTTCACACATTTTTTTTATAACTTGAATGTTTGAATAAATGGTACTCAAAAATATACGGAAACATTTACAGTAGACATTTATGCATATAAATAAACATAAAAATCAATTTTAAATTCGAGCTATTCAAAAACATTCGAATTATTGTTCAAAAATATCTATTTATACAAAATACCTCAACATTTATCTTTTTTAAAGGCTAACTGAATAAGTAATTAAAATCTGAATATTTTTTGAAATCTCGACCGTATAAAGCTAGAAATTTTATGTTAGAAACTACATTTGAAATTTCGAAAAAAAAATGCATCGCTCATTTAAAAATTATTTATCATAAGTTTTAGCAATTGTTTGAGTATAATAAAAATTTTCAATTTTATTATATAGCTACTTTGGTATCTTTTAATATATTTCAAAGATTTCATACAATTCAGTTGAAAACTGCATGCTAAGACCAAAAAATATTCTAAAAAAATTGATAAATATATAATTACAAGAAATTCTTACATAGAAGAAAAACTGAGAACCTAAAGCGTAGAAATGAAAAATTTTGAGTATATCTGAAGTAGTTTTCGAAATATTTATTTTAAAGTTCAGAAAATTTGTTTGCGTTATGTTATACTTAATATTTATTAAATGGTTAAAATAATATGTAAATATTAGCCATGCAATCGTTTGTTGACACATTCATATAATAATAAAAATTATCATCGTCATTGATGCGAATGTCAAAAATTCTATGTAATTTTAAATTCAGACAATAAGATATTGATGTAGAAAATATAAAACGATCATCTAAAATGCATGAAAAATGGAGTCTGCTGTAAAATGATCTTGACAAACAAAATCTGGCATTTTTACTTACTATGGCAGAGCCAGCTTAGTCAGGGGCGATCTGGAAAAACAGAGAGAGAACCGCGGTTTTGATGGATGCTGCTCTAGCTTTTAAAGTTCCCAGGAAAAATTACATATATATATAAATTACAAATGCAAAAAAAAGTCTTGTATATTTCCATACATTTTTATAACAACGAATTGTGGAATTCACTTCCAATACATTGTTGTGTTTGACAATATGTAAGGTAACCAACTCTACTTTAGATAGACTTGTACTACATTTTCGTAACCGTATTCCTTTTAAAATTAATTCGTGCAGCCGAAATACACCTTTTGCACCCTTAAAAATCTATGTAAACTATAACGGTTAACTTTAATTTATGCAACTTGTGAAATGTTCATAATTAACCATTTCCGTCTAAACAGTTTGCTTGAAAAAAAAGTTTGGACTCCCTCATTCATTAGGGATTTATATAAGTTCCTTACATTAAATTTTATTTTTCACCGAATAGGATCGAATGGTAGTGTATAGTGCTTCCACACCACAGGTATGGGATTCTATTAACGGGATGCGCAAGGTCGACTCAGCATTTCATCCCCTCTACATTGGGTCGATAAATGAGTACCAAGCTTGCTTCGGGTCTTAAACACTGAAGGTCTTTCTTCAGACAGACCACAAAATCGGGACATCTGTTCATGCACCTCAGCGTCCAATGGTCACGTGTATTAAGATGGGCACAGTAGTTCCTCGCCCTCATGGATTGTTCTGCCACTGAGTTTGACTCTTAAGTTTGAGGATTACATCCCTTTGGGGATCCCCTTAGATTAAACATTTTTCTTTCAATTACGTTTATTTCAGACGGAAGTTTGATTTTTCAAATGTATTTCCTTAATAACATGTATATTTGTGTATTATATTAAAAATTTGACCAGTCCAAAATTACATGTTTTTAGCTCCTCTAAAAGCTTTTAGGATTTTACAACTGATCTTACAATCCATATATGTTTTATAGTAGTATATTTAAAAGTGATAAGGACATTTTTACGACTGTGTGAGCTGTTATGCCTCGTTTATAAATATAAAAAATTGCATTCAGCTACAGTTTTTAAAATGTACAGAAATAAGTGGAGCAACAGGATACTTACATATTATGAATATTTTTGACTGCAGTAAGATATATTTATATTTCAGTTTCTTTACAATTTTGAATAGAAGTTGTAAGCCATTTTGCGAATAGTTTGATATTGAGTATAAACCCATAGGCTGTTTAATATTGTAAAGTGTTTTACATTGATACCAGCACACATTAAAATAAGGCTCATTTGCAGTTATTTTATCAGCTTCAGTGATATTTAAATTTTCAAAAATAGTCTACACGTACGAAAACATTCTTTTACAACCGCACACCACATCTCATTCTATATCTTCCCTACAGCAGGAAATATTTGTGTTTACTGAAAAATTTAATACAGGATACATTTCCAAGTGTTAAATTTGTTTTTAAAATTTGGTATGAATACATTATGAAACTGTCGGTTAACTTCACTGAACAAAATTGTTTTAAGTGTACTGTTTTGAAAGACAAGATTAATTACGAAGAACTTTTCTCACAATAGAATTTGTAATGACTGAATTGTGTGAAAATGTAGTTATCGACGTGTGACATTTTTCCTTGTAATAAAAGAAACAGAAAGATAAGAAGTTTAACTTGAGTAGAAAATGGTTAGAAGTACTGTCATGCGCATTTGAAGAAGTATATCCCCCATTAAAATTAAAAATTATTGACTGAATGTGTGTTATGTCCATCACAAATGCCTATGTAGAAAAGGAATTTTTATTTAATACAAGAAGTTCGAAAAGGAGAACACTAGGAAGGAAAATTTAAATGTTTTTCGAAAAATATTCAGTTAACATAAAAATATCTTTTATATGATTTTAATTAAAATAAATTAAAAGTATTGAAATCCTTTTTTATGCTATTTTAAATTAAAAATATAACTGGATAGAGAAAAATCAGTTTTATTTCATAAGTATAATCATCGTATGTATATCACCGTATGCACCATTTATTGTGTTATTGTTTAAAAAATGATATAGGGTCTTTGCTCTTTTTACCTCATTACCTTTTTAAAAAACATGAAAGTGAGCGCGTTTTATTATTCTCATATTCAAAAATGAATACAGGATGCTTTTTCTGGTTCAAATCGCAATACCAAAAAAATATATATAATTTTTTAATTTTTAAAAAATGACAGAAAAATAAATTTTGTTTGAAGGAAATATAATTATTTTTCAACTTCTAACATACTATTTATTTAATTTTTTCCTTTTTTTACCCTTCATTTTGTTTTTATTTTACTGTGACTGAACATATAGGAGAAAGAAACACTGAATTCCACTACAGCTTTCATACAAGATTACCCAAAGCAACTTAACAACTAGCTGTAAACGATTGATCTCTTGGTTCTTACTTGACAAAGGAACCGAACTAGGTCATAAAATTGCCCCCGTTCGACCTCCCAAGTTCTAAAAGTGGGAAAGGAACGAAGTATGTTGCATTTTTAAAGCGAACTTCCAAAATAAGAGTTAACGCTTTCGGAATAACTTTTCAGAAGGAAGGTATCCACTTAGAGGGTTAAAAAGTTTTCAGATTCAAATCCAGATAAAAGGTTTTCTGGAATTTTTGTTCGAAATATATGGAAAGGGTTGGTAAAACATCACTTCTGGAAGTTGTACGCGTAGAAGAATTGCTGAACATAATGCTTGAAAAAAAGAAGTGGTCCAACCAGTTATGCAAAGCGAAATATTGAAAATGACTGTGCAATTAGTTCAGGGATGCCACTTATAGATGAGCCTATGCTTCGCCATATCAAAAACTATAAAGAGGAAGAAGCTCACTGGCAACTGGGAAAAAATGAAGGATCAACGTCTTTAGACCAAATGATGCTTTTATATCAATTTTGTATGTTCGAAGTATATACGGTGCAAATAATCTAGACCTAGATAGTCTGTGGTCTGTTGTTTGGGGTCCACATTTTCTCGCTATACTGCGGCGAGAGAGATTCAGGGAACTGATGAAATTTCTACGATTCGACAAAACCACTACGTGATCTGAACGCCAGCAAACAGATAAATTAAGTTTCATTTCTAAAGTTTGGAAGAAATTTAATGAAAATTCGATAATTTGCTCAAAACCAGGATCACATTGATGAACATTGTTTTTGTCTAAAGCTTGATGACGTTTTACGCACTATATGGCAAGTAAACCAGATAAATTTGGTATCAAGTTCTAGCTTGCCGCTCATGTTGATTGAAAATAAGTGCTCAATGGTTTTCCATATTTGTGTAAAGATGAGATATGTCCTGTAAATATATCTCTTTCCGAATACGTTGTCTTGTGTTTGTTTAATAGAACCTTTTGAATATAAGGCAAGAAATATCAGTACAGATAATTTTTCACTACACTAAATCTGTTCCAAATGTTAAAAACGAGGAACACTAGTTTAACTAGGACGATGAAACGAAAACGGAAGGAACTACCTGAATTTGTGAAAAAAGTATATCAGTTATCAGTGTTTTTCAAACTGAAAAGTTATACCAAGTGTTTCTCAAACTGTGGGGCGCGCCCCCAAGGGGGGCGTCTTAACCCTACGTGGGGGTGCGGATCTCTTGAAAAGTTGAACAAAATTCTCTTAAAAATTATTAACTTACTGAAAATAAACAAACAAATACATTCTGACGTAATAAAAAAAATAAAATAATCATTTACAAAATATAATACACTTATAAATGTATCAGTAGTACCAATCTATTTTATAATTAACTTAACAATACAAAGTTAAGGACAAGTTTAATAACTACCAGTGACTCTATGGATCTGTCATATATAAATTTATATGCCACACACACATTAACACTTATCTTGATAATTTGTACGGTTTATAATTAATCTCTTAAATGCCGATTAAAAGTTATGCGATTCGATCTACAATGCCCCTGTTTAGCACGCAGGTAAGCGTATGTGGTGTATTGAGGGGGTGGGTGGTAGAAAAGAAATTTTTAATTAAATCCTCTGATATAAGGGAATTCTTCACAAACACTGTCAATGTCGTTTTATTGCTTTCTAAAGCCTTCGGAATAATTTTATGGAGACGAGTTCACAGAAAAGATATAACCTTGAAAAGACGTATATATACGCCTGAGGGCAATAAATACAGTGGCTGAGCGAGACGTTTATATACGCAATGGACTTAAGAGGTTTAAGTCGTATTGTAAGGTTAATGTCATAGTATTATTGAATTTAATATTCCGCTATTGTGTATTAAGGGTGGTGCGATGTAAATTATGATTGAATATTGGGTCACAAACATTGGAAGTTTGAGAAGCACTGCGTTTTGCGATACATTGTTACTGGAGAATAATGATATAACTTTGACAGTTTATCAAGGAAAACCAGCAAATTTTTTTCTTTTTATTGAGTCCCCTTCATCCCACAGTTTTTTTTTTAATATCGACAATAATCATACAAACAAAAGCTCAAGAAACAATATCATTTTATAACTCAGCAAAATTTGGTGTCGATATTGCCGACCAAATGTCACGGAAATATTCTAAGAAGGCAGGACCAAGGAAATGGCCAGTTTATGTATTGTACAATATAATGGATCTTTCAGGGATTAATTAATGGGCTTTATACTAAGAAGTTACTAGAAAAAAATTACGAAGAGAGAATATCTTCAACAATTCAATGCAGTCTTGCTTAGTGCGTATATTTACAAAAGAAAATACAAGTCAGATACACAGACAAAAGCGGATACTACTCAAGAATCTGCTCAGATGCGAAAAAGGGTTCATTGCTAAGTTTGTTTTCAAGTGTTGTAATAAAACTATATATACTTGTTCTGACTGTAAAACACTGAAGAGTGGCAAGTGTACAACATATATAAAAAGAAGTTACCCAAAATGTGCATTAACTGTGTAGGAAATCTCGACTGGTAAGAAACTAAATATTTCTATCCAAGTTGTCTGCATATCCAAGTAATCTACGTATCCCCCCAAATCGTCTGTATACAATATTCCATATTGTAATATCTTATTATTTTTATCACTTATTATAACAATTTATTGTTAAAAATGTATAAATGTCATAGCCAAATAATTACAGAGTACTTTTAGCATAGCAATGCGGGTTTTAATTTATTGGGGTCAATTTGACCTCTCCCGCGGTTTTAGGTATACCAAAACTGCCACGGTTCTAGTGTTAAATAGATTTAATAAATAAATATGTACACACGAAACTTACATTTTTAATCAAATTTTTACATTTCCAATAAAAATTATGAAACATGCTATTTTTTTCACTGGGTTTATTATGTTAAACAATTTTTAGAATATATGCTATCTATGATAGAATTGTGTTCCTTGTAAATAATTTGTTTCTGGTAATGTTTGTATCCAATTGTGGTTTCGTGTGGTTTGGAATTGAAGCGTATATACAAAAACACTTAATTGGAAACACTTTGTTTAAAGGAGTTTTCTTTGTCATTTAAAAGTCGTTAAAAATTAAATGGTTCGTCAACAACATGATTCGTATTGTTTCGTAGTGTAACGTTAATGAGCAGTAATTCAGTTCTGACTAAAAGACATTCTGAACACTTAAATACTTATTTTTTCATACTATTACTATTATTAATACATATACTATTATTTTCAAAAGAAATGAATTAGAAAAAATTATTTTATCAATGATATTCCATATAATATTTCAATGGTATTTCATAATGAATATTTACGATACGTCTGATTACTCATCCTTAAAAATTGATGTTATTCATTTGAACATGAAATAACATTTGAATAAAATATATATTGCATAATATGAAATTTATCTTTTGTTGTTAATAGTGTAAAAAGGAAATCAAATGTTGTTACTTGATTTGGGAGTAATTATTTCCTTTTAATAATATCAGTTTGTTTAAATAAAAATGTATTTTCAGCAAATTTTATATAAAAATACCAAATAATTTATATTAGGAAAAATATATTTTGATCGGATTTAACTTATCATTACACATTTTTTTTGCCAAGATTATTTAATTTCTTTTCTTTCATTACAAATTTCTAAATGATATTTCAATACTGAAATGTCATCAATTCACCATTGCAGAGATTATTATCTTATAATGAATTACATTTTTCGAATCGATCATTTTCGAAACAAATACATTGATGCACTTTTCCAGATACGTTTCGTTGCAAATGCGTAAAAAAATAAATCATGAAAAATTGTAAACTTATATAATATGTATAAACTATTTTACTGTAAATATAGTTAATCTAAAGCCTATATATATAACTGTATTTAGTTTAAACATTTCCAAGAAACGCAAATAGTTATTTGATTCTGGAACATTTCTACTCAGAAATGAAATTTGCTTCTAAGAAATTTGCTTACAAAATAAAGCTCAGAAGCCCCATGACAAAGAGAACTCCATTTGGTACCCAAATGCATTATAAAATTTTAGTAATTACTTATTTTTAATGATTTGACTATTGACCTTGAATTTTTTTATTATGCGTACTGATTTATTTCTTTAACTTATCATTAAATGTTTGCTAATATTATATTTTTCATAATTAACTGGGAACTTTTAAAATTTAAGCAATTTTAACATGGTTTAGCAGAGATTAATTGGATCACAAAAAGAGAAGGGGACTTTTACTACCATTATTAAGTATTCATTATTTAGTATTAAATTTAATATTTTCATTTAAATAGCATTTTCAAAAATTTGAAAAATCAAATCATCATAAAGTTAGGTGATCAGATCTATGTGGAAAAATTAGTATTATCATTTTAAATATCAAAATTTTCAATTGTTATTTTAAGTTTTTAAGTAATATTCATGACAATCCAAACTGTATTAATAATCTGCGAACTGAATTAAGAGACTAATATGAGACATATTTTAGTTTTGGATCATTGTAAAACAGCAAACTAAATAACAAAAGATATCAATTCAAATGCAACAGTTCTTTCATAAAATCTCAATTAATGGAACTAGATTGCTCACTCATAGCTCCAGTAAAGAAGTCATTCAAAGTCAATATACATCATTTAAAAAAAATCAGAAATATCTGGATGTGGAGCTAATTAAACTTATCAAAGATAGACATTTGGTTAAATTTTCCTTTTTCAATGATGGAAGAAAGAAATGTTTGTTTCATTTATTCCTTTAGAGAGTATGAAGCTCATGTGTTGTCTTCGAAGTGAAAAACTAAACCAAAAAAATGTTTTCCGCCGTAAAAATAGTATCAAAAATAATACTATGGGGGGAGTATTTCTGTGAAATGTGCCGGATCATTATGTCAGATAAATGACATCAAAGACTAATTTTTTGTGCAAAGATATAAAAAAAATGTATAGCACAGTATGATGGGAAGTGTATGCAGAAACAATACATGAAAAATTATAGAATGGTAGTGATAGAAAAAGAAAAAAAATAAGTCAAATAAAATGCTATTCAACTAATTTTTGTCATCGAAAAATGGCTTAATTTTTAATACATCTGATTTAAAGAGAACACTAAACGTATACAGAATATCTATGTGTAGATGAAGTCATCAAAAAGTTCCTTCACCCAAAATTAAATTATTTGCGTATTGCATTAATATATTTGTTAATATGTACTCACGGATAAAAGATAATGACAACAATTTCTTGCAGTATGTGAGCAGTTTTAAGATAAACGGGTTCCCAAATATACAGTAATGATAAAGAAACAATAAAAAAACCTTGGTATTTATTTCCAAATTTTGATCCTTGATTACTAAAAACGGGAGGCAAAATTGTACTTCTCTACTACTTTTTGATAATAAATTTGTGATAAACAATCTAACATTAGAATCTGTTATTTTTAAAATCAGTTTCATCAAAAAACTCTTTAAGCCCTGTAAAGTAGTTTTAATATTATTTAAACTATTTTTAAAATACTTCAACATTTTCCTAAGAAACATGGTATCTTACTATTTTCAAAAAAGTTTAAGTTATTAAGGTTGAAATTGAGTTGAAATGAACTTAAATATTTTTTGATCATGAAATGAAAATGAACCTTATGTTAAGGTTATAAAAATTGAATAGATAATGTTACTTATTTTATCAGAATAAAATATATTTCAAACCTTACACAGAAAATTATTAGTAAATTACTTCCATTATTATCAATTATTTTCAGTTTCATAGTTCTGTATCAAAAACTTTTATTACATTTTTGTTCATAAATAATGTTTAGACATGTGCTATTAATAAGTAATTGCATTTGTAGACTATATTTTAACTTTATTATTTTAAATTCTAGATGCCTGTTTTATAAAAGATAATAGTCAATATATTAAAGTTTGATTATGTTTCTTAAAATATTAACCATTTTCACACACACACAGACATCTTTCAAACCACATTTATGAAATTGTCTCAAAAATAAAAATCTATGGTTTAATTTTCTTACGAAAAAAAATCTATTATTTGGGAAAATGTTCCTTTTTACGACATGATATAAATGATTATTAGAATTATGTATTTCATTTTATTTTGTTTACATAAAAGACAATTATCTTATTTAAAGGAAAACACTTTTGTAATATATATATACAAATTACTTTTAAAATATCACATTGCAAATGAATATACGTAATCACATTTAAATTAATAAAATTTAACCACTGTATTTTCTCAGTACTGATTTTTAAAAAAAGAAATAAACCAAAAACAAAAGAGTAAATAGAATGATTATCTATCAAAGCGTAACATTCCAAAGTCGAAATAAATCAAAACGATGTATTAAGCCTAAGTAAGAAATCAATCGTGCTAATATTAAATAAAAATAAGACACCGCCTTTTTTGTTCATGTTAAGCAAGATTCAAACAATGTATATGATATATTTTTGTATTTATAAACAAGTTATCATCACGACAAATTGGAGAGCTTTCGAAGACAATTTATTTGTCATACGAGAGAAACAATCCAGCAAAACCTTATCAATTTCATTTATTTGCTGGTTTTGTTTTGTAAGTATTATGCTTCAACGCAGTTATTGCTATCATATTCCTCATGATTTATGTCATCTGTTGTAACTTTATATCTGTACATAGAAGTTGACAAATATTAGGAAGCCTATAGATTTCTTTTACATGGTTTTATTCATTAAATGGGTAGAAAATTGGCTTAGTAATGTAATACTTTGAGCCAAATTCATTGTTGGCAAGTAAGGCAATCAATGGTTTTCTCACATCTTTATACCTGTGATTTCTTATACATCAGTGAAGTACAAATATAATGCACACTTCTTTAAACCGGGAGAAGTCGTACACTGAATATTAACGTTACAGATCGCGTGGGGTGATTGAGTCACCCCAATCCTTATTTCATAATTATTATTATTATTATTATTTGTAAATAAAAATTTTACTTCCAGAGAATATTTTAATTTAAAGAAAGTATCCTTATACCTACTTTTAAAGAGTTTTCAAATTTTAATTTGATAATTTGAGAAAAAATCCAATCAAACTGAACTAAAATATTTAAAATGTACTTTATTTTAATAAATGGCTCAAATCACTAACACGTCCGTCAACATAACAGGAATGGTACTTTTCATGCAAGCCTGTCTTATTTTGTTCAATTTATTGTAGTTTTAAAATCCTTGGACGATCAACAAATAACATTTGAACTTTTACTTTCTTGTGTCTTTTTGAAAAGTGGCAATCTGTCTTGTGACACGCTTGTGGTTTCATGTCCTTTTTGATTTAGTTCTTTCAGAGACGTTTCAAAATCTTCTTTCGTCTCAAACGTTTCAGGCTGTTTGATATCCTCAAGTTTACTTTCGTTATTAGGATTGATATCCATTTTTTCATCAGGTTCTTTCCTTGCTGGATCCATTTCTTTTCTGGAAGTTTCAACTCCATCCAACAAAGAACGCATATGCTCATTTCCTTTTTTTTTAATTCTGTTCATTTTCATTTATAAACCATAGTGAAACTAAAAACACAGCAATACAAACATTTAGTAGTTCATAAGGGGGAAATATAGCATGTTCATGTGCAAAATATTGTTGAACAAAAGTGGTTTCGTGGATAACTCGATCAATTCTATGTACCTTAAGATTGTAAAAAAAAGTTTGCCACTCTCCGAAAGAGGTAAATATACGACAAATACATTTTAGTTCCCAAGAAAACTGTCATATATATAGTACGATACTGACAAGGTTATTGGTAACAAACAGTTTTTCCAGAATTATAAAAATTTCATGAGAATGGGGTGACTCTGTGCAACCAGCAATCATTCCTGAGTGATAAGTCAGTAATTTGTGATCTATATTTTCAGTCTGCTATATATACAGTGGTGCACAGAGGAATTTTTCAAGGGATCGAAAGTCCATCATTCCCGTATTATGCTCCAATATACTGCTCTGCCTATTCTTTTGATTTTGTCGATTTTCAGGAACAAAAAATTGTAAGAAATTAAGAGAGTTGGATCAGAAAACATAGAGTAGAACTATTCACAACTGTTTTTTAAGAAAAATATTTGATACATTAAAAGATGAACGAAAGTCTGAAAATTCATCAACAACTCTAACTGTATGTTACAAACGTAAATATGATGCTGTTTTTATTCCAATTTGAAAATATTCTTTTCCTGGAGTTCATCATTTAAATAGCTACATTATTGACCACACAAAACACAACACCTTGATGTAAGCATTCAATTCGAATTAACTCGCTCAGAATCATGATCGGACATATGTGATCACGCGTTTCTCCCTTCAGAACCCACAGTAGCATATACATTGGGCCACAAAAGTGTTCGTACGCTTTACATTTCCTATAACATTTAATGTTTTCTACTAATGAAAATTAATACATCGGAATCATAATTTTATATGGTATCCGCAACTTGTTCTTAATGAAAATACGTGTAATCAATTTTTTTTTAAAAAAATAATATTACTATTAAATTTAAAAATTTATAATCAAAAGCTACTAAGAAATTACGCCACAAAAGTCTTCGTACACTTTACAAGAATCTCAACATAGCGATAAATATTGTATTTCTTTCTTAGTTTAGTACTTTATATTATTAGTATTTGATTACAATATGATCTTTTAGTGTCCGCAACAACTTTTAAACGTCTTGGTATAGATTTAACCAATTTTTGCTATTTCTGCATCGATTTTCCTCCATGCTTCTGTGATTATTGTTTTTTACTTCACATTATATGTTTCTATGTCATGTTTTCAATTTTGAGATCAAATTTTACCAAATATGTTCTACAGGGCTAAATAAATTGATTGAGGAGGTGTTTTCAGAATTTGGGGACAGTTATAGAGACACCAGTGGCCTACATTGAGAACAGTGCGCTTGGCGTCATTATCCTGTTAAAAAATGAAGTCGTCTCCGATATACAAATTTTGGGTGGATAATTTAAAAAGTTTCTCTTTAAAATATTTAAATAGAGCTTATGATTCACAATATTATCAAAAAAAAACCAAATTACGTAATCCTGATGCCGATTTATACCCCCATGCAAAAACACTTCCACATCCATGGTTCACTGCTCCAACTAGATTCTTTGGATTAAGTTTCAGAAAATTCAACATTTTTGGTTCTGATGGGTGTGTAATAGTTTGTAAAGGAAAGAATTAAGGGATTTAGCTCATGAATTTATGTGGAACAACAACCCCTCCACATCCATGCTTCAGCATGAAGATGGAGGTGTTCCTGAGTAATAAAGTAAATCGGCTTCAGGATTAGATAAATTGGTATTTTTTGATAATATTGTGAATCATAAGCTCTATTTAAGTATTTTAAAGAGAAATTTTAAATTTACCGCCCAAAATTTGGATATAAGAGACTTTTTTTTTCATTTTTTAACAGGATAATGACGCCAAGCGCATTGTTCTCAATGTAGGCCATTGATGTTTCTTTAACTGTCCCCAAATTCTGAAAACACCTCCTCAATCACTTTATTTAGCCCTGTAGAACATATATGGTAAAATTTGATCTCAAAATTGAAAACATGACATAGAAACACATAATGTGAAGTAAAAAACAATAATCACAGAAGCATGGAGGAAAATCGATGCAGAAATAGCAAAAATTGGTTAAATCTATACCTAGACGTTTAAAAGTTGTTGCGGACACTAAAAGATCATATTGTAATCAAATACTAATAATATCAAGTACTAAATTAAGAAAAAAATACAATATTTGTCGCTATGTTGAGATATTTATAAAGTCTACGAAGACTTTTGTGGTGTAATTTTTTGTAGCTTTTTGATTATTAATTTTTAAAAATAATTCTTATACTATTTTTATAAAAAAAATTATTACGTCATTTCATTAAGAACAAATTGCGGATATCATTAAAAATTACAATTCCGCTATATTAATTTTTATTAGTCGAAATCATTAAATTTTATAAAAAATTGCAAGTGTACGAACACTTTTGTGGTCCACTGTATGTGATTGCAATTTCCATTCTCTGAGGCCCATAATCACACCGGTGTGGTATGAGTTTGGAACGTTTTTTATATTACTTTTTAAGGAGCACTAGATGGTGTTTAAAGTTCGTTTTTTTCGAATGCTGTTTCACAAAACATTAAACTTTAATATATATTTTCGGCTCCAAGTGTTTTTTTAATTAAATCCGGGATATTTATTTATGTAAGCAATTGCACATGTTTTCAATTTTTGTGAGAATTGGGCATTTAAAGTTTCGTGATTTAAGGCGCTCTTTATTTCTGTTTATACCTGTATTTTGACTAATTTGGAAAAATATGGAAAGCCTATTAATTTATTAGACATCAGACAGTCATAATAATATTTTCAATATTAATTTTATTTATGGTTAGTATTAACTACAAAATTTTTAATACTCGAAGACATTTAAAAAGCAGATTTTCATAGAATAAACACGATGACGCATTTTTAAGGAAAAAGAATCGTTTGTGTTCTTACTTACTCATTTTTAATTGAGTAAACACAAACTTTTTTTGTTGCTTTCGAAATCAAAGTTACTATGACCGTAAGATCAGAAAACATAATACTAATGTGATTCTAAAAAGTGATAATTAAAAATAAAAAGCGATATGTATGAGTGGTTATTTAAAATGTTTGTATCAGTTCAAGCTACAAAAAATTTATAATGAGAGTAAATTTAGCGTTTGGGATTTGCTAGATGTTGTTTTTATTTTGTATGTTTTTTTTATATTTTATTTTAATCATCATGGCGAAAAGAATACATTTTTTTTATAAAACGAAAGCCTGTTCTTTAAAATTCGCAATTGTTTTTTTTTAATATGGAGAAATTTTTTGAACTACATGTTCAGGTATTATCAGTGATTATAAATTGTAAGTTTTAGCGTATTTGATTGCATTAAAGATTTTATACGAATTTTTAAAGGAATTTAGGGTTAGCAGGGAAATTCGCCCGGCGTATACTTTTTGCGTGCGTATACTTTCGAAACATGCGGGCCTGAGTAAAAACTTCTTTCTCCCTTAGCTGTTCCTGAAGGGATTAAATAATTCCCGTGCATACACCATGGAATGATATGTACATGTTTCCCATTTAATACAAGCATTACCAGAGGCATCTAGGTAGCTCCTCCAAAAACACTATATAATGGGAAAAAGTATAACGGTAAAAGTGTAATAATAATGTGATTACTGAGTGTGTATTCATTATTCGTACGTTTACACTCTATCTTTAGCATGTAAAATCAAAGTAAAGTATTTTCTTGCTTTTTTCAAAATTTCAAATAATATTTTTTTTTTCGTATATTACAGAGCTACATTATCCTAACCTTTTTTCGGAGACGTGAATGCAATATTCCCACAAGAAAAAATAAAGGAAATAAATATGTTTTTTCTTAAGTTATCTTAACTCAGTATTAGCGACCTTGGGCCCTGAGGTGCATGATTAGATGTTCCGGTCAGGTGATCAGTCAGACGTGAAAACTTCCTGTTTTGAATTTCCAAGCAAGCTTGGTACTCATTTTATCGACCCACTGAAGGAATTAAAGCAGTGCTTCTCAAACTTTCAATACTGGCACCCCCCCTTTTTGATCACAATTTTTATCGCGCCCCCCTTATACATTAATAATGTACTGAATGCAATAATAATGCACTTTGACGCTAAAGTTAAAATAGGCGATCTTAATTATAAACCATACAAAGTAGTAACATAAATATTAAAATTTTGTATACTACTTTTAAGCAAAAAATAAATACATAAATAAAATAATACGATAATTATGTTATTTTTCCTTTCTCTAATTTTTCAATTGAACATATTTCGAAATGCGGTGGCTGCTTAGAAGACAAAATATAGGTATCTGCTAAATATAGAAAAAGAACTCTGAGGGTGAATTTCTAATCATAAGCATTCCTTATAAAAACTTTGCTTTGCAAGACAAGCCCATGGAAGTCGTTAATACTTATTAAACTTGTTCTTAATTTGGCATTAATTAATTAGTTATAAAATACTCTGTGCAGCACTGATACATTAAAAGTATACTGGCTGAAGTTCCCGCTCTTTGCCCGAGTTCATTTATAAGAAAATAAAACATTATTGATATAATAGCTGAAATGTAAGGAGTGCAATGCCAAATGCTCGACAATGTCTACAAAAATGTAAAATGATTTTTTTTAAAATGGTTGCCCAAATTATAATTGTTTTTAAGCGAATAGTAATTTTAAGCCTCACAGAATTAGCATTTTTATTTTATGTTAAATAATGAACAATAATATAAAATTCCGATGAAGAATAACTGTATTATTTATAATATTTAAAGTGAAAAGACTTCAACATGTTTTAACCCGGGAGCAGGCGCGCACTCTGTACGGTCGGGGTTATTGAGTCACCCCAATCATTTTTTTATAATTATTTTATTGTACACGATACAAATAGTGATTCCAGTGAATAATTTAATTAAGAGAACGTTTACTTACCTACTTTCAAGGACTTTTCAATTTTTCTTTGGTAACAATTAAACAGTTTTGCCAGAATTAACGATTTCGTAATCTGTGCGTCCCGCGCGACCACTTCCGGGTAAAAAGTGTATTCATTGTGATTATATGAAATTGTGTGAAACATTTTTCGTGTTATGCTTTAAATGTATAGAATACTCGTTAAAATAAGTCTTGGCCAAGTAATTCTTCAAAGTATGCTCTCTCTCCGCGGTTTTCCAAATATCATAAAACTCTTTTGCTTGGAAAAAAGCATGTAACAGAGAAATAAATTACTTAAAACTTCCCTAAATGAGCAAAAACACATAAGAGAGGGGTCATAACTAACTGTACCAATAACTTAGATGGTTAAACAGATTACAGCTATAATGTGCAGTATTTCAAAAATAATGACAGTGATTAATTTTTTATGTTCCTAAATGTTTCGATTCTGCGTCTGGGATCTGTTTTTTCTCTGAAAGAGTTGTATGGTAGGTTTAAACAGAAAGCGTAGTAAAAAAAATCTCTCATCATGGGATTACAGCAAATCAAATAAAAGTTTTTTTATTTGGTTATAGGATCAAAGATATATAATTAGGTATTGAAGAAGTTTTTATTTTTGTTGAATTAATATCGCGCGCGCGCGCCTCTATAAATTATATCAGAGTAAAAGTGCACTTTTATAATGTCTGAAAGTAGTTTGTTTAAATTCATTCCAGTAAATTATTTTTAAATCTTTTATTTTCGATGTGCTCACGCCCCCGTCGAAGGGTTATCGCATCCACCTCCAGGCGGACGAGCCCCACAGTTTGAGAAACACTGAATTAAAGGCTGAGTTAACCTCGCCTAGCCTGGGGATTGAACCTCTTACCAGTAGTAAGGAAGCACGATGCTCTATTCACTTAGCCACTGGTCATTATGCGCTTCTTATATAAATATCAAAAGTTAAAATCATATAACTACAAGTAGCTACATAAAAAGGTAGGTGGAGTTACAGAGGTTGTGACACTGCTTAAAGCATTAAAAATAAGCATTGAAAGATATTTTTACATATACATAAACTAAAATTTATTTGTGTTAATTATTACTTTATACTATGGGTGTTAATAGCAAGAAAAAAATTCTGAAGCTAAGTATTATGTATTACACATGCCTTACATATTCCAGAACGACCTTTCTATTTTTGTATTTAAGGGATCCAGGACATGCTCGAAAGAGTAAAATACCAAAAATTAAGACCCTTTGTTTATGAGACATATATCATTTACAATTTCCAATAGAGCTTAGATTTTTTACGTTCATAATAAAGATAGTTTAATTATTCTGAAGAACTACAAAAATAACTTTTTATTCCCAAAGTTTTTTTTTACTACTTAATTTAAGTAATACATAATTTTTGAGAACTAGTAAGTTATACTTGTGTTTAGGTACCATTTTTTAAAAAAAGTATCCTTCTTTTATGCAAAACATTTTTTACACATATATAAAACAATACATAAAATACAGTGAACCCATTTTTTTAGTAAAATTTTACTATAGTTTCTTTAAAAAAATTATGAAACTTTGAAATTTGAATTCTTTTTATTTTTCTGCTTTTTTTATGCATAAAACTATTTTTAATATTTATTAGGCACTATCTTAATAGGGAAAAAATAGGTTCATTATATATATATAGACATCTTGTATAGAAGTATAACAAATCTGGAATTTATAGTTCTATTTTTTTTAAATGTACCTAAATGCAAAAAAAAAAAAAATGCTTTTGAGAAAAAGTGAAAAAACCAAAAAAAAATATTTTCACATATTATACACTTGATTAGTATTTGCTTGCATATTTTTATATGACTAATAATAATCCTTAATCATTTTCTAGAGTTACAAAAGTAATTTTAAATTCATGTTTTTTCCCCTTTGTTTTATTTAACATGAACATAATTTTCGAGATTTTGTAATACATATTTTCTTGTATATGTACCATTTATTACAAAAATATTCTTTGAATGTACATAAAATTTACACATATATATACAGCAACATATCAAACATAATGAACGAGTTTTTTAACGAATTAATTGCATAATTTCTTTAGAATAATCATAAAACCTTAAAATTGTGAAAAACTTAATTTTCTTTTTGCACGTATAAATTTATTTTTTAAATATTAGACATCACATACAGAAATATATTTTGTTTACTATATAGAACGTTTATATTGATCAAACATAGAGGAAACTACATGTTTAAAGTTCAAAGAGGTGAGTCAAAAAGGGCGTGGTCATTTGTTTACATTTTTATTTTTTATATTTCAAGGCTATTTTATCAACAAACATATAAGCATTATACATTTTTAGATTCAGAAAAATTAGCACTATTTTTTAGAATTAAAATTGAAAAATCGATTTTTTCAAAGTATACGATGTCCCTCTTCTCTTAATATTAACTTACTTCAGCTAATGACGATCCAAGCACAATGTTTGTAACACAATTCTTACAACATATATCCCCAATCAGCACCATTGTTCGTATTGGCTGATCAAACTAGAGCATTTAGGAAATATTAAAATTCATCATAAATGTGTTATATAACAAAATTTCTAACATTGAAAAAATCAAATGCTATAAAGTAGTTTTTATATATGGAATCTCTGAATTGAGTAATTTAAGAAAACCGTGAAGAAATATTGAAAAAAAGAGTTTATATATATTTCCCTTTATGTGTGTGTGTGTGTGTGTGTGCATTGTCTAGGAATTTTCCATATTCACTTTTTTCCTTGAAATGTTAAGTTCATTCTGCTACTCATAAAAAATATAAGTCATACAGAAAAAAGTTTCAAAATTTACCAAGATCTCAGTTTTGTTTCCCTTTATTGTTCCTTTTCTTTCAAGAATATGTAACAAAAAACAAAGCAGCCGATATTGTTTGAATTTATCAGATTAAGGATTTCTTATTTTAAATCTGTTCATAAATTAATCAAAAATAAAACTGGGGATTTTATCTTATTTATTATAAACTTTATTTCCAATTTTTGTTTTGCTTAAACACTTTTTTTCCAAGCAGGAATGTACTTAAAATAATGATTACCCCATGTGTTTATTCCTTTGTACCTTAGTGGAGACATGCACATATGTACAAAAGCCATTACTCGCCAGTTCCATTGGGTTTTTCATGATGGTGTATGAATATGCAGTTATTGTGATATATGTCTTACCATTCAGCTTTGGTATGAATTGAAAAGCATTATTGTATATAGGCCTCACCTATTAATTTAGAAAGGACATAAACTTCTAAAGCTAAATAACGTTTATTGCTTACGCACCTGTATTCTATCTAGAGAGTGCATTTCCGTACGATTCTCAACTGAATCAAAGAAAGATGATTTTTATAATTCAAGTCTGTAGGTCTAATATTTCAAAAATAGGAATTTTTATCTATGCAACTCTTTAACCCAGCGTTCCTCAAACTGGGGAGTGCACCCCCTGGGGGGCGTAGTATCTCTGTAAGGGGAGCGCACGCTTATTGAAAAGTCGAAAGTAAAAGTTTTAAAGTAAGTATTAATTTACTCAAACTAAGTAAAACGAAATTTATTCTGACATAATAAAAATTGAATTATTTTACACAGATATAATATATTCATTAATGTATCAGCACTTCACAATGCTTTTGATAGTTAATTTATCAATACTAAATTAAAAACAAGTTTAATAATTACTACTCATAGGCTTGTTATGTATAAAAAATAATACTTATATTTTGATAGTTTGTATGGTTTATAAATAATTTTGTATTGTAGCTGTAGCGTCAAGTATATTTTTAGTGCGTTTAAATGATTTTTATTGTATGGGGGGGGGAGTCGCAATGAAAATCATGATTGCAAATTGGGTAGCAGTTATTGAAAGTTTGATAAGTACTGATTTAACTTCATTGTCAGTCGATTTCACAAAAACAGTTCCTAGCGTATCCCTACTTATGTTCCATGCTTACCGAAAAACAAAGTCTCGAGGTGTAATACTTCGAAAACTGGATTTTTTTTAATCAAAACCACCTAGACCATCACTTTTGATTAAACTAGTTCTTAGCGGATCTCTCTATTTAACAAAAGATGCATGTTACCCAAATAAAACGCATGCAGTTCTTATAGGTCAATAAAGAAATGCTTATGTATAACGCCTACTAACCCCTGGCAAACATATATATATATATATATATATATATATATATATATATATGATGCTAATCTAAAATTGATGATGCTTAGATTGAAAATTTTATAATAAGAATTAAATTATATGCAGTTTTGTTCTTAAAAAACCAACTACAAGTAAAAATGTAAAATCAAATCAGTATTCCTTGCAATTTCTAAATAATTTAAATTCAACGCTTAAATTGTTTTTAATTTTAATACCATATGTACTTGATTCGGAAACAGATTCTGTAATATATGTTTGGATCGCATTCTAGGTCATTTTATTTTTATATTTTCTGAATTTCGAGACTGTAAATGTATTTTCCTAAAAATTAATTCCAGTGAAAAAAAAAATCTCATTACATTTAGAACTTTGACAAACAAATTATCTATTGTTCCCTTCCGTAATTTCCTTTCACAAGGTTTTCCTTTGTTAAATTTGTATTTAGTTTTCCACTAATTTTATTGTTTAAGATAATGAAATGCAGATAATCCTTTTTTTCTTTATGTGTACATTTGTACAAACAGAACCTTTGTAAGTGCAATTAATTGAATTTCGATGACGCTTTAAAACAATAAGAAAATAGTTTAAAAGTATACTAAATAAATTAGGTAATTCTTATTAAATGCACAAATATTATTTGGAAATGATTAATGTTTGTAATTGTATCTGGGTTTACATAGATAATGTTATAATACATTCATTATGCTACTTAGAGTGTGTATGTTTCTATGGCATTATTAAGGAAGTAAATGCGCAAATATTTTATTTGATATGTATAGGATACTAAGAAATGATAAAATTGTCTTGTACCCAGATTTATTTTAATTCAACAAATTAGATCGTTTAGCACAGTTCTCAAGATGAAAAAACTATTGCACTATCATTCAAAAGCAGTGTGATAATAACAATGACAATATAGGTCAAAAATATTTATTTTCACCAAATAGAAAAGAACAAAACATTAATCAGTTTATCAATTTATTAAAAAAAACTTTATTTAAGTAAAGTAGTTACGGAACAATTTAGTTTTAGCATTTGAATTAGATTTTACAGCATCGAGAAACATGAAAATTTAGTTTAAATTCTGAAATGATATTAATGACAATTATTTTTATATTCCTGTACCAATAGTGAATAATTTTAAGACATCGATATAATTAATATTAAACTTATATTTTTTTAACAAAATCTAGTGAGAAAATGTATTGAAAAAAATTTATAATCAAAAGGAAAAAAAAATTAAATAAAACATTCATAAGTATCTACTTAATATTTTCTGAGGCATCCAGTTAAAAAATGATTGATTTATGTTAAATTCGTGTTTATTATGTGTCACATCAATGAAATCTCTACTGAGAGCTTTTCAGAATATGCTTTTTTACTAGTCCTTGTACACACTATTGATTTTTATTCAACAAATGCAATATAAAAAGAAGAAAAATTATATTGATAAAAGCAGTATGCATTAAATATGATTATATAAAATTTTGAGTTGAAATTTAAACATATTTTGATTTTTTTTATAAGTTGTATAGATTTAAATCCATACTTCCATATTATTGGCTCAAACTTCTGAGGGAGTATTGGAGAAAAAGGGTACATTTTTTAAATATTTATGCATGAAGGAACTGCATACTACTTTACATTTGTGCTTTCCCTGACACGGTAGATTTTAAATTTTTGAGTATCTTAATAGTGTTTTTTATATAAAATTTTTAAAAAAATGTAACTTAAATCTGCTGCTTAGAAATTATTAACAAACTGTCCAATAATTAGAAATCATTTTAGAGTGTCTGATTAGAAAACCTTGGTGAAAAAAATGATTTTTCTTTTTTTTTTTGGATAGTAAACTATGATTTTTCTTCTTCTAATGAAGTTTAAATTTTTATTATAACTATATTGGTGTTCAAAGTTAAGAAAACTTGCACATTTTGTCGAATTTAATGAAAAGATTTGAACGAAGTATAGAAATATAGCTTCGAAACAAATATGTATATCTTGTGCATCGAATACGTTAAGAGTATACGTGTGTGTGGTCTGAGCTAGTCGAGTAACAGGATTTAAAAGCGGGCGTGCAAGAAACCACATTTCCTTCACCCGCATACTTTGTCAAATTTATTGGTGTTTTTATTTCAGAAATCGGGTAAACATGAAAATTCAAACAGTAAAAATGAGCAACCACCAATGTTCGGATAATGCAAGGAGTTGGCAAAATTTGGATCGGCTGGAAACATACCCGTCTCAAATCCAGATTTGTAGACAATTCAATTTAACGCCCAACATGGTGCTCAACCTATGGAAGCAGTTTCAAAATACTGGATCCATCGAGAGAAGCCTAGGCAAGTTTGTACAAGAGACCTGATGACGAAGGAAGATCCCCATTTGTCTATTATAGAGAAGCATAATAGGGGTACTACAGCTCCTCAGGTCTTTCGTGAGCGGATGCGGCCCCAGGAATCCGAGTTTCAAGAGTGGCTGTTTCTAGAAGACTTGATGAAAGATGGCTGTTTACATGACGTTTTATTTGCGTCACTCTAAGTTTTGTGAATAGAAGAGTAGGATCAAGATGGGTCAGAAATCATAGAGAGTGGAAAATGTACCAATGTGTGCAAAAACGTTCTCTCCAATTATGACTTCATGTTAAACTTAAGTATTTTCACATGGAGATAACTAGGAGCCTGACAACTTTCCTCCAGTCTCGAAGAAATTGACAATTACGTCAATGGTGGTTAGACGGTCATAGAAAGCACCCCATTGAACTTCCAGGCGTGCCAATGGATCTGATTTCATTGTAAAATATGTTAACGCGAGGCCACGTAGAACTAATCTTACGAATAGTTTGTGAAAAATGACATTTTTCTCTGGACGAATTGGTCAACCAGATATCCAGATCTCATCTCTGTAGAGCATGACTGTGACGCTCCGGGTAGGGCAGTTGCAATTCACAACACTCGTCCTAGAAACACCCAAGGTCAGGGAATGAAGTTGATTTATGAGCTCCTTTATTTTCAGTTTAAACTCACGGTGTAAAACCTACATATCTGTAAAAATAGATCATATCTCCTATTAACCAGTTTTGTTCGTTCCATTCAGCAACTTCTGTTCCATACCCTCCAACTTCAATGAGTGTTACGCATGACCATGCGTGTGTGTTATAACAATTTAATAGCTATTTAATTGTTCATTTATTTTTTATATTATATCAACCCTAAGTATATACCAAATTTCATTAAATCGTGTCCAGTGGTTCTAGAAATAACTGACGAAACCTGAAAATTCTCTTTGAGTTGAACATTAGTGCAATTTAGAAGTAGTCGAACTCTTCAAACTTTTATGCTGTTTTGCTTTACGTAAAGGAAAAATTGTTCAAAAGTAAGAATCACAATACAGACGGATTATTTTTTTTCTTATAACTATGAATTTTTGCACTCATAAAAATACTAAGCAAATCAGTGTTTTAATGAGAGATGTTTTGAGAGAGAAGATAATTTATAGAGTAATTTATTATAGTAATATTACGCTTTAGATATGCAAGAAATTTCAACATTTGGAAGTTCTTCCCATGTTACTCCAGATATGAAATTAAAAAAAATAACACACAGTTTTTCATAATTATGCTATTAAAATAATAGTAATCCAATAAAAGCATATAAAAATTAATGAGTGTACCACCTGTCAATTTTTTAATAAAGTTTCTTAAACTTAGTACTTTTTTATATTATAGAGATAGGGAAAATGCAGAGTAAAGTGACTCTCTTCATATACATTTTGAAAATGACATCTATTAATATTTAAATGTATTTTAACTATTTATTATTATAAATTAGGGGTTTCTTAGTAAACACTTGATATCAAACAACGTATTGGATTAAATTGAAATTGACTTTTATAAGACGATTTTTTGCTTAGAAAATATGCACTTGAGGAATCGACATCGGTTAAACTACATTTTCTCACTTTTTCTCGATTTTGAGGTTTCATGAAATCGTATGCTATATATATATATATATATATATATATATATATATATATATATATGTATGTATATATATATATCGTATATATATATGATATATATATATATGTATATATGTATATATATATGTATATATCGTATATATATATGTATATTCATATGGTATATATATATATATATATATATATATATATACACTTATCATTTAAAAAATATCAAATATTATCTAATTGGTAATAACTGATGAAACTATTTAAAATAAGATTACCAGGAACAATTTTAGCATTATTTATCTAATATGATTTAATTTATAGTCTTCATACTTTATGCGTAAAATTCAATACATGAAAAATATTTCATTTTGTAAAAAGGGGAAAAATAATATACACAAAACTTTTTATTTGATAACTACTTTGATTAATTTTATGTGAAACTGAAATAAATTACATCATTTTTGCAGCAAAATAAACTTAAGAATAAAATGTCAAAATATATGCGATATATATATATATATATATATTAATATTTTGTCCAGAAATCAATTGTGAAGTATAAAATTATATTAATAATAAGAAAATGATCCATTACATTTCAGTCATTAATATTCTTCACAAAACTTCACTAATTAATTCATTAATATCATTATTTAAGTCATTAAAGATGACACTACTTATTTGTACAGCAGTGATTAAAATTTTGTTGCTCCTTTGGAGTTGTGAACTAATGATGGATCCTGCTGTGTTTGTCTGTGTGTGACCTACCGGATTTGTAAATGATTCCCCGTACGCGTTTAGACAAAACTTGAATAAAAACTGTACATTTTTTATGTGAAGGTAAATAAAGATTTATTGCATGAATATTTTTTTCGAAAGTTATGCTTAAATAATTTTATACGTTTTATTACAGCAATTAAATTTATCACAGGCAAAAATCTACATACATCTACTAAATTCATGTTCTTAAGAACAAGCGTATTTTTTCTACATGTAAGTTGAAATTTATACATGCGTAATACAAAATGAGTATTTTTTTAAAAAAAAATAGTTGTGTAATTAGTAACTTTCACCCGTTAATTTTTAGGTTATCTCTGTTGGAAAATGGTATATGTGTTTACCTTGCCTTATATTCTCTCATGAAGAAATAATCGCCTTCTACATCTGATATATATCCGGATATATATCTAAAATGTATCTCCGGTCGTGACTGGGGGCTGAAATTACTACTCCGAGAACAACCTACACCTCACTGGTCAGGCTAATTTTACAAAATGGCTTGCCAGTTTATTTTTGCGCTTCTGAAGCTAACTTAAATAAACTCTAACAAGGGCAACTAAGTACCGCAAAAATAATATTGTTTTGTATGAGGGTGATTTACGACCCACTTGTATGAGAAGAAGTTAGAACCTGGTAAAATATTACAAAAAATTGTTTAGTTACAATCGCCATCACGGAACTACTGCCTATTTAAATTCTTGGCTCAATAACACGCGATTAAAGAAGCATAGCCCTTTTTCTTTGGCAGTTGATTTGGGGCTGTTTTCTGCTAATATTGAACCTCAATCCATAAATATATTTTCCCATTTAAAGCTCGACTCTGATCGAATACATTTTCAGACCGAGTTAAGCAACCAGGGTGTGTAAAGGATCTGATGCACCATAATTTACTTGGCAGACATTTGACATCAAGATTAGGAATATTAACCACTGTTCTGTTTAGGTCTGAACTTATTGCAATATATAGATAATTGAAATTTATTGACACTGCTTCTGAACTTGTCTTTAGGGACATCAAGATTTTAACTGACAGTCGTGCTTCTATACCTCAACGTCTAATACTCATTACCGTCTAATACTCATTAGTAATACCTATACGTCTATTACTCATTGGACAAGTGTTCGGGATATGACAAGCCAGAATATTCTGTATGTTAACAATCTAGGCACACTCTTCTAGAGACTCTATTTACTTTCAATGGGTCCTCTTCCATATTCGATTGAATGATAACGAGATAGAAGATAAGTTAGCCAAGTTTGTCACTACTGACTCCTTGCGAGGTGATGCATATCTAATTTTTTCTGAACTCTCCTCTATTGAAAGGGTGGAATTGAATGTACTTTGGAGATTGACCCCTGCTCACCCTTGGTATTTTGGTAGAAAACCTCGTTTGTGTCACCAACTTAATATTCCTAGGGATAAGCAGACGGCTCTATCGTGCCTTTTTAGTGTCCACATCAAGTCTTTTACTTTTGAACAGGGTCTGAAAGTCTTTCCAGGGTGTCATACGAGGTGTGTAAATAAAATAATGAGACTGATTTTTTTCACTTGTTTATTCCAACAAACTTAGAACTAAACATTGTCCCCTTCAAAGTAACTGCCTTCTGAAGCCACGCATCGCTGGAGACATTTCTTCCACTCCTCACAGCACTGGTGGAACTCGGATATTGGAATAGCCTTCAGCTGGTCGGTTACAGCCGTTTCAATGTTTTCCAGTGTCCCAAAATGATGTCTCTTGAGCTAATTCTTCAATTTCGGAAAGAAGAAAAGTCGCAAGGACTCAAGTCGGGCAAATAAGGGAGCCGAGAAGCATCAGGAATGTTCTTACTGGCCAAGAACTGGTTCACTGAGAAAGATTTTTCAGAACCATTTTGGCGCAGATCTTTCTCGTCTTCAATTCATTGTTTAAAATCTGATGAAAAGTGGTGTGATTCAAATTCAACTCTTCCCCAATCATTCTGACTGTCAAGCGACGATCTAAATGCACAAGATCCCGGACTCTAACGACATTTTCAGCTCTTTTTCAAACTGAGGGCCTTCCGCTGAGAGGTTCATCTTCAATTGACTCTCTTCCTTCTGAAAATGCCTTAAACCACCGAAAAACCTGGGCCCTTGTCAAAACACTGATTCAGTAGGCTTGCTGAAGTTTTTCAAATGTTTCCGTTGCGTTGTGTCCAAAACTGAAGCAAAACTTGATAGCACATCGTTGCTCAAAATTATTGTCAATCATTTCCGAACACACAAGAAACACCTATTTCACTAAACAAATCACTACAGACAATTAACTTGACTCATCGACTTCAAACTCATATTGATGGCGCATCACATGTTTACCTACCGGCCTTCCATGTCCCACTTCCCCACAGTTGCCAGATCAAACACTACGCAACCAGTCTCATTACTTAATTTACATACCTCGTAGATGTGAGGCGGATCAATCCTCCACGAGTCATACTCTTACTTGTTTGAGTTTTACTTTTGATGAGATTCTAAGAAATCCCTTTTTTGGATTTCTTGGAGATTTTTGGCTTTACATATAGATGGTTTAGCTCGGCTACACCATCCGGGATAAGAAACAACTACATCTTGCAAAAATACTTTAAGCTCATATCAAAAGTCACTGCTTCTAAAATTTCTTGAATCCCACATAATATCTTTCAAATTCCATTATAAAATTTAAAAAAAATGTAAAAATAAGGAGATGCTTTTATTTAAACTCTATCAAGCTGAGAAACCAAGGAAAAGATTTAACGGAGAATAAACTTCAGAAGGTTACACCCGCTTCACATTTCTTTACCTTCGTTGCAGCAGTCAGGAGCTCAATATAGAAATTCGTTCATCATATGGAAAGAGAATGAAGTAGAATCATTCGGAAATTATTAATGAGATGGTTGCAAATAATGTCCACAGTTGTGTCATACCATATCTCAGTACATCGGAATAGGTTTTTTTTTGTAGACCGCGCATATGTTTTCGATATAATGTGTGTGTGTCCTTCTTGTACTATTTGTAGTAAATTACAACGAATGTACTTTCATATCCAGGACATTATACATCAGGTCTTTCATTTTTATTATACCACTCCTTTAAGCAAAAAAACTTCTAAGAAAAATCTTGATGTCATACGGTAAGTGTTATTTGATTCATTAATCTCAGGTAATGCTTAAAGCCCAAGTAGAACTTCCCACTTAGTTAAAGGATACGAGAGAGAAAACTTCGTTGTTCTTCACAAGCCCATTTAGTACTGTTCATTTTGCACAGCGAAAAATGAGAGGGGAAGGAGAATATTTATCAAAGAAAATTAGCTAAATGTGAAAATTGAGATATTGTCGTAATTAATTTTAATTATGCCTTTCAGACTTGCATTTACCAACGAGCTTTTTTTCTGACCACCAGGTTCAAAGTAATAAGAATAATAAGAACTTCGACACAATAGCAATGTTTATCATATTTAACTGATTAATAACCATGAGAGAAAATCTTAATTGTTGAAACTGCTAATGTAATTTTTCTTCTGAAAATACAAAGGAAAGCAATGTTATAACTCAGTTATGTTCGATATTTCAAACTGAAATTGTGCTTATTAATATAGATAACATCATTAATAAAATACTTTTGAAATTTATAACAAAACATAATATTTAAATGAAAAATTAATCTTATAAAAAATTCCTATATTGCTTTTAATTTTAAAACTTCAAGAAACATATGCCAAAATGCCAATGAAATGAAGACCTTTTGAATTTAATTTAAAATATATTTATTATTAACATTTCATACATATTTTTATAAATTTTCCACGCTCTTGATAAAAAAATACATTTTTTTTAAAGTTTGAAAATAATTTTTTGATATAATATATAATGTTATTGAAGGTTTTCCCTAAGATATCTTTTCTGCTTCCGAAATCAAAGCTTTCTTTGACAGGTCATTTTACGCAAAACAGAGTCATTTACTCAAGACTGAGTAAATGAAATAATATTTATAAAAAAACACATATAAAGAATATGAATTAGGAAAAAAAATGACACAAATTGAATTAATTTATATTTTACCTCGTAATTAGGGATTGCAATACCAGTATACCGGAATACCGAAGACGCATATTTTAATCTATTTGTACAATTTTATAATACCGTTTTTCTCAAGTTTAAATACCGGTTTTTTTGAAATTTACTAGAAATTTTTAAATTGTCATCATTATATGTTCAGGGATCGCCAACCTAACAAAATAGTATACGTTTTTGCTTTTATGTCTCTCTAACAGGCGAAATTACTGAGACTGAATATAATGTTGTATCGTATAATTAAGAGAAGTGTTAAAACATGTACGTAAATCTTCCAAGGAAGCAGGGCAAAACTATTCTATTACAGCTCAGAGCGATACTGCACACGCGCAGAATTCGTAGACTGATATTTGTATCTGTGAAAACGAGGTTGTAGTTGTGAAGAAAGTGCGTAATATTTCGATATTTTTTTCTAATTGGGTAGATTGTTATTTCCATTATATTTTCATATCATACTTGTATTTACATATCATCATGATTTTAAAAATGAAAATAAATAAGAAGAAAATAGACTAACTAATTTTTTCAAATTTGATCACGTTTATAGTAAATTTTCTTAAAATATTTTACCTACAAACCTTATCTACATTCAGAAGGGTTCGGTACAGCTATCGAAGATGATTATGGCACTAATATCGATGGTGAAAAGGAATTGTCTCTTAAACCAAAATTAGAATTAGCTATAAGTTAACGAAATTCAATTAACCAAATTACAATACAAAAATTAGCTAAATTCCAATATATCCGATGAGAAATTGATTTATTTAACGATGAGAGATTTAGAGGTAAGTACTTGGAAAAAGTATATCTTATATTGCTAACAATACTACCAAATAGCGTAGATGCCGAAAGGGTGTTTTCGGCAGCTGGTAATTTTTGCACATAATCACGTACCAGGCTTAATGGCAGTACTATTAATGCATTATGTTTTCTAAGATCACATTTCAGAAATTTGTGATAGTACCACTGACTGAATAGTGATATTTACACTTTTTTGTGATTTAAATAAATCAGATGTTCCTTTACTCTTTTGTTATTCTTTATATGCTGTTATAATTTAAAAATTACAAATTAATTTTTTGTGATATTTACACTATAATAAAACTGACAAATAAAACAAAGGAACACCTGTATTTTCTTTCTTTTGCTAAAATTTCTACTACCGATATTAAAACCGGTGTCCCGGTATTAAGATCCAAAAAGTACTGAATACCGGTATTGAACTTTTGGTCCGATATCGCAATTCTCAATCGTAATGAGGACCGTATTTCTCTCCTCAGAATCATTGTAGGCAAACATTTTGCTGTCATGAACTTTCTGCTATACTTAAGATAAGGTGACGATTGAATAATTGAAATATGTTCTTAAATATAATTTGTGGAAATTTATTTGTTAATATTTGATTTTATAGTACCGTATGCTTTTAACTGAAATTTTAAAAATTATTACTTATTGATATTATTGAATGTTGCTTTTCATTACTATAAATTAGCTTATGAATCTAATCAATTTATTCAAATGTTACTATAATTCTAGAACAGAACGCCTTTTTTCTTGTTATTTGACATGAATAATATCTTGCACAATTTGTTTTGCATTATGTGTATTGCAATGAAAATTTCAACAACTATAGCAAGACTTAAAGTATGAAAAGAATTAATTGATACTATTTCATAAGGCTAAAATATACTGATTAACTTTTTTGTTAAAGGGAAAACCAACGTTTTGTAAAAATATGACTTACTTAAAATTTGTACTGGTGAACGAAAATCTGAAAAACCCTCTTATTACATCTATTCTAAAAACATAAATTGACATTACTTTTTCAAATCAGAAAAACGAAATTAATGAAACAAATTAGTCAAAATATGCTTTCTCATGTTTCTCGAAGTTTTTCAAAATTATTTCCATCAATTTCAAGTGCAATCAGAATCTCGTTGTTTTATTTAATTTATGAAGAATATATTAAATGACATTATAAAACTTTTAAACTTCGAGTTTAGTCAGATTCTTACATATACTCCAAACAAACATTTGTTGAAATACCTTGAACACAGCTACTTACAAGAAGTGAAATGCGAAAAGTATGTTTTTGTGGGGAAATTGAATTTCAATTTACTGTTTAGTTAAAGAAATTTGAAGACAGAATTATGTAGATGAAAATTTAAGCAAACGTTAATTTGGTGCTTCTCTACCGAATAGATCAATCGCAAAATCACAGCAGTTTCCCGGGTATCAAAAACGCATTATCGTTTTAGTGCTCTGAAAAAAATCCGTACGGCTGAAATTGTTCATCATTTTGATTGGGAAAAGTTGAGTCTATCGGTTAAGCGTCTTTTTAAAAAACTGTGCAAAATATGTTAAAATGAATTTAAAATAAGTATTAAGTGATATATATGAATTAAAACCAATGCAAATAGTATATTCTTTTCTATGCATGCACATATTACAAAAAAATGTTATTCTTTAGGATTAGATATGTTATAATCTTGATGGACGAAGTAATCTGGTTGTTCTAGCCACAATATCAGTAAACAGAAAAAAAAATCAGCTGTGAATCAATAGTTTAAAATGACATTCTAGCAAGTTGTTTCAGTTAATGATAAAATGGACTTAAAACTTGTACATTCTGTAATAAAAAGTAAAGTTTTCCACAAATCTATAATCAGATATGTTCAAAATGCGAAGACGAATCTTTGGATATATCGACATGTTGGCTAAAATGTTCTTTTCATAGCTTTATTCTTTCCACATTATAACATATGTGACCAAAACGTGACTATGTTACAAATACATCAATGGAATTGAATTGGCACACTTCCCATTTAGTAAAAATTAACTTTCGGCCGAGAGCTTTGCAGCAATGAAAGATTATATAGTTGTAGAATTACTGCAATGTATATTTGTTTTTCTATACAATGCACAGTTTTTCACGCCTAAGTTTCAAAAATGTATTTTCGAGAAGAACCTTTTTGTGTTTTTGTGTACACGGATCACACCGAAATCAGTAATCTATCTCCGAGCAATACTTTTTCTAAGACCTGAAAATGATCATCAATTGCTTTGCTTTATTTACAGTTAGATACCTTTGACGATGTAGCGTCAGATAAATAAAAATCGAAAATCATTTTGAGCATATAGTTGCATTAAATCCTTTCTCAAGTCAGCAGTTGTCATGGTTGTACATAGCTTATCACACAAATCATTGAGCTTAAAACTAAAACAAACCTGAAAATTAATTTGCATAAATTTAATCAGCTGATTGCATTGTTTTATTGAAGTTAACGCTGTAAATGAAATGACAATTAGCGGCATTGACAACCTTATATTTTCTACAAAAAAAAATTCTCTAATTATCTAGGATTTAAAATACTTCGAAATAAGCTACTTTTTCTTTTAGTAAAAACATTTTATGAACAGTTATTTTTTTTAACGTCAATAAATATATTTTTATATACCACAAAATATACGGCACATAACGCGTACCTCAACACAAAAAATGAGTTAGAAATTCAAGAGTGGGAGTTATACACCCCGGGTATGTAAATATGATAACTTCAAAAATAAAAAAAAGACATTAGCATAAGCAAAATTTGACTTCTACAAAGATTGGAATACTGTTTATTTGAAAGAAATGAGGTATCTAATGAAATTAAAGGGTTCTGATTTTAAACGTTTACTATCTTTTTCAAATTCTTGGGATAATATTTCGAATAAATGACTTAAAACATCCGATTTCTTGTCGCTTTCCAAAAAAAAGGGGAGGGGAGCTGATATACCTGAAAATTAAATAATGCAGCTTAAAAGTATGGGTGCGCATCATACACATGTGCGTGCTATACGACGGATTTTACGGTAAATGTTTTTTTTTTTATGTTAATATCAATATTTTAGTTCAAGGTCTAGGTGAAAAAAATTGTAAACAAGAACAATACTAAAAAAACTAATAAAAATTTAAAATTTTATTTCACTTTATACTTCTTAAATTAAACATGTTTAGTCATGAAATAGTAACAAATAATTCGCCTATATTCCTTGAAAATAAAAAATTACATTTTTTTTTTGTTGAAAGTTACTTCACTTTTCCACTACTTCATACTTCATTAATAAAAATGAAACACTTTACATTTGATTTATCTCAATATATGGTACTTATATATATTATTCTATCAATATATTTATTATATATATTTCAAACATTTTTTGTTTTTTGTTTATCTACGAAAGAATGTTAAGCAAGTACAAATCCTGCACATTTAAGCATCGCATATACACTTCATAATTGTATTGAAATTTAATTTCATGAAATCCCTAAAGATATCCTTAAAGTTAAATAATGGTTAAATCCACAAATGCAGTGAAATAATTTTCATAATTGAATTTGTGAATGGTAATTACATCATTTTAAAATTACCTTTATCATATATTTAGAGAACCTTTCAATGACGTACCTAGAAAAGCTCAAATTTGTGCTTCCATTGTTTTTTAAATAACCTCTCTATTATTAATAATTGGTATATAAGCTCCGAGATATATTATTACGCTAAAGAGCCAAATGTTTTAAAACATAACCGACACTCAGCTGTACACGTATGTATATAAAGAACAGTGAAGCATAAAATAAAAATGACCTGTTATTTAAAATATTCGGCAACGTTTTGAATAGCGATTTTGTAAAAATGTACAAACGAATGTCTTTTTTTTTAATATTTTGTGTACATTAGATTAGAATACAGGTACAAAATCGTTTTAAGAATATTATTCCCCCCAAAAAATTAATTTAATATTTTTTGTAATAAATTAACATTGTTGAAGTTGTTAATGTCACCTTTCTGACGGTATCAAAGCAAGACCCTCAAAATTCATCACAGTGAAGGGATGATGTATGCCTCTCGTCATCTGTAGCTTTTATCACCATACAGGTGACAGTACAATATAGCTCTGTCCCACCCCAATTTTGATGGAGAGCAATCTGGGGTTATCAGGGGCCTCCAAATTCTCTTTCTCATCCATAAACTTCACAAGAAAATTTGCGGCTTGACGACTATTTAGAGTACCCCCATACCGCACAGACACAATACATTTACAATCACCCATGCATTTTCTGGGATTTGAAACCAGGCCTTATAGCCAGAATCGCTTACTACTATACCGGATGTATGACAAGAGGAACATATAAATACCTATTTTCAAAGCCTTCTTCTTTTATGGAAAATGTTTCTATAATGATATTATTTTGCTTATACATGCTGTGACCTCTGTACTGAGCCTTAAGAAGGATTTTTCAAATATATAACTTACAAGTATATTTATCCATATTTTAATACATAAAATGGGATAAATTTTAACAAAAAAAAAAAAAAAAAGAAAGAAACACTGATAATTATTTTAATTGCTAGCAACTCTGAAAATAATGTGAATTTTTCAAAATTTCTAGTTCGGGCTCACTGGAAAAGTCTTAGCTATACATCTGCAAAATATTATTATAGAAACATTTTTCTTAAAAGAAAAATGTTTTAAGTAGTTAATTCTGAGTTCGTTTTTGTCAAAATATTGTATTTTAATAATTTTCTTTGATTGTAATGATATTCTTAAAATAATTTAATCCGTGTATTCTGATTTATGTGCCAGTAAATATTTTTTAAAAAATTATTTTGCATTCTTTTGCAATATTACGACCTGAATGAAGTCGTAGACCTTAAAAAGCGAATGTCCAATTGTATATCCAGAACAACTTAGGAAGTAACATAATTTCATGGATTTTTCAGAAAAACACCTGAAACAATTGAAATAAAAACTAGAAATGAAATTATACCCATTCATTCTGTAAAAATATTAAAATAAAGAAGTTCGCTTGCTCATTATTATGCTTTATTCACATGTGTGAAAGTATTATAGCCCCAAAATAATGTCACTTGTGAAGGTTTAATAAAGAGTATGATGCACTTTTGATAGCAATTCAACTTTCATAACATAATCTCTTGCTGTCTCTTATAAGGACATACGACAAAACAATTTCTTCTTAGTTTCGGATGTGTTCCAGAAGGTGGCTTGGAATCTGCTTTTGTTATTCCAAGAGCATCTTAGGCAAATTCTAAGGGATTCAGTTTGGAAATCTGGCTGACCACTTCATTCTCCAAATACCTTCAGTCACTAGGCAGTTACCTAATAGATTATTGAGAAAGCATTACAGTCCATATAAAGGAGATATGTGTCGTAGAAAAAACTTCAATTCTGGACTCTTATAGCTCATTCTTATAAAGCATAGTAGCCTGTGTGCCTCCGTCAAAGATATGTGCTGGTATGTATACCCATTAGTGTCACGCTGGCCCAAACCATAATACCGCAAACTCCATATCTACTCCACAATATCCACTCAACCTCCACTTCAAAAGTATTGGAGGGACAGTCACGGATACAGAGCTCTAATCAAAGGTAAACGCGTTGACATTTCAAATACATTGGGAACCTAGACTCATCAGTAAAAAAAGCCACAGGCTCTATGTTCCTCTGCCCAAAAAGAATGGTTGCTGCGATGTCTCTTTCTCATTGTGATTGGAGAGAAAAAAGTTGCTTTCCTGTCCTACTTTTTTAAACATTCGGTAAACAGTATAGTTCGAAAATTTTTTACCCAAACCAGCAGAGCTCATTTGTGAGTTAAGTAGCTTCATTTTTCTTACTACACCTTGCAATAAAAGTTAACTAGTGGTCATCTGGACTTGTATCAGCTCTTGGGCGCCTTATAGCTTGTATTCCGAATGCGCGCTTCCGACATTGGTTCATTAGTCTAGCCACCACATTTCAGTTAAAAAAACAATCCTGGCATACAATCTCTTAACTGTTATCCATCATAATCCATCACCCAGGCATAGTGTGATGTGTGTTTGAAAAAGTTTCCATGTATAATCATAAGCTTTCAGAAATACTAGTAAAACTAAAACGGACAAAGTAGTTTTTGATGTACCAATCTTGATCATATAATCTTACATTGCAGAAAATATAACAGTAAGACTGAGTTTGATTACTTAAAGACGAATATCTCATTTTCTTATACTTTCAAAATAATTAAAATCTATTGGATAGTAAGAGAAAAAATCCACAGCAATGTGCATTTTTCTTAAAATGTAGTGTATACAATTCGTTTACTTCTTAATTCTTTAGTTTGTGAGGAATAAAATATTAATGTATACAATTCCTTTACTCAGGAAACCTTTTTAGGTTTATATAAGTAACCGCCTATAATGATAAATACAAATTTATGCCAGATAAACATATGATAAACTGTGACATTAACACACAATTCAGAAGAATTTAACAAGTTCTAACACGTTATTTTGTGAGCCACAATAAATTTGTCAAAAAACTTATTCTTCCTGTTTGCGTAGGTTGAAACTGAATTTTACTGAGAAAATTGGGCTTATAAAACGAATGGATGCAAAATACATGGGCTATACCTGTGGTATGAAGTTGAAATTTATTTTTATCGCACCTGTGCACAATGCATCAACTTACAAAAATTCTTCGTTTTAAAGTGATTTTTATCGTTTTTTTAATCGAGTATGTCTTATATATATCGATTTTGATTTAACTTTCAGCTCCTTTCTTTGAAATCGCTAAAAAAGATTTCGTAGTAGAAATTTTACATATGTCAGGAAATATTAAATAAAATGTTAAATTATTACCTATTTTTAAATATGAGTAATTGTATATTTTGTACTGAAAAGCAATTAATAATCATTTAAAGCATCCCAATTTGTTAAAAAAAAGTCTGCATTTTATGGTTAAAAACTAAGCTGCGGCTCAGTATTAGTAGCTTTAAGTAAAACGTTAATGCGCATTTAATATTTTACTTTAAAATGGTTTTTAAAAGAACATCGTTAGGGTAATTATTTGACTTTAAATGATCTGAGTAACAGACACTTTTAGATAATTAATAATAATATTTAACATGCAAATTATATTCTGGCTGATTCCTTGCTGAAATAATACATCCAATCATGCTATAGCGATTGATAGGAATCAACACGACATGCTGAAACTTTTTAAAAAATGCTGTTGACTTTGAAATTATACTCAAAATACAGAATGATCCTTTTAACAGCGCATTAAGGTGTAGGACCACAATGGAGGGTAATATGCGAAGCAATACGTCTAGATACATCAATAATTAGATGTGTGGTATCTATATTTGGAAGTGTATATGGCGGACAAATACTCATTTACTCCATCTTAGGCATTTGTCATCCTCTTCTCTGAACGCAATGGTGACAAAAGTGGAAAGAGGTTTTCAATAATGCCCAAGACTTGTTCGGTTAGCGAGAGATTAGAACGAATAATGACCACTGAAGCATAAATATACAGGGTGATTAAGGGGGTCTTAAAGAAGTATTCACTTTGCAGTTGCTGTGAAACAGTAACGGACAAAGACAGGGCCTACCTCAACAAACCGCAAAGTAGATGCACTCTTAAAGTTTGTGCCTCGCACCTGGAAGAATTCACGTAAGCAAAAGCTGGTTTGTGTGTGTGTGTGTCATGTGACTAGTCAGTCAAAATGGCAGTGTCAGCTGTGAAGAAGGTTTTGTGGTATTGAATGTAATCCGCTACTGTGTGTGTGCAGTGTAACGGAAATTTGAATCACGATTAGGAGAAGTAACTCCATTTAGAAAATATATATACGAAAAATATAAAACTGAGGGCTGTTTTTGCAGGAGTAAAAGTCATGGAGGAAGCTGGAACAGCATATAACAACCACTATCAATGGAGTTGATAACTCAACACTCATTTAGATAGAAATGGAGTAACGGCTCGATGCATGTCATGCGACTATGGACTCCCACATAGAGCATCTATGACTGTCTCCAACAAATTTAAAGTAGTCCCTTTCATTTCTGTTACAGGTGACAAATAATGTCTTACATTGTTCTGTACTTATAAAGCATTGAAACTGTGTTCTTTATTATGAATCACCCTCTTCTTGCAGAAAATGTTGGCTGATAATTGCAGTGTGCAGTTAATCGTTGTCTTGCTATTAAAAGATACTGGAAACCTCTAGAATATGAGGAGTGTCACCAACCACAGCACATCATTAATGTATCGTTGGTCCATCATCGCGTTTCGATTACTATCTACAGAGAAATTTTAAACACACACTATCTCTCTCTCCCTAAATATATACAAGTGTATGCCTTTGCAATATTGAGATTTAGATATTAACAGAACTGAGTAATTTTCTGTTTATTTATGTTATATCAAAAGTAACCTGAATTAGTCTCATCCATCTCTTTTATAATCTTATTTCTTGATTACTAGTGCACAGAAACAAATATAGTCTAAGAATACAACAAAATGTATTTAAATAAATGTTCTTAAGATTACAGATGGCAGAGTAAAATATTTGTTCAATTGAATCTCTTAGTTAACGAAAAAAATAGTGACATAAGAAAATGAAAAATTAAAAAAATGTATTTATTATGAATTAAAAATTTGGATGTTCAAGAAAATTGTATTCTGTTTTCTATTTTATTCTAAACAATGCATTAAATTTACAGCATCATCAAAAGAAATTGTATAATCAATGTGAAAAGTTTAATTACTAAAAAAAAATTCTTTTATTATTAGTTTCTTCCTGAATGGCACAATGGAATAGATAATTCTCTCTTTTGTAACCTGGACTTAGATAAATCATCTTTTTTTATTTATTGGTATTTTTAAAGCTAATAGGACAGTACGCTAGAAGAAAAAAGTGTTTTTAGATGTGTGTATTTATTATATATATTTATCCTAATTACTTGAAATATTTTGCTGCTGACACCATTTAAGTTTTAAAGTAAAAGGCTACAGTATTATTTTTTAAGTAAAAACAATAACTTAATCATTTACTTCTGGCACAAAATGTTTTTAGGCAGCTTTGTGTGTGTGCAGATTTTCAAGCATATTGATTCAGAATTACTTTTTACAAGTAATATTCTTATATACATTTCAAAAAAGTTGTGAAGTATTTGTTATACTTTTTCCAAGAATGTGTAAATATTTTATATAAGAAACTGGTATAAATTTTTTTACAGAGATATTTAATGATTTTTTTTCAAAAATTATTAAAAGATAAAATATATTTAAAAGCTAAGAAAAAAACCTTATTAACCTTTAAAAATAGCTTACATATTTTTATGCATTGTTTTTTAACTCCAATAAATAAACAACTCGCCCAGTTTATTTCAGAAATAAAAAACTGCTCTTTCTCTCTCTCTCTCCCTCTCTGAACCAAAAAGACTTCATCAACGAATTTTTCCTTTATTTTCCTCTTTAGATATTCTTAAGTTAAATTCCAGCATTAGAATATAAAAAGAAGTCAAGGTTTAAGTACTTTAAAAAAGTCTTGATATGAATTTCAGTAAAAACGTAACAATGTCATTAAACCAGTGTTTCTCAAAGTGTGAGGCGCGCCCCGGGGGGGCGCGATGACCCTACAAGGGGGGCGCGAGCGTATCGAGAATTTAAAGATTTTTTTTTAAAAAAAAATAACCGGAAAGAGAAGTAAAACAAAATGCTTTCTTCCATAATAAAAAAATTACACACAACAACACTGACATAATTTATGTTTATTATCTGGCTTTTTTCCGTCATCAAATAGCTATCTTTGATCTCAAAACCAAATTAAAGAAAAAAAAACATTTTGTTTTATTTGCTGTATTTCCTAAATCAGAGATTTTTTTATTATGTTTTAACATAAAATATTACTCGTTAAAAAAAAAAAGAAACCCAGACCCTGAGAAAAATTCTAAGAAGATAAACAATTCACCACTGTAATTATTATTGAAATACTGTACATTAGTTGTAGAAAAAGAAAAGGAAGTTATGATTCACTTTTCAGCCAGGCTGCATAGTACGTTTGCTAATCATTTGATTGACCTTCAATATTATGGTATGGTTATTATCAATATTAGTTCCCTCCCATCTTTTATGCGTTTGCTTTTCGCTTAGGGAAATTGTAAATAATTGAGTTTTGCGATATTTGGAAAAGAATTGATTGATTTAACATTTCTGTAGGATAATTGAAAAGTGTCTGATTTGCGTCCTTTATTACGGTATTGTACTTTTGAATCATTTTAGTTCAGTTTTATTGGATTTTTTCTCAAATCATCAAAGAATTGAATAGTCCTTGAAAGAAGGTAAGTATACTTTCTATAAATTAAAATATTCACTAGAATTCCGATTTGTATCATGTACAGTAAAAATAATTCTAAACAAATGATTGGGGTGACTGAGTCCCCCCGCACTACCATTAATGTTAGTATCGAGTACGCGCCTGCTCCCGGGTTAGAACATTTTGAAGTCTTCTCGCTTTAAATGTTAAAAAGTAACACAATTATTCTTCATCGGAATTTTATATTCTTTTTTATAACTTAACATTAATTCTAAATGCTAATTGTGTGAGGTTTAAAATTACAGTTCTTTTAAACAGTTATTTACAATTATAGCATTTATCTAAAAAAAATCAGTTTACATTTTTGTATACAATGTCGTGCACACAGTTTTTCTCTCCTTACAGTTCGGCTATTATATCAAGAATAATGTTTTATTTTTTTAAAAAATGAACTCGTGCGAATAGTCGGTGTTTCAGCCAGTATACGTTTGATGTATCAGTACTGAAGAAGGTAATAATAAATAATTTCTTATATATTACACTGAATTTGGCCGCGGTAGACGAGTGGTATAGGTATCGGATCGTGGCTTGCCTTGTCACGAGTTCGAGCCCAGTACCACTAAAGACCCGCCGTGTAGGACATCGGTGCACGTTAAATCTGTTGAGAGTTGAAACGTTTTCCCGTTGGTGTGGTAGTTAGGAGAGAGGGGTGCCAGCTCAGGTGTCATCCACGTCACTTGACCATGGTTCAAAATTACGTGGTCCGTCGTCAAAAGCCCTCGTGCAGCTGAACAATGCGACGTTAATATTCAATCAATCAATCTTATTACTAAATTAAGAACAAGTTTAATAATTATTAGGGACTTCCACGGGCTTGGCTTGTAGAGGAAAGTTTTTCAAAGGAAGGTTTAATATCAGAAATTGACACTTAAAGAGTTATTTTTCTATATTTAGCTGAGAACTATATTTTGTCTTCAAGGCATCCACTGCAGAAATTCCGGATTGAAAAAGGTAGGATGTTGAAAATGGTAATAGTATACGAAGTGCTTTTGTTTTCAGTACAGATAATTCCTCATCCACCTCTACCCCAAATTCAAAGAGCGATTTATTACAAAATTGACTTTTAATTTTTCACTGGATGTGAAATCTATGAAGATTTTTTCTTCGGAAGTTGAGAGGCCTTCTGGAGTATCTTGAAATAAATCCCTAATCCACTCGTAACTTGCTACCAAGCTGTCCTCATACAGAAAATAATTTTTAAAATTCTTTGCCAACATAGCTAAATGATTTTACATGTTTTAAAAACAACTTTCACATGTTGTTCTACAGATTTGTAAGTTTTAACACATATCGAGCTGGGGCTTTTTTCCCATCATTTTCTTCAGTAGTGGTAAATCCAAAATTTAAGTATTTTTGAGAAGATCGCCTTGATTTAATTTTCGGAACCATGCTCGTTTGTCTGTGTATTGTTGATTCTTTATTATGGTGGAATGTTTGCTTACGACTTAAAAATGTATGTATGATATTGTTTTAATCTACTGCCGTAAATACTTAATTACCGTGAATTACAATTAACGTGGAAATTTTAAAAAAATGTACATTCAAGCTAGATTCGGTAGCTATAGGAGTATCGAGTCGACGAAAACTGACTGGAATTGTACGAGGAAAAGCATTTTTACATGTTTGGCGCAGACGTCCGATATGTTGCCCAGACTCACACAAACGTACCCTATAATGCCAGATGTGATGGATATGATAGAGAGCGACATTGACTAGACTATTTTTCTAATGACATTTGTACTTTGAGAAATGAATGCTGAAGGAAATAAATCTTTAATTAAATACATCATTTTGCGATCTGTTCCAATTTAAAAATTAGAGAAAGAAAAATAACATAATAATAAGTAAGTAATATATATTTTAAGTAATTTTCTTAAAATATATATTACTTAAAAGTTACATATACACAAAATTTAATATACTTATCGTATTAATTTGTACGGTTTATAATTAAGATCGTATTGTAACTTTAGCGTCTCTCTCTCAAAGTGCATTTTTATTGCAGTAAATACATTATGGTTGTACAGGGGGGCGAGACAAAAATTATGATTGAAAATTGGGTCGCCAGTATTGAAAGTTTGAGAAACACTGCTTTTAATGTATGAGTGGTGCACAGAGTATTTTATGACTAATTAATTAATACTAAATTAAGAAAAAGTTTAATAATTATTAGCTACTTCCATGGGCTTGTCTTACAGAGCAAAGTTTTTGAAAGGAGTTTTAAGATAAGAAATCGACCCTCTGAGTTCATTTTCTATATTTAGCTGATATCTATATTTTGTCTTCTAAGCAGCCACCGCATTTTGTAATATGTTCCAATTTAAAAATCAGAGAAAGGAAAAATAACTTAGTAATTATCCTATTACTTAATTTTTTTTGCTTAAAAGTAACATATACAAAATTTAATACTTATGTCATGAATTTGTACGGTTTATAATAAATATTGTTGCTTTATCGTAAAAGTGCATTATTATTGCATTCAGTAAATTATTATGTATAAGGGGGGGGGCACGATAAAAATTGTGATTGAAAAGGGGGGCGCCAGTATTGAAAGTTTGAGAAGCACTGCATTAAACTGCCAATTTTCTTCCTTCAAAATAACTTTACACCTACATTTTGTTACATAATTGTTTGTTTTAATAAAGATTACGATTAATGTTTTGGTACAATTCTAAGAAAATAAACAAATCTTAATTTCCATAGTATTTGAAAAAAATATAATGTAATTCATAATTACTCAAAAGGAACAAATCTGATTGAGCTTATTAACCCATGGATATAACGCAAATGTTTTATTTCGAAAATAAACTTTTCCTGTTATGGCATGCAACTTTATTTTGCATGATTATGATGATAAAAAGTTAAAGTAATTTTTCCAGTTTTATTTAAACCCAATCATTATCTCTAGTTATATTTGAAGAAAACCAGGGATCATGTAGTAAGCATGCAATTAATTATATTCTTCCCGCATTTGCACATCATGTTATAAGTATTAGGCTAATTAGGTCTTACATTAAGTAATATAGTTTAATGATAAAAATGATTTTTTAAATTTTAATCGTGAATTCGTCCTTAAATTTATCTGTTGAATTAATGGCATTTATAATATATTGGCATATGTATATGCACATTTTTAGTACTTTATTATTTATAAATTTCTGTAATGCATTTAATACTAATATTAATTTATACATAGTATTACATTTTTTATTTCAATTTTAGTGATGTTATATCTGCAAAAAAGAATATCCATATTTCTTTAAAGCATTTAAAATATTTTAAGATTTTTTTTAAACATCAAGTATTTAAAATATGTATTCAATTTCGAAGAAATCAATTTTAAATCTTCCATAAATCAAAAGTTTTCAAACAGAATTTTTATTAACGTGAAATTAAAGATATTGCCGAGATAATAAATTAGTAGTTAATAATAAAAACATTTCTCTCATCCACACAAGATCATTAACTGCGTCACAAGTTAATCAATTTATTCACACCAAAAATATTGTTTATCTGAGCCATTTAAATGATACAAATTTTATACTACATATGATCAGCATTGTGGAATGTTTCGTGGAAAACTTATTTTTTACTTTACCTATGTAGCTAAATCTCATTTAACAAGTGAAATAGATACAATATTTCTCAGTGAAGTATGAACACTATAAAAAGGATTACTACGTCAATATTATGTATGCATCGTCTGATACTAATAGCAACGGTTTATTTTGGATTTTTTTTCTTTTCTGTAAAAGTGTAATTGCGCCGTGCATTAACTAAATAAATTTTCATCAAACAACTCGGAATAGTATTTTGTACTTGAAAACTATTTAGCGAGTTTTTTCGTTGGTAAAACTTGTTTTCATACGATTCGTTAACTATTCTGCAACTAAATAAATGAAAATGCCAACATATAGGAAAAATTGATTTTTTAATTCCATTAAAATAATTTATATTTTAGAAGTTTCATTTTTGATCAAAAATATTTTCTAGTAGTATTATAAATATGTTCATGTGAATAAGTATTTTTTTATAAAGAATATAAATGTATATGCTATGAATACTATTTAAAACTTTGCATTTCTATATAATGGTTATTAGATATCAGTTTGTAGAGAGAAATATTTAATCGACGTAACTCATTTTTCTATACAGCTGCCTTCAATTTAATCAAGAGAAGGATTTTTTTTCTCTGCTTAATTTGCCTCTTTACCAAACTGTCCCCTTTTGTTGAACATAATTATCAAGGCGCGTCTAAAAACAAGCATTGAACAACCGGTACTTCATCTTGATTACCTTACCCCCATGCGTATAACAACACCTCAAAGAAAATCCCCGGTACCATATGGAAAGCATTATTCAATTCATTAATCTTTGAAAACGAGGCGCTATTAGGACATTCTAGTTGCTAAGTTTAGGGGCATGAGTTGATCGCTGTTTTTGCACACCCTCATTTAGCCATGTTTATTTTAAACAATAAAAAATAGGCGGGAAAGAAGTGTATTTATCATGGCAAAATAGCTAATCACAAAAAATTAAGACCAACATTAGGTAACTTAATTATGCTACTTTTTTAAGGAAAATTCTTCTTTTTTCTCCCCAGAGATAGGGCTTTATTAAAGGAGCGTAAAGAGAAAATATTTACTTAAAGAGAACAATGCAGATTAGATTTACCTGGTTATTAACCTTCGCATATAATTGTGTTTGTTCATATTATGTGTGTGATTGCATTGATTTTCTGTGTCATTGTAGTGTTATAATGTACTCAGATTTTAGGGGACAAACATTATATAGCTAATTTCAAGAAAATAATCTAAATAGTATTTACTGCAGGAATAAAGTGTTAACAGGATTAAATTAAATTTAGGGGCCGTGGGTAGCCTAGTGGTTAGAGCATCGGACTCCAGACCGGAAGGCCTGGGTTCGATGCCCGATGCCTCCAAACACACTCCGAGTACACACGGAGTACGTGCTCGTTAAATCAGTGGGTCCGTAGTCATGTGGGCTTAATCACGAGCGCAGGGACTGGAGAATATTTCCCTCCCCTTCAGTTCACATGCAGAAATTGTGGAGGTGGAGATAGAGGTCGCGTCGCCATCTATCGTCTCTTCGGGGAATTTCGCCAAGCTGAATCGTACTGTCACCTGTATGGTGCTCAAGGCCAACGCTAGGCGTACCTCTTGCCCATGTCACGATGAATTTCGTGGGCCTTGAATCTGACTACATCAGACAGGTGGCATAAAACAACGAATTAAATTTATGAAATTTTAAAATTTTGCTTAATTTAATGTATTGTAGTGTTTATATGATGAACATGATTTTAAACACAATTTATATAATCAAGTCCTTGAAAAATGTTCTTTTCCTTTTGACTGTCCTAGAGCAGTTATTATGTTTAAAGTTCTTCATAATATTTTTGAATTTTTCCCTGATGTGTTAAGATGGACGTTTTAAGTTAAAGATTGATTCACACACACAATATGACAAATATCAAGAGAATGTAAGTGCAGATTTATTCAATATTTAATTATACTAGTATATTTCTAAGCAACGTATAATATAATCTGAAGAGTTTGGGTAAGGTGATTGCCCACATTTTAGTGGAAAGAAAATTTAAAAAATGAACATAAATTCAAGAAACCGAAACACTAAAGTTAGTTATATCTTTTAATGTAAACTTGTTATTATTTTTATGTAATAATCATTTTGCTTAACGATTATCAAAACGGAACACACAAGATTACCGATTGTATTTTGGCGAAGTTAAAATATTTTATAAACCACCTGTTCACACACAAATCTTATTGAATACTTTGAGGAACTAATATACTTTTTGATAACTTTAGAAATTGTAAAAATATTTTTTTTCTTAATGACAAACAGGTTTATCACACTTTTTAGAACACTAAGGTTCAAAAATATTTCAGTCTTGGAATGTATAAGTAATTTAATTTGTTAATTAGCATCTTAATTTTTAATACTTTCGAGATATTCTGTGCCACTAAGACGAATTTTGCTGGGTCTCATATCAGTTGTGTTCAGACGCATTACGAAATGAGCAGTTCCTCTTACTTATATGTATACATATATTTAAATAACATAATGTAAGGACATATAATTTACCTTAGTGAGAATTAAAAAAATCATCAAATAGTGTGATACAAAATATTGTTTTATTTTAATTCTAAAATAAAATTTCCCTGATCTTATATATTATTTTAATGTCGAGATTATATTGAATATTTCATGTTTTTGTAATTTTTTAATATTTTACTTTAAGACTTAATCTTGAAACATCGAGTATATATTTATACTTTTTGTGAACTATTTATTGAAATTAAGTCATCTTAATATACTTTAAATCAGTGACTATTGATAAAACAAGAATTTGATTATCAACTTAGCTTTTTGTTAACAAAAACTTTTTACTCCATATTTTTACATAAATGAAACTAAATATGCGGAGTAAATTTCGTGTAATTGAAATAAAATTTCCATCACAAATTTGAAGTCCCATAACTTTTATAAAACTCTGAGATATGAATATCTCGAAATTTTAATAGAATAATCTTTAGTAAAGCAATTTATAACTACTTGAGAATAAACGAAAATGTGAAAAAAAAGATTTTTCAAGGGAAGCAAGCAAAAATACTTATTTGAATTGTTCGTTTAATAAAGAAGGTCAATTATAATTTAAACTCTACCAAAAAAGATGTTTGAAACTTTCATAAACTTTCATATTACACTTCCCTTCATGAAACGGACTGAAGGAATAAACTCCATAAATGCATCGAATTCGAAGTATATTATTGCTACTAATTTTGTTCATAGTCTTAAGGTATCTGGTTTAAAATTATCATTTTCACAAAAAAAAAAAAAAAATTGAAACTTATTCTTATTCTATTTTTGTAACCTATCTTATAACCCTTTTAAGTTCACTACATATTCCCTTTGAAAAATTGACGAAATAATTTCGAAAATGACTATTAGACATGAAAGTGATCTCAAATATACAAAGAAAAAAATTTAGCACTTTTCAATTTCGAGAAACTTATGGTTTCACTGTAAAACCAGTAAACATTAACGGTCTTTTTTTCTTATTCAAACTGAACGATCTAAAAGATTATTCAGAAAAAAAATCTAATATTTTATGATCATAAAACTTTTATATTTTAACAAAATTAGTTAAAGATAAATAATATATTTTAAGAGATTTTAATTATTTTTTAAAAAAAAATTCTGAACTTTTAAAATTTAAAATTCAAATTTGGACATAAAATTACATATATTTTACATTACATACTAAAAATAATTTATATTCCTTAATAAACATTTGCTAATACATATAAATTTTCCATCCATTACTATAATAAGAGAATATTTGAATCTATTATGTACATGTGCAACTGCACAGAGTGACAGGATTTTAGAATGCGGACAAATATATTAAAATATAAAAATTTATCACTATAATTTTAAAGTAAAAAATATTTTTCTGACCAGCAATAAGCAAATAGTGCTTCAGAAAGTCGACTGTAGATAGAATTTTCGCTTTAAAACGGGCACCAAGAGAGTTGCAATACCACCTCTTATACTGGAGTTTGGTTTCGCAGTTAAACCATAAATTTTAATTTCATTTTCTACTCATCTGTTTACTTATCAAAATGTTTGAAAATTGTAATTAATAACTAGAAAGATTTATAGTAAGATCGCATTCTATAATTTAAAATATATATTTTTGTAAATATCTTTAGAGCTAATGGAATTTACTTAAGTTAAACAGACATCAATATTTTTCTGTTTAGGTGGTCTCAATCGTTAAAATAGTCGTTTTGCTGCCATTTATTCAGAAGAGAACAAAAATTAAAAAACGGCTTTTATAGGGATAGAAAAAATTAAAATTTCATTTTTTTAAAAAATGTTTTATGTGTGATTTATGTGTGGAAGAATGAACGTTAAAGGAATAATCTTTCTAAAAATATCTTACTTTTAAGTCTGAGGCAAATGAAAAAAAAAGTTACAGCTGTTTTTGTTTGGTGTAGTAAGTCCAAATCAAAACCGGAAATTTTAATTCAAAATCGGAAGTATGAGTTTCGGGTTGATTTACCCCGCAAAATACGTTTTTTATTCACTTAAATTATTTTAAGGAATTATTTTCATGTTTAATAAACTTTATTTCATTTTATAAATGCTTTAATAGATATATTTTGCTTTAAAATAGATAACAGTTAATAGATTGCAAAGTTTGTTTTGATTGAAACGAGTTGCATTCTAAATTAGAGCTCTTTAAATATTTTTTGTTACACTTTTCATATAGAATTATAGTTATTTTTTTATTAAATTAAAATTATTACGCGAAAAACAAGATCAGTGAGGGAAAAAAAGATTTCCGAAGAGCAGAATTTGTTGGAGATACAATGAAAGAAAAATCAACGGATCTTCTTAATTCAGTTATTAATTCTTAAGGGTGTTTTTAAAGGTATAGAACTTTAAATTGCAATAAAACAACGATGTATTATTCGATTGACATGAATTTTTTTTATTCGAAAGATATTCTTGTGGCGTTACATTTTAAATATGATCAAGCAAGGCGTATATTCGTCGAATGGGTCCAAAACGAGATTGCCGTTGTTTCCGATTTTCATAACCGAATTTTGTTTAGTGATGAAGCGCACTTCTGGTTGAATGGCTACGTCAACAAACAAAAGTGCCGCATTTGGAGTGAAGCTAATTCACAAGTGTGTGTCGAAACACCGTTACATCCAGAAAAACTGACTGTTTGGTGCGCTTTATGGGCTGGTGGAATCCTTCTTCAAAAACGATGAAGGCCACAACGTTACAGTCAATGGTGATCGGTATAGAGCCATGATTACTAACTTTTTCATTCCTGAATTGAACAATCATGATGTCCAGGAGCTGTGGTTCCAACAAGACCGCGCAACATGTCATACAGCTCGTGCCACAATCGATTTAATGAAAGACACGTTTGGTGATCGCCTAATTTCACGTTTTGGACCTGTGAGTTGGTCTCCAAGATCTTGTAATTTAACACCGCTAGACTATTTTCTGTGGGGCTATGTAAATTCATTGGTCTATGCGGATAGGCCACAAACGCTTTACCATTTGGAAGACAACATTCACCTTGTTATTGCCGATATACCGCCACAAATGTTGGAAAAAGTCATCGAAAATTGGACGTCCAGATTGGACTACATCCGAGCCAGCCGTGGCAGTCCTATGCCAGAAATCATATTTAAAATGTAATGCCACAAGATTATCTTTCGAATAAAAAAAATCATGTCAACCGAATAATACATCGTTGTTTTATTGTAATTTAAAGTTCTTTACATCTAAAAAAAACACCCTTTACTAAAAAGATTTCTAAGGATCTTTGCAATCAAAATCTCGTAAGAAAACGTCTTCACGTGAAAACTCAGAACTATAATGAAAGTTTTAACAATGTCGTATGAAGTATAATCCCTAAAGAGGACTTTTTTGAACTAAATGCACTCCATTTAGCGATTTATATTGCAATAATAGTTTTTAATTATGGGTTTGCTGGTCTATCTTACTTCTACTTCAAAGTTAGGAATGAAATTAGGGTCGGAAATGAGGGGATATTTTTGGTACAACAATAACTCTTACTTTCGACAATAAGAGAATTGTTGATTCAACGAGGCATTCTAAAACGGATAAGAAACTGTCTCGTAAGGAAAGAAAAAATGTTTTTAAAAAGTTTTATTGCAAAGATAAACTTTATTTTGCATTTTCTGAAGAACGTTGTTTTTTTATATAGTGGCTTATGGTAACAGTGATATATCTTAAAGTAGTTAAAATATTCTTATGGGATTTTTTCAGCTTGTTTTTTGTACTATTATGAATTATTTGTGTTAATATTTAAGGATAATGTTTCCATTAAGTTATTTTTAATGTAATATACGTATAGAAATTTTAAAAAACAAACAAAATCTGGGTTTTTTTTTATGTCGAACACTTTTATTTCATAATATTATTATAAAACTTGAGTTTTTTCAGTATACAGTATAGAAAAACATTACAGAACTATATTTCTGCAAACACTTTAGTTGTTTTTGTAATGTTTTGTTTTTTTACATTAGAAAAAGAACAAAGTTTTATAATAGTTTAGTTCAAATTTCTTAATATTTTAAAAAACCTTTTTTTCGAAAAGATATTTTTGCTGTATTTTTACAGTTTTATAATATATTGACATAAAGAAACCAATTAAATAATTATTTAAGTCACATTTTAGAAAACTATCTCTGAGCCTAGTCGGTTACCTGTGTGACGTTTTACACGTCTTTTCTTTAACAAGTCCTTTGGGTGCTTTGGGCCAGAATTAATCGCAACTTTTTTCCAACCAAATCCAGGAAACGAGATGTGAAGTAAAGATACAAATAAAGGGACTTTAAATATCGGATCTTAGAGTAAGTATGATGGCAATGTAAAAGAATGGTAGACAATTGATGTGCGTTGTGGCAGTTGATGATTATTACAGTTCATGTTTCAAGTTTGAATAAGTTCTGCTTGACGTGGATACATATATTGGTACTCGATTAGAAGGAAGCCGTACTATACGTACAGCTGCATCCCATTGCAGATAAAGAGAAGAGCTACTACAAGATATAATAAGGTAGGATTGAATACTTAATATTAGAATCGAGGATTAGGCGGTTCGCTTATTGATATTGGTCTGAATTGGATTAGGTCTTATTATAAATATATATATTGTGTGTTGCGTATTGCGTCATCATAGATTCTCTCATATTAATTATTATAATTGAATTTGTTAAAGGTTTAAGTTGAATATCTTAATAAAGTCATATTAAGATAATGTTTGATCCTAGTTCTTTCGTTAACCCTACACCTCTAGCTCACGCTGATGCTTCGAGAGATGTACTTCCAAGGGGAGGAACAACACACCTGAAGTCAGAAGATTGTCGCATTTAATACATTTATCTATTGAGTACATAAGTAGAGTGAATCTTTTCCATATCATGGGGAGTAACTACTTCGGAGAGAATTATAACACCCTCCAGACATTTTTTTGGGTACACGGAGGGAACAGAAGTAAATATCACTTGAAGCCACTAACCAAAGAAAACTGACTCCATAATCCCGAATCTTTAATCAGACGTTTTGTTAGATAGGTGTATCGAATTCAGTTGTTCTTGAAATTGCACTACATCGTTAGAGAGTCAAATGTTGATGCGTGTAAACTATCTTACTCATCTATGAAGAAAAAGCTTCTCCTGGGGAGTTTTTTACTGTAAATGTTGGAAGTATGCCGCTCAGGGTTTTTCCCAGAATGAATATTATGCTTAATGTACTTAACTATCTTTATATTGATGAATCAAAATATTCTCTACCAAAATTTCCAATATGCTGTTTGGGAAGAGAAGCTCTATAACTCTTTCGTTTAATGATTGCGAATACATGGAAAACTAAATAATGATTCAACTATTAGAAGGGAAGTTTAGAACGTTATTGTTGAATAATCTGAATAGAAATGGAACGCTGATTACTTAAAATGCTGATTTACAAGGCGAATAATGAAAAATGGTCTTGTTCATCGAATACATCTATGCATTGACAATAATTTTAGAGAATATTTATATAATTGTTTGGACAATTACTACATACTAAAAAAAACAACAATAGATCCGCACAGTTTAAGATTTGGCTACGAAGTGATTGAGTCATTATCTTGCACAAGCTTGATTAAAAAGTATTTATGATACATGATAAACCATAACAAATTTCCAAAAACAATAGAACAAAGTTTATTAAACTTATATTTCAACAAGTTAGTGTTCTTTCAATTTCAGTCAAAATATAATGATAATTTGTTTTCTATAATCTAACCTTATATTGTGAAAAAAGTAGACATCTTAATTGCTATATTTGTAAAAAGGAACATGTTACACCAAGTATTCGAAATTTTCAATGTTTCCTACGCTAAGAATTAGAACATTTAGGATGCTACGTAACATATACCTACCGTCCTGCAGTTTAAAAGGACTTGTAAACTGCCAACTACATCTCGTAAGTTTTAAATGCTGCAGAGTATATACGCCAACTACAACTGTCTTCCTGGAGTTCCTCAAAGACGGTTTAGCTTACTTATAAAAATAAAAATTATGATTCTTGTATTTAACTTGTTTATTTAATCTATAAGTAATGAAAAACAAAAAAAAAATATGATACATTGTGAAACTAAATCTAATTTAGCTTTACGGAATATGATAAGGTTTTTTATCTTGTAGTCACCAAATAGCAATCTCCTGATATTTGAACTTTGAGGTTTTTCTGACGTGTTGTATTCTTGAATGTAGACGTAAAACTTCTCATCTATTCTTTTACCTACCTTTTATGCACACTTCTTCAACTTTTTCATCCCTTACACTTGGATTTAAATGACATTCATCTTTTGTATATGACGATTCCTCCACTAATCAAACAATGTAAGAACCGGCTAAAATTCCTTATCGTACAAAATATGCGACACCACAGCAAACACGAATAGAAATGAAGCAAAACCAAAGAAAAAAACTAAAATGACTGGTTTGATTTATTTTTACTTTATGTTGTACTCTAAAACAACACTTCGGAGGGCTATAGGCGACAACGCCTTCAAAAATTTTCACCACGGTGAAATAATAAAGAAAACACCTGATATATGCCTCTTCCTAGCTCTCTTATAACGACAAAACATAATATAACAAAAATATTGAAAGAGTTATATTCTATCTCTGAGTAATAATTGTGATTTTCATAGCATAACATAAGTCATATTTTGTCTTAACTCAAAATTCACCTACACTTCAAGGGTTATTTCAAAAATCAATTGAATCCAATAGCGACTTATACATTTACAGGAACCTCTTCAGAAATCCGAATGCGCCCCTATTTGTCACCTTCAATAAAAAGAAACTTACAATCAAAGTTCAAAGTTTACTTTAGTCTAACGCATGTATTGAAAATTTTAGTGTGTTTCAGATGTTATTTTAAAGGCATATTCTCCTGTTCGAGAATGTGTACTAAACCATTATCTTACCATAACTAATTATACTCTTACTTCGTAGAAAAAATACGACAAAAATCTTTCCATTCAGTCTCCTTTACGAGATTACAATGGAGGTAGACAAATGCACCTTATACACAAATACACATCCTAAAAAAATCATATCTATGAATTGTTTTGTTTTCCATATCCTAGTAAATAAATTCTGTAAATATATTTCGCGTCATGCAGTTGCCTTCTTGGATTTCTTGAAATTAAAAACAAAATAAATATAAATAAAATACTAATTTATTTCATTCATTATTCATATCTCAATCTATTGGACTTCTTACAAGTCATCCATGTTTCAAATTTGATTTTGAAAATTCTGAGTTAAGTTTATATCTTGAAATAAGCTTTTGACTTTCAAATAATTTTCAAGTATCAAATTGTTTCTTAAAAAAATTCCATTAAAATAACTTAAATAATATTTCATTGAGCTCTATAATAACATTTATTAATATTGTCATAAGATTCGCACAATTCTGCCTACATCAAAATATTTTTAAAAATTCGGATTATATTTTTCAACTACTCTCATTTTCATATTCTAAATTTTTGTTTTTCTCTGAAAATCATTTCTAAATGTTACATGATATTAATATTTAAGTTAATACTTTACGGAGATATTTTCTTATTTAATATAAATCAAACTAAAAACATTTTAAATTAATTATAAAACAGATTTCATAAATATGAATGTAACATAATTTTAAATTACTATAATTTTAAATGACTTCCATAGTCATCTTTCTTAAAGTTTCATTAAAAGTCTGAAGATCTCTTTAAACCTTTTCACAATTCCTTAAAACTTTCTGGATTTCTTTCCGATTCAGTGACTCCATGAAGTAAAATCTCTCTCAGAACGGAGACTTTAAAGTGGTGACTTTATGATTGCGACACAGCTTTCATCGAGGTTTTGAACCCTTTCAATGGGAAATGGTGACTTTCAAAACTCAAGTCTTCTATTTCATATTCTTTGAATAGCCAATTTCTTTATTGCATAGAGAACCACAATACTTGGGGTACTGAATTGAGCTATTTTATTCTGTTCCATAGTTATTTCGCTCTGCAAGGTTGGACTTAATTTTTTATTCTTTAGTTACATTAAAGTTGCAACAAACTAGAAACAAAATGCAAGAATACTCTTTCTGAAATGGGCTAATAAATATTTTTAAAAGGTGGAATAATTTGAGCATGCAAAAGTTTATAAAAACATTTGAACATGCAAAAGTTAAAAACATTTAACATATTTTATCTACCATTATAAAGTACTTAAATCATGACATATATTTTTGCAAAAAATAAAAATATTTTACAGTTAGCAGCAATTATTGGGGGTAAGAGAAAGTTATGTCATTTTTTTTTTAAAGAAAAACATTTTTTTTAAAAAAAACATTAAGCTTTTTTTTAAAAAAATTAATCCAAGATCTAGTATTTTTGTAGATTTCAACAATCTGTCAGGTTTCCGTTAGCTTATCACCAAAAGCCTTCGAGTAGCTGAATAGTGCGATATTAATATTCGCTCACTCATTCACTGGCAGCTTACCTAACCTCCTGGGAACGAAGTCCTTTGTATTGGAGGTAGAGTACTCTTCCACAGACATTTAGACATTCTCATAATTTATGTATCCATTTATATCAAGAAAGTTTTGCAGCAACCTAAACAGATGATATTAAGATGGAACAATACCAGGGGAATTTATTGGCAGAGGTCTCGTTTCCTATCCCAAATCTGTAATTTTTGTTTCAGGGTTTTCTTACATTGTGTATTTTTACCAAAAGTGAAAGCCATTTCATTGCTGGTAAAATCCGCTACTAAATTATGACTGAATTTTATCCAATTCAAACTGTCGTCAGATGCTGAATATACCATGATTTAATTTTGCCTAGAGCACCAGAGCTAAATTGATACTCCAGGGATATTTTACTTACTACATAATCATATAACATTCGTGCCACAATTGTCACATCCAGAAAATATATATACTCCAGCCGTAATTACAACCTTACACTTACGAGACGGGCACGCTACCACACAGCCACCGAGCCACTTCTGTATAAGTTAGCCATTTTAAATAAAACCCGGTTCTATTCTTCTGTTGGCGTCACACTATAACTTAAGTTTAAACATTATATCTTTTAAAGACAAATAAACTGTACGCTAAATAAAAAGACATTCTTTAAATAATTATTAATTTATTTTTTAAAACTATAAGATTGAAATTACTTTAAAGCCTAAAGAGATACATAACAAATTTACTTAACTGATAGAGATCGAGTGAGAGGAGTCATGGCGCTGCCGGGAGTCCACTAATTGGAAGGGCCGTGTCAGACCAAGTGGGTGTGAGAGAAATGCCTCCGAGAGTGTCTAATCAGGGTGCATCTCGTTTTTATTTGGCGGCAATTTACACCTATGTGCTGGAGCGGATTCTTTACAGTGTCTGCATAATTCTTTCTCATTGGTCTAGGGTCAGCGGATGATTACCGTCTCACGGTCAGTGACATCCCCAAGCGCGAGAAAATCCCAATGACATTCCCTATATCATGATGTATTTATGGGAACAATGCCCCCTTCCAGGCGTGGGAACGCGTCACCCTTTTCGGTGGGGTAAAGAGACGCATTCACCAAATTCCATCCGTTGTAAACAACAACAGGGCAGATGTAAAAATTACAGTTGTAGCTCTAGGGACCGGCGAGCTCCCATCAGTTCTTAGCGTGCGGAACTAGACAGCTTACTTAGAAATCATTTCTCTATCTTCGAAGTAGGGGAGAAGCTACTCCATTTATCGAACATACACTGCTGGACAATTGATAAGGACGGATCACAAATTGCTATGTACCATAACATTAAGCGAGGCATGAGGCCTAGTAGGATAAAATATTATTGCCACACTGTTCAGACATTAGAATAAAGAATATTTATTGTTCTGGAAAGTACAAAAGCTGTGAAACATCTGAAAGAAAAAAAATGTTCATTTGATCTGCGTACGGAGAAATGGAACAATGCATTTAAAAGTCAGAAGGCACCATAAAGAAAGGTATCAGTACGGGATATGTCCACCGTGGAGTGTGATGCAGCATTCCACACTTCGTACCATACTTTGCACAACATTATCCAGCAGCTGTTGAGGCAATTTATCCCATTGCTCTGTGAGTGCAAGGATGAGGGTGTTCTTGTTTGTCGGAGGATAGTTTCGACCTGCAACTTGCCTCCCCAAAGCATCCCACACATTTTCAATGGGGTTTAGATCTGGAGAACGCGCTGGCCATAAGAGTCGTTGAATACCCTCGCTGTCTAGACAATCCTGAACAGCGAGTGTTCGATGACATGTTGCGTTGTCGTCCATAAAAACAAATTTATCACCGACAGCACCACGGAAACGATGAACATGAGGAAGTAGAACTTCATCAATGTATCGTTGGCCCGTCATAGTCAAATTCGCAACCACATGTAGGCTCGTGCGGCCATTGATCATGATGCCGGCCCACACCATGATACTGCATGTCGGACATCGGTCCTTTTCCTGGATAATTTCTGGACGATACGCAGTACCACTCTCGCGCCAGATCAGTTGGCGTCTACAATCCGATGACAGACTGAACCTACTCTCATCTGAGAATAGTACGCATGCCCAGTCCTGTTCAGTCCAATTGGGATGCTCACGACACCATTGCAAACGGGAAGTACGGTGCTGTCTGGTCAATGGGACACACACAGCAGGTCTGCGTGCGTATAGTCCTCCTCCCCTCAAACGTCTGGCAGCAGTTTTTCGGGAGATCTGCTTTCCTGAGGCAGCAAGAAACTGATTTGCCACCTGCTGAGCTGTGGTGCGCCTGTTCCTTTTTGCTGATAGGACGATATATCTCTCTTCTGCAGGCGTCGTACTTCTAATACGACCTCCCTCGTGCCGTCTACTACACATTCCAGTAGTTTTAAGTGACTTCCACAGTCGTGAAACAACTTTGTGAGCGATGTTGAACTCCCTGGCAACATCTGTTATTTTTCGCCCTTGTTCGATCTTTCCAATAATTCGGCCACGCATAAACTCATCTATGTGATGCCGGGAAGACATGCCAAAAATTTTAAGTTCGTCTATTAAATCTTTCCTGTAAAACTTTGACTTGAAACAACAACTGTCCACACGCGTCAAAACCTTTAAAGCTCTTATGAACGCTATCACGTGATGAACAGACGTGGAAAAAAATTGCATACTCATACTTCTTACTAATATCCCGCACTTATTCTAATTTTCCACATTTTGCTTCCTTTCATTTTGTGGTTGCTATGGATGATAGTGTTATCCGTCCTTAGCAATTGTCCAGCAGTGTAGTATGAACACTGAAAACAATCCACCAATTTCAGTACCTCCCTACGGAATGAATCCACCCAGGAAAGAGCTGTTGAAGAAAGAGCTAGATTCTCTACTACAACAAGAAATTATAGTAGAATGTGAATCTCCGTATACCTCTTCCGTTCTTTTGATTCCAAAACCAAATGGCAGCATGCGTCTCTGCATATACTACCGGAAGCTGAACGCTCAAACCGTCCCAGATAGCTATCCTTTGCCTCGGATGGATGACTTGCTTACCGAAGCTAAGCCAACACCTTATATATTGACTATTGACTTGTGTTCAGGATATCACCCAGTAAAAGTGGCGGCAGAAGATCAAGACAAAACTTGCCTTCACATACCCTTTTGGTATTTATAAGTTCACTCGTATGCCATTTGGATTACGAAATACACCTATAACCTTCCAAAGGTTGATAGACAAGTTCCGTTCAGGATTAAACAATGTGCTAGCACTGTCATATCTAGATGATATCATAAAAACCTTCCAGAAACATCTTTCTGACCTAGAGCAAGTTTTTAAACGTCTTTCATTGTTTAAATTAAATTCAAATAGAGAGAAGTGCAACTTCTGTTGTAAAAAAGTGAAATACTTAGGACATTACATTACTAAGGAAGGCATCTCAGTTGAGATCCACAAAAGACAGCTGCTATCGCGGATATGTCATCCCCAACCTCTTTTAAACAAGTGCAAAGCTTTGTAGAAACCTGTTCCTGGTATAGGCAATACATTCCAAACTTTTCTCAAATTGCAAAACCAATAACAGACTTAACTAAGAAAAGGCAATGTGGAAGTGGGGCTCTGAACAAGAAGAAGCTTTCAGAGATCTAAAATTAAAACTAGCGTCTCCTCCAGTCTTTAAGCCAGCTGACGGTACCAAGCCGTTTGTCATTCGAACAGATGCCAGTAGTGTGGCTCTCGGAGATGAGGAAAAATGATTTCAAAAAGATGAGGAACACCCAATAGAATACGCAAGCCAACTACTTTCATCCTCGGAGCGAAATTATTTTACCACAGAAAGAGAAGCTCTTGCAGTTGACTGGGCCCTTGAAAAATTTAGAGGTTACGTTGAAGGACAAACTATTAGACTCTCCTCTGGCCACCAGACTTTAAAATGGTTATTATCTTTGAAATCTCCCCCGTAAGACTTGCAAGATGGGCACTACAGATCCAATCTTATAATCTAAAAATCGACTACATTCCCGGAAGATCGAACTTTATTGCGGACTTATTGTCTAGACCCACGTCAGAACAAGAGAAAGCAGACTCTGACATTCTTATTGTTTTCATCGATTTTCCCACACGCTCACCTAAAGAAGTTCGCCAAGAACAATTGAAGGATGACGAGCGGAAGAAAATAATTGAATATTTTGAAAACAAAATGAAAAAAATGTTAATTTTGCCAACTGGTTAGAAAGAGGATACCTCATGAATCAAGGAATCTTATTCCGCTACTCACCTACTTCTGAAAGTGAAGAAGCACAGTTAGTTGTGCCAATTCACGAAAGACAAGACATTTTGAAAATCCACCATGATGCCCCAAACGCAGGTCATTTTGGAGCCAATGGAACGTTTGAAAGAATCTCCAAACGGTATTATCGGACTGGTATGCGTTCTTGCATCACTGATTACGTAAAGAATTGCACAGAATGCAATCGCTACAAACCATCCAACCAAAAGTCTTCCGGACTCTTACGTACACCTGTGTATTCTCAACGTTTTAAGACAATCTCCATTGATCTCTTCGGACCTTTGCTTGAAAGTCCATCTGGAAAGAAGTGGATATTTATTGTTGAGGACTGTTGCACAAGATGGGTTGAACCTTTTGCTCTCCCTCAAGCCGCTGCTAGAGAATGTGCTACAACTCTAATGGAAGAAGTTATATTACGATACGGCTTACCCAGAAGATTAATCAGCGACAATGGCTCTCAGTTTGTGAGTGCCGTCATGCAACAACTTTGTTTCATACTGAACATAGATCAAGACATTATTCCTGTTTATCATCCCCAAGCAAATCCTGTTGAAAGGAAAAACCGTGACTTAAAACCAAGAATTGCTATCTTAGTTCAAAATCAATACGATGAATGGGAAAATAAGTTGCCGTCTATCCGTTTTGCTCTGAACAGTACCAAGTGTGATACCACTGGTAAAACTGCTGCTTATCTGCAGTTTGGACGACAGATGAGAACTATAGATGATGTAACCAATGACTTTTGAGCCATCATAGATAATGAAAATTTCGTCCCATAGATTGCCCCATATTTGAAAAGATTAGCAAGAATTTCATCTGAAGTCCGTGAAAGAATTGAAGAGAAACAAGATCAGCGAAAGATCTTCCATGATAAAAGACACCGTCCTGTTCCCTTGTATCATCCAGGTGATAACGTGCGGGTAACTCTTCACCCCCTCAGCACTGCTGCCCACAAGAAGACAGCTAAATTCATGCCCAAAAGAGTTGGGCCTTATATTATTGTGACTCAACGCTCTCTGACGACTTACGAAGTGGCAAATCCAAACAACCCACATGAGGTTCTCGAACCTTATCATTCATCTGCCCTTCGTCCATGCATAGACAAGGAAGCCACTCCAGTGATGTCTCTCAGAAAAAGGGGAAGACCCAGGAAAGACAAATCTGCTGGTTCCTCATCGAGGACGATACCTAGGAACCAGAGGGGGAGAGTGTAACGAATGGTAATAGAGCGCCCTCTCCTGGCCCGATGGACAAGTAATCAGTCTGACTGCCACCACGGGGGTAGAAAGGACATGCCAATGTCCACCCGCGCAAACCCCTTATTATTTGTATAAAGATTAACACGTTTTTATGTGTTTGTAACTGCGCTGAATTAGAATGTACAACCAATTAAAATTATTTGAGCAAGCTGCCGGTATTATTTTTGAGTACAAGTTACAAAATGAGTTTTTCTCAAAAATTTGTTTTCGAAAGAAATTCATTTCCATTTACATATCTTAAGAACCAAACCAGATAACCTTTTGAAATTTTGTGCAAATGTTTATTATACTCTTTTTCATAAAGTGAATCAAAAGTTTTGTTATAGGTTAATTTTTTTTTTCATTTAGGATAGTTTTTATAAATAAAAACTTAAAAAACATCAAAATTTTCATATTGTTATGTATAATTGTCTGTAATTCTTTTATATTTCAATATTTCTCTTTGATTGTGGCTTATTTTGAAGATCACCATAATATGTATGTTGTGTATAAAGAAAATTGTAATAATTGTATTAGAAATGTTTGTACAGTTTTACCCGTTTTGGTAAAAATTTTGTTAAATTTCCTTGAAAACCACCAATTTTTCTAAAAATATAATATTTATTTAAAAATTGTTGATGTATTTTTACATATTTTGTTTTTATTTTTCTTCCTAAAAAAACTCAATATGTTTCAAAAATTGGTTTTTATGAAAAAATTTGTTCCGAAGGTAGGCAGTCACACACACACCTTAATGTTATTTATGAAAGTATTTGGTGGAAATGTTTCAAGATTTTTCCTATAAAGAATAAAAATATCACAAATATTGAAAACAATGAAGTAAATAAAAAATTGCATTGAAATGTAAATGTAAATTATGAAAATTCATATCTAAATCTGTAACCGTTGATAACACACATTATATTTTCTTGCATATCATTCTACATAACAATTTGCAGTTTCTTTAATTTTAACATTAAGAACAACATTAATAAGTACCAATGACTCCATGTGGACTTATCATATTTAAAATTATACACAGCAAAATTTACCTTTATATTTATAATGTGTAGGTTTATAATTATCCCTTAACTGCTGATTAAAAATTACGCGATTTGCTCTCCAATGGCTCCATTTTCAAAGTAGACGCGCGTATGTGATGTATGGGGGTGGGAGGGGGAACAAAACGAATAAATAAGCAAATTCTCTGAAATAAGTACATGCTTCCTAAACACTGGCGTGGTCCTTTTGCTGCATTCGAAAGCCTTCGGAATAATTTTATGGATATCAATGCACAGAAAATGCTTCAGAAAGACGAATATATACGCCGAGGAAAATTAAAAAATTGGTTGAGTGAGACGTTTGTATGCCGGTAACCCGTAAGAGGTTAAAGTCGTATTGTGTAGCCTTAGCGTCAAAGTATAGTATTATTGAATTAAATACATTGTTTTGTATGGAGAGGGCCACGATGAAAATTATGATTGAATATTGGGTCGCAAATATTGGAAGTTTGAGAACAACCGATGTACAGTTTTGCCAACATATGCATAGTTTAACTGTGACTAAATACTTAACTGTTTACAAAATACAAGCAAGAAAATAAAAAGAAAACATATTGAACATATTGATAAACATATTGTGAATTTTGCCCTTTAAGTTCAATATGGAAATTTTTTTTATTGAGAGCGTACTTCAATACATTTTAAACTATGAGTAAAGCTTTTATGTTTCACTTTCATAAAAAATTGATTTTTAATACTTTTTTTATATATAAAATCGTACTACTTGACCATCAATAAACCGCGAAGAAAAAGTTCTACAAAAGAACAAATGGGCTAAGATCAAATTCCTAACACTGTAGTAAAGCAGATGACACGATAAAATATTTGTTCTTTCAATTCTTTGAGCTGCATGAGAAAACAAAACAAGTGAAATAAAAATTTGGAAAGTCAGAAGTTCTGTTTATTTTTCCCTCTTTGTTTTAGGCGAAGAAGAAAGAGCCTTTTCACTGGGCTCTCTATTTTATTCAGAATCGTATCTCATTCCTACAACCGCCACATCGTAAAGTATGTAATTTATATCAAAAGTTTCAAAATTCGAGAAAAAGTCGATTTTTGGTTCTCTCCTTATTGCCTTCTATCTTCTCGGATTACGTAATAAAAGGAGAAGAATGTTTGATACTGCGTGAATTTATTACAATAAGTGGTTCTTTATTCTAGAGTTACTCGCATTTTCCGTCTTGTGAAAGTGTTATTACTTTACAGACTACAAACATTTCCAAATTGTTTAAATCACTTTGCTTCGGTACGATACTTTTATGCTTCAAAGTAAGAAAGGGCGCACATTTTTTGAATATTTATGTGTGTATACGATTTTAGAGTGTTAGAAAACGAGTTTATTTAGTTTTGTAGAAACGAAGTTTTATCAACTAAATAGGAAGCAAAACTAACTTACTTCGAACTTATATCAAATTTCCTTAAATAAATGCATATTTAGTCTTGTTACTTACTCATTTTTAATTGAACAAAATATTGAATTTTATGTTAAAATGTTTAAATGTATATGCAAATATAACATGGACAATACTTTAAATGTTTATATTTAAAAAAGCTTTTATATAAAATACACACACTTTTTACTTGCATTTATGTATTTATTAAATATTTGAAAGTAGTTGAACATAAAATGTTTTCATCGTTAATTTTCTACTCTAGATATGATAAAATAATCGAGCAAATTATTGTTCATTATTAAAAATTGAAGAATAATTTTTTTTACAAGGGAAGTAAATATTTTAGTTTCCAAACATAAATATTTTCAGTTAATAAATGTAGAAGTCTAACAAGGATTTATATTCACCTATATAAAGAAAGCTTTCCACATTTCCTAATGTTTCCTTACGAAACATGTGGGCGTTAAAATGCAATATTTACAACTTACAAATGTAGCAAGGAACGTAATTTAAATTATGTCTTGTAATTAGTACTCTTTCTTACAAATTTTCCTGAAAATGTATGATTTATACTGAATAATTAAAATTATGTTTATCCAATCTATAACTAAAAATATCCAAAAAATAATCCCCCTTATAAATGTAATTAACACTTTCAATGTATTATTTATATATTTTCTTATGTTTCTTATAAACTATTTTAAAATAATTAAATCAATTTTAAATTTGTAAAGAAATGTAACAATTTATTTTTAGGCAAACATAGTAATCCTTGCCATGAGTTGGTAGGCACCTATTTTAAATTGTTAAACAAGTATAATTCATTATATAATTTCAAAGAACTAAAGCAAAATGTCCATCAATCGTTTTATTATTTGAAATAATATCAATTTAAGTAATTAAGGTTTATTAATAGAAGTAATGAAATGTATCAGTCGTACACACTTTTCATTTTAAAAAAATTTAAATCATTTTTTGAAATTCAATTATATCTTCATTTGTATATAACTGAATTGCATGTGATCATTTCACTTTATTATTCAACATAATGAAATACAATAATGCACCTTTATTAGTTTATACACTTATTTTCTTCTTACATTACGAGTTTTGAGAATCTCGTCCTGCATTCATAATCAAAACCTAAAATGTTTCAGTACAAGAATTAGCGCAATAGCTTTCAGCATTCAAGCAAAACTATAGATTACAACACTTTTATCACGCATTTTAAATCTTGCTTTTTTAAATGAAACATCTTAAATATACATTTTGCGATTTTATTCATATAACATCCTTATGTGCGTGTGTGTTACATGTAACTATATTGTGAAATGATTTTTTTATTTGCAATGACCAGGATTACAGAAGACCACTACACCTCAAGGGGGTAGAAACAAAAATAAAAACAGACAAAATAAACAAAGTAAGGAACAAAAATATAATAAAAAGGGTGAGAAAAAAGTCGATTAACCCAATAAGTTGAAATGATTAATCTAAACATATAAAACAGCTCAAGCATCAAACAAGAACAATGATCAATGATAAAAAAGAACAAACATTTAAAGTAAGAACCGAGACAAATTAACATAGAAGTAATAAACCTTTCACAATGTCAATAGTTTAAACATCAAGAAAAGAGACATAAGCGATGAAATCTTTACGAGGAGTTCATGAGAGTTTTGGCATACCAGTTTTGTTTACTTATCACATCATGTTTTTCAGAATATTTATTTAGTTCTGAGCATATATGAAGTTTATCTGCGTTCGCCATGCTCGAATTAAATATTTGGCATATACTAGATGGAAGGATGCCTAGTTTATGAAGATGATGTACCTTGCAATTATGGCCTATTTGCAGTCTGAAATTTGTCACCGCCTCTTGCGAGGCTGTTCACAAAACCTTGTCAGTAATTCAATATAATTTGAGTTAGATGATCAATAAATGTAACACATATAAAAGTAATAACGCAAGTTTTTTTGGGGGAGGGGGGCAAATTTGAAATTTCCACGTTACATTTACTGTGAGTGAGAGTTTAGTTAGGGATAATGATGAAGGACCGCGTACATTTGAAACATGACTAAGCGATGAAGATTACATTTGCGCTAGTCCTATCTCTCGTAACCTCCACAACACTCGAAATAAAAATAACTTTGAACCCTGTAAAATATAACCTGCATTATCTCCTCTATAAAGTGGATCTGTAGGAACGCTAAGGCTCGAACTCATGTTAAGCCGGCTAAGAGTCCCTAACCATAGGCACTATGTTATCGTGGTTACATTTTGTTTATCATTGTAATATCTATACATAATTAATTACGACAACGCTTTATCCAGGAAAGAATTCCAAGTAATTTAATAAGAACACTTAATTAAAGTGGAAATAAGTATTACTTACTAAAATTTAATAAGCCTCTTTCATAAAAAGAATTTAGATTTTAAACTGAATTAAATTTCAAATTACGATTACAAAATGTTAAAAATAAATTGCATATGTGAATTGGATGTGTCTTATCTGGGTTTATATATTAAATGCATTTAAAAATAATTAATTTCCACAGAATATTGAAAACTATTTAGCGCAAAATTGATAAGTGCTTTTCAATATCAATTCATGTTTTTCAATTGTTCGTGCATAATTTTTAGAACATTAACATTTATGTTGTATCAAACATTTTTGTTTCTGTAATGAATGCTAAACGTTTATGAGATTTGGTATACGACTTTTCACCTTTCTTTATCTTTCAAAAAATGTATCAATTATTTTATGAAATCAATAGAAAATGATATCTTCTTCCAATAACGTTACTTACAGTATAATCAAAAGTACATGGAATGCACTTTTTCATTTCGGCTTAATTTGCCTTTTCTCCCACCTGCCCTCTTCCGCCAACGGTAATCAAGGCACTTCAATATCCGGGACATCAAACAACCGGCACTTCATCTTGATTAACTCGCCTCCCCCCAGACGTGTAACAACACTCCAAAGAAAATTCCCGGAACCATATGGAAAGCGTTATTCGATTCATTAATCTCAGGAAATGCTTACGAAGCCCTTAAATCTATCCAGTTGCTAACTTCAAGGGTACAAGTTGGATCGAACTTTTTCACGCCTTTATTTAATTGTGTTTATATTGTACTAGAAAAATGAGAACGGCAGGATATATTTATCGTGGTAAACTCGCGCTAATCGTGAAAATTAAGACCGGCATTAGGTAACTTAATTATGCTAATATTTTATATTTGTCAATACGGGATTTCTTTTTCTAATGGAGTCTTATTATGTGTAAAATGAAAAAAGACTTATGGAAACAGTATTCATATCAAATTTACATGGCTATTAATCTAGATAACTGTTCCAACTTATTCATATCCATTTTGTTGCTTTTCCTGTCAATATGCTTAAATAAATGAGTTTAAACATTTTTAGAAAATGTTACTAATAAATTTTATAAAATATGGACGATAATTTTGCGAATGACTGCAAATAGAAGCAATTTGTTCTAATCAAATCAAAACAAAATTATTATCAGTTATGCAGAAAAAAAAGCCACTCCAGTTTTCTAAAATTTGTTTTATGAGCAATTCTCGTGTGTACAAAAATTACGCTATTATATTTTTTAAATAAAATGTAAGTTGATTTTAGAATATATTTGTATAATTCAGCACACTTCCTCTATTTTATAAAGCAAGTATAAATAAAGCTAAATAAATATTACATTTTTTCATGTTTAGATTCCTTTTTAAATATGTAATAGTTGAAATTGGAAATGTCAACCAAATAAGGTTTGTATGTTTAAGTAGAGATATTTATTTTAGAAAGGACAAATTCAGATACACAACTTTTAAGCTTTTAAAAAGTTTTAATGAGAGCTGCTCATTTTGAGTTTTTTTTAAAAAAAAGAATACTTAATGAATTTTAACTTTACGCAATAAAAACTACACAGTGATAAATTATCTTTCAAATGCTGTTCTTATAATACCAAATTGATATAAGTAACATACTTGTAAATCGTTAAGAATTATATTCCTTAGCCCTACTTATCAAAAGTAAAACTATTTTCTTTCACAATTTATATTAATTAATAAAACCCTGTTGGGTTAAAAATAAGTGGTATGAAGAATTTTTAGTCATTTTCATCTCTATATCAAATAAAAGTTCTCAGTATATACAAAAGCTCTATTAAATTTGGGAGATATATTTAAACTTAAAATCATTTATCGTAACAATTACATAGTAATTTTATTAAAGGGGAGTTAGTATCTTAAAAATGAGAAAAGTAGAATTCATTTATGGCATTAAAATTTATTACCGTAACTAAATATATCATTTAAACTATATGATAGCTACAATATGTATACATAAATAAATGGCATATATAAATAATGTCATACATAAGTAATGGCTTGTATAAACAACTATATTCATAAACATAAAAAAATACAATATTCCAAAAATTATGCTAACATTTGCTCTTTTAACATGAGTTGAACTAATCTAAATCTAATAAATATTTAGATTCTAACCCCGAATATTGAAAAGGTTATAACAGTTGAATATATAAATAGTAATAAAATTTTTCTTAGGAGAAGTGTTTATAATATCATATCAACTATATTACTGAAGAATTTTTTATCTCAAAAATTAAGAATGTGCTTCGCTAAATATGCAATTTTCCTGCTATTTGCGTAAGTTATTAAGCAAATGAAATACATATTCAGTATATTTGTGTCTTCACTTGATACGTCTCGAATAAAAAAACTACCACGGATGTTAAAACTCACTATAGAAACAAATAAATCATGTGTAAGATTCTGTTTGGTGAAAATTGTTACCATAATTACAAATATTTTATTTTTTTCAGATCGAAGTATTCTACTGTTGATTTAAAAAAAACTTTAGACTAAGTGATTTCATTTCGAGGTTTTAATAACATGTTTTTAATATTTATTGACAAACCGTTCTTTAACACTGCATTAATTTTTATAATCATTTTTTAATATGTAATAGCTTTATTCGAACGTATATTTATGTATATATTAAAACAACAGAATTGTTAGCGAAACTGTTTTGGTTTTTTTTTTCGTTCAATGCCCAGTTTTTTGCAGTACACGTCATAATAAAGGAAGATGAAGAAATTCGAGCTGGGCTCGAGGTCACAGCAGATTAAACACGTATACACCTTTTTTGCATGGATAGTCAATTAAAAAATATATGAATAAACATGAAATCATATGTTTTTCATGATCCTGTAATTATTTAATTTTGTATTTGTAATTCGGAAAGTTTATTACAAATTAATGAAATAACTACTTACAAAAACTATCATTGTAAATATAATAACATTTTCTATATCAGTGTATTATTACAATCTTTACATTTATTATTTTCGTTCAAATCCTTACATTAATCTCTCTAACTATCAATCATAATAATTAACAACACAAATCATATGAAGAATGGATTTAAGGGAACGAATTAATTCTCTGGCTCCCTTTAGTTTTATTTAATATAATCTTTTCAAACATAATACAAATTTAAAGGTTTGTACCTTTTTCCCACTCTAAGTTTTCCATAACTTTGCGTGTATGTCTAGTAAGAAAAAGAGGTGGGTAAAGATCGGCCTTTTTTAGCCCATCATAGCCATGAAAATTCAAAATATTTATTGGAGCTATATTATTATATTTATGTGAACTTTAGGTCTTGATATTTACTTTTATTCCAAAATAGTAAGGAAAAAAAATAGTAAGTCACATAAAAAAGTAACCAAGCTTGGTAAATTCGTTGATTTTTGTTATTTTAAGCGCTTTCTATAACTTTGATTTAAAAAAAAAAATCTGTCAAGTGCTTTAAGCACCACTATATTTTTGGAGTTCTCAAATGCAACAATAATAAAGATTTTAAACTGCCTCTCACACACACACACACATTTGTTTTGGTGCATCGAGTGGGTTGATGTGGTACGAAACAAAATAGCTTGTTCGTGAATCGGTCAGGCTCATTCCACTTTCGCATGTCATATTTTAATACAAATATTTCTTTTGAAATGTAACCATTATTTTACGTAGTATTGTATGTGTTTTGAGTATTTTATTAAATAACAATGCATGGAAAGCATTGCGATTCTTGTAAAAAGTGGTTAAAAAACAAAACTGACTATCGTGTTGTTTCTAATAAAAAATACTATCTATCCTTAGAAATCATAAAGATGCTGATCTACAAAACAATGCCGAAGTGTGTTCTGCATGTAGAAGATACGCAAGTCGATATACTCTCAAACATCTTAATTAATTGGGGTTGTACTCTACTTACGTAAATCGAGAAGATTCCTCAGTTGTTCGACTCCAGTTGAGATCACAGCATACAAGTCCAAAGGCATATAACATATGGATAAGAACAGGTATAGGTCATAATCCAAACATTGAATGGTTTTGTCAGTGCAAAGTTCGTGCTAGAGTTGTTGACTGCTGGGCACATTTTGCATCTGTACTTTGGTACTGGGGATGCTTGCGCCATAATCACATTCAGATAAAAACACCAAGTTTTGGATTTGCTGACATACTTCAAAACGCAGCTACTGGATGGTAATGTGACGATTCAGCCAATGAAAGTGGGAAGGAAATGTAATCGAAGACATTTGTTACAAATAGTTTAACATTGTTATTTCCCCTGTTTTCTCTATTTAATAAAATATTTTTTTTAAAAAAACCAAACTTTTTCTTTTTTTCATTTTGACTGAGTATCAGTGTTAAAAAAATACATAATATGAATTTGCCAATGGGCGAAAAAAGTCCCATCTATACCCACCTCATTTCGGTTGATTGATTGATTGAAAATTAACGTCACACTGCTCAGCTACACGAGGGGTTTTGGCGACGGACCACGTAATTTTGAACCATTGTCAAGTGACGTCGACGACACCTGGGATGGCACCCCGCTCTCCTAACTACCACACCACACCAATGGGAGTAAGTTTCAGCTCTCGACAGATTTAACGTGCATCGCTGCCCTATACGGCGGGTCTTTAGTGGTACTGGGCTCGAACTCGTGACTAGGTAAGCCACGATCTGATACCTATACCACTCGGCTACCACGGACACACCTCCTTTCGGGATCTGAATAATTAATTTAATTCATTATTTCCTCCATACAAACGTAAAATTAGTGAAAAGAGCATTTAGCGACCAGCGCAATAAAAAGACTGATCTGTAAATATCAGCTTTACGTCATCAGCGGAGACGTAATGGCACTCAAACAAATGGAAAACGTGCACTCAGCTCTAAAGCAGTTTAAAAAAATGAGAGGATTAATTTTTTGGCAATCACTACATGTTATATTTGAGCCGCATGTCCACAAAGGCTGCAATAAACCATCAGAATGATGTAACATGTGATAGAATGATCGGAAAGCATAAGGAAGGGCAAGTTTAATAACTATTGCATAAGAATTTGGAATTGACAAAGTTGTAGTTAGTTTCAAGAACATGTAAAGATTTGCAAGTGACCAATACCACCGTTTGAAAGCTGAGATGCAGGGACGTAGATAACACCGTGTATCAGCTGTATCAATGATAAGGGGGCCCCCAAGCTATATGCGTCCCAACATGTGTAACTACAGTCCCAATAACAAGGCTTCTATACTTAAAAAGGGCCCCCGAAGTTATTTTGGTGCAGGGCCCTCAAAGCTAGCTACGTTAAAGCTTAGAAGTTTACGGTCAATGAAAAAAAATAATGTCAAGTGAGGGCCTGTATATTGTTCAGTAGACCGGAGCCAAAAAAGGGACAATATTGCTCAGAAGCTACTTTCGGCAATTAACCGACACATAGCATGGTTTACTGTAGTCAGACAGCGTCAAAAATTTGCCCTTTTTCACGAAACCTTGACAGCTATATATTATTAACAGCAGCCTTCCCATGGCCCAGTTTACATTGATATCATTAACACGAACAGTAAATATCTGAACAATGACCCACTTTGTTTTACTTATGAGAGTTGTTTCAGTCTGAGCAAATATTCTCAGTACAAGTAAGTATGTAGGAAATTAAACACACGATTTTAATGTCGCCTTTGTTGAGGATTTTCGGAATAAAAGCCCAATGTAAATAATTGTTTGATTTGCACACTAATACATTGTTTCTCCAAGTGTGGGACGTGCCCCCTTGGGGGCGCGATAACCCTACAAGGGGCGCGAGCATATCGAAAATTTAAAGATTTAAAAAAATAATCGGAAAGAAGTAAAACCAAATACTTTCTTCCATAATAAAAAAATACACAACAACACTGATATAATATATGTTTATCATCTGGCGTTTTTCCTTTATCAAATAGCTATCTTTGATCCCAAAACCAAATTAAAGAAGGGAAAAAACATTTTGTTTAATTTGGTGTATTTCCACAATGAGAGATTTTTTTTCCGTTTTAACATAAAATATTACTTGTTAAAAGAGAAAACGAAATCCAGACCCTGAGAAAAATTCTATGAAGATAAACAATTCATCACTGTAATTATTATTGAATTACTGTACATTAGTTGTAGAAAGAAAAGGAAGACATGGTTCACTTTTCAGCCAGGCAGCATAATACATTTGCTGATCATTTGATTGACCTTCATACTTACTGGTATGGTTAGTTCTACATTAGTTCCGTTCCTTGAACACAAAATATGACAGATTAGCAGGCAAATAATATTTTATGTAATATTAGTGAAAAGTGTCTCTGATTTGCATCCTAAGTTCTTGCACTTTTTAATTATTTTAGCTCAGTTTTATTGGATTTTTTCTCAAATCATCAAAGAAAATTAAATAATCCTTGAAAGCCGGTAAGTATACTTTCTCTTAATAATATTATTCACTGGAATTCCGATTTCTATCGAATGCAGTAAAAATAATTATAAACAAATGATTGGGGTGACGGAGTCCCCGCACTACCATTAGCGTTAGCACCGTGTGCGCGCTTGCTCCCGGGTTAAAACATTTTGAAGTATTTCTGCTTTAAATATTAAAAAGTAACACAATTATTATTCATCGGAACTTTATATCCTTTTTCATTATTTAACATTAATTCTAAATGCTAATTCTGTGAGGTTTAAAATTACACTTCTTTTAAGCAGTTATTTTCAGTTATAGCATTTATCTATAAAAAACATTTTACATTTTTCAATACAATGTCGTGCACGAAGTTTTACTCTCTTTACAGTTCAGCTATTATATCAAGAATAATGTTTTATTTTTTTAAAAAATGAGCTCGTGCGAAGAGCCGGTATTTCACCCAGTATGCGTTTAATGTATCAGTACTGAAGAATTTTTTTTTACAAATAATTTCTTAATGCTAAATTAAGAACAAGTTTAAAAATTATTAGTGACTTCCATGGGCTTGTCTTGTAGAGCAAAGTTTTTCAAAGGAAGGTTTAATATCAGAAATTGACACTATGTGTTACTTTTCTATATTTAGCTGAGATCTATATTTTGTCTTCAAAGCAGCCACCGCAGAAAATCCGGTTTAACAAAGATAGGATGTTGGAAATGGTAATATTATACGAAGTCCTTTTGTTTTCAGTGCAAAAAATTCATCATCCACCTATACCCAAAATTCAAAGAGGGATTTATTACAAAATTTCCTTTTAATTTTTCACTGGATGTGAAATATATGAAGATTTCTTCTTCGAAAGTTGAGAGCCCTTCTGGAGTATCTTGAAATAGATCTCTAATCCACTCGTAAGTTGCTACCAAGTTGTCCTCATTAAGAAAATACTTTTACAATTCTTTGCCAACATAGTAAAATGATTTTACATGGTTTTAAAAACACCTTTCACATGTTGTTCTTCGGATATGTAAGTTTTAGCACATAACGAGCTGGGGCATTTTCCCCATCATTTACTTCAGTAGTGATAAATAAAAAAATTAAGTATTTTTGAGAATATTTCCTTGATTTAATTTTCGGAACCATGCTCATCTGTGTACTTGTTAATCGATTATTATCGTCGAATGTTTTCTTACGACTTAAAAATATATGTATGATAGTGTTTTAACCTATGCAATTAACATTAACGTGCAAATTAAAGAATGTACATTCAAGTTAGATTTGGTAGGTATACAAGTATCGAGTCGACCAAAACTGACTGGAATTGTACGAGGAAAAGCATTTTTACATGTTTTGCGCAGACGTTCGATAGGTTACCCTGACTCACGCAAACGTACCCGATTATGCCAGATGTGTTGGATATGATAGAGAGCAACATAGACTAGACTATTTTTCTAGTGATATTTGAACTTTGAGAAATGGTGCTGAAGGAAATAAATCTTAATTAAATATATCATTTTGCGATCTGTTCCAATTTAAAAATTAGAGAAAGGAAAATACTATAATAATAAGTAAGTAATATATATTTTAAGTAATTTTCTTAAAATGTATATTACTTTAAAGTAACATATACAAAATTTAATACTTATACAGTTTATAATTGAGATCGCATTGTAGCTTTAGCGTCAAAGTGCATTTTTATTGTAGTAAATACATTATTGTTGTACAGGGGGTGGTCGCGACAAAAATTATGATTGAAAATTCGGTCTCCAGTATTGAAATTTTGAGAAACATTGTACTAATGTATATATGTTTGTGGAAGCATGTGCGGGTGCGTGCACGCGTGTGGGTATGATTATGTGTTGGTATGAGTATACATACACATATACCCACGATGATGTAACGGGATGTAACATAAAGTTTAAGTTTTAATTAAAAATAAACTAGATATAATTTTATTTATTTGTTAGCCTTAAGTCTTTTGTACACACACACTCTCCATACAGACTAATTCATTACTCTCAATCATTAATTATCTTCTAAATGTCATTATAACAACTCAGTATAAGTCAAAAAACATTGCTCAAACACTTGTGACCTAATATAAGCTGGCAAATAACCAACCATGCGATGCGTTTTCAGTTCTGTGAATATGAAATTTATATTTAGTAAAACATTTTAATATTTAATATTTTTATATTATTTTGATTCCCTTACCGCACCATCAAAAATCCTTCTCTGTTAGAATAAAGCTTCTGCTGGTCGTATATGTTGGCTCCTTTATGAAAGTATCATTCAATTCTTCAGCAGGTTGCACTAGTTATTCTAAGGATGGTCTGACTCTTCTTTAGGGAGTCCATTAAGAGAAGATGCATATTGCATGATCTTCCTTGCTGACTTATACACATTAGCCTTCTTAAAGAGATGTGAGTCACTAATCTTCTCAGTGTAACTGATTCTTTTTCTCTGAATCATACTGTTATATCTAAGTTCTAACCTTAGTTACAAGGTTAATAAATATAAACTACCTTGCTGTGAAAGTTTCATCATCAAATCAGACAGGTTGAACCTTGGTCGTTTTTTAAAAGGAATCTAACCCTGTATCTTAGCATACCGACGATTTTTAGTAAATGCCATTGTGTTACATTATACATACATTCTTGTATAAAGTATGTATGTATGTAGAATATATGTATGTAGGCATATACACTATATATATCTGGCCAAAAGTATCCGGACACCCAGTGGTATGACTTAGATTGTTCTGAGGCACATATTAATATGATGTTGGTCCCCCATTTGCATGGATGACTGCCTGCCACGTTAGGGGAGATTTTCCACCAATTTTTGATAGGTGACAATAGGAATTTCCTTCCAAGCATCCATCACAGCTGAAGTGAGTGCTTGCAGTGAGGAGGGTCGATTTGGCTGGCTACGTAATGTGCGCTCTAATTCGTCTCAAAGATGTTTTATGGGATTTAGATTGGGGTTCTGAGAAGGCCAGTCCAGTTTTCGATCACCCATTTCGTCAAACTACGTCTGTGCAAGCGTTGATGTGTGAATGGAGCAGTTATCCAGCTGGAAGAGAAATGGGCCTTCCCCGAAATATTTCCATATAGTTGGGAGTGCAGCATTGTCCAGAATGTCCACATACATCTCAGAGTTCATGTTTCCAATCACAGGAACTTACGGACCTAGGCCAAACCACGAGAAACACCCCCACACCATTATGCTTCCACAACCAAACTTAACAGTCGGCACATTGCAGTCACTAAAGGAATGTTCGCCGGGCATCCACCAAACCCATACGCGTCCATCCGACTGCCAGACTGTAAAGCGAGATTCATCACTCCAAAGAACCGTTTTCCACTTGTCCACAGTCCAATGACGGTGAGCTCTACACCATTGCAATGAATGCTTCGCATTCTTGGCTTGTGAGCGGCTGCACGACCATGGAATCCCAAGTTTTTTAACTCTTGACGGACAGTCCTGCTACTAACTCTAATTCCTGATGAACTTTGGAGCTCCTGAGACATTTCCTCCAACGAGGACTTGTGATTTTGTTTTACTACCCATTTCAGAGTTCTACTTATGCGTTCATAAAGTATTTTTGGCCTACCGGTTCGTTTTTCTGCCGCTTCACTGCCTCGACGTTTCCCCTTCACAATTACATCACTCACAGTGGATTTAGGCTTCTGTAGAATGTCCGCAATCTCATGAACTGATTTTTCACAAAGGTGCATCCCACTACACTGCCACGATCAATCTCACTAAGCTCCTTTGACTTACTCATTGCCTCACAAACGCATAAATACAATCTGTCAAACCACTACCAATACTTTTATAGCTTTCAATTACATATCAAATTATGTCACTAGGCAGAACCACTTTTTTAAGGGGTGTCCGGATACTTTTGGCCAGATGATAAGTAGTAACATTTCGTGCTTCCACACCACAGGTCTGGGGCTCAAATCTCGGGCTGGGTGAGGTCAACTCAGAATTTCATCTCTTCAAGGGGTCGATAAAAGAGTACTAAGCTTGTTTGGGAACCAAACACTAAGGGTTTAGTGTTAGACTGACCACCTGATTGGGGTATATCTTTATACACCCAAGTGCCCAAATTCACGCATACTAAGATGGGTCAAGTAGACCTTGATCTTCATGGACTGTTGAGCTACCTAAATATGCATATGTGTGTTTGTGTAACAGTACGAAGAATTAGCTTACAAAACCCTGAAACATTGAAATAAATATTTGGAAAATAGCATAAATATATATGGTAAATCTACAATGTAAGGGAAAGAAGGTCAAGCAATTAAAAAAAATCAAGAATCATACAAAGATTTATATTTTTCTGCATACTTATTTTTGGTTGCAGAAATTGCGCTACATCGTCAAGTCTCACCATCAACAAATGTGTTAGCCGAATAAATAAACTTATTAAATCATCACAAAGATTTTTTTTGTTTGCTGAAAATTAAAATAATACTTTAAGAAAGTGGTTTAAAAAACATTAACAACAGAAAAAACAATAAATTTACCAAACATTTTAGAAAAGTTTCTGTAAGTCTTTGTGTAATGCTTAATGTACTGACTATTAAGTTATATTTAATTCGTAAAAAAACTCAACCTTTTATATTTTCAGTATTAAATACTTTTTAATATATTGTGAAATTAGCCAGAAAGTTAACAAATGAAGTTATATGTTATAAAGATAATTTCTCCCGTAATTTCTTGATGCTCTTCTGACAAAAAAAATGCCTTTAATATATAATTATATTTACTTCGAGTTTGTCTTTGTCGAGTACGGAAACTTTATATAATGGTGTTATTTTTAGAATATTCAATGACATTTCCATGAAGTAATGTTTGTTTTTATAGTCTGAAGAAACTGAACAATAAAAAATTCGGATATCTTAGAAACTTTTAAAACTGTTTCCAATAAACCCAGACACATGTAAATAAAGTTGCGCTTCTATTCCAGACGATGATGTCATCTTTAGATTAAGAAACCTTTTTCTCGATTTTGAAAGATAATCGCAACGATTGCTAAAGGTTCTAACTCTCTCAATAACATAGTTATCTAAGATGACACACATTTTGGAACCTACCAATATTTTATAAAATATATAATGTGTTTTACGTTTGTGTGAAATGTGAAACTGGCTTATATTTATACTTATAAAAGGAAAATATGTAATTATTTGCAAAGAATATCATATTCGCATGCAAGTAAATTATTATAAATTATTTTAGAATATGTGTGAAGAAATCAAGTGTATATTTAGTTATAATTTCTTTTATATAATGACGTAAAGTAAAATGCCAACATTTCTTAAGGTTTATTCTTTGTAAAGAAGTTATAAGTTTTGGATATAAAATTCCTCATTAATACATATCCAGATACTAATAAATAAAAATATTTGCAAAAAATAATAATAAAGTGTGTGTGTGTGTATTTCTACATAAAAATATTAAGACTAAAATATTCTTTATTTAAGTAATTGAGTAAAGAGTTGTTACAACTGCAAAAATAGTTTTCAAGGATAAATTTTAAGGAGTATGTGTTACTCTACACTCTGTCTGTTACACACTCTATATATTTCTATGTGTTATTTTACAGAACACATTCTTCTGACCACCTCATTAGTGACTCATTGGACAACTGTTTGCATTAACCCTTTGATGGATATGAACGAGTTCAGCTAGCAATCGAATTGTGTTTAAAAAGCACACAAACGAGTTCCGAACGGTTAGCTCGTTTGTAACCGAAATGGTTAGAAACAAGCATTACTCGCGTAGTGAAATTTCCCTCAAATGCGTGCTGATGAGCTGAGCTCGTTCGTCAATATTAATCTGCATTTATAAAGTTACAAACGAGTCCTATTCACGAAATTTAGTTAGTTTTACTGTCTATAAATGATAGTACAGGTTCCATGAATTTCTTTTCATAATGAAGGGGGAATTTTCTTTTACCTTGCTCTTTTTATGCTTATTTTAGCGCATTTCTTAGGGTGTTTGTAAAGTAAAATGGCTCAAAAATGAAGTTAGATATTTATGATGATGATTATGATTGTTATACAGAAATCTTATCAAGTGTTGAGTGTTGTGTTTGTTCACTGTATATCAAACTCAGAAATCGATTCAAGATGCATCAGAAGAAGTATTTACTTAGTCCTTTCAATTTAATATTTGTCTTATATTTACAATTAACTATAATTATTTATATAATTGATTATAATCCTTTATAATTTACTATTTAATAATTATCATTTATTAGTTATTTTAAAGTATGTAAGAACTGTTATTTATGTGCTACAAATACTTTAATTTTTTTTTTTAAAACGCGTGAGGCAAACTATCTACGGCATTCACTGAGAATGGTGATATTTTAGGAAGAACAGTGGGAGAAAACAGCTGCCACTTTGGACTACTGTTTACTCGTAATACTGCACAATTTAAGTAAACGAAAACTGCTCATTTCCCTAACCGTCAAAGGGTTAGTGAAGCTTTGATTTTTATTGTCGTAGATTTGGAGTGATATTGAGAGGACTAAAGTAAAACCTGCCGCCCTTCTTGAAGTAAAGTATTTTCTAACAGGGGGAGATGTACTTCATGATTGTGGATCCAAATGTCGGATGGCGTATTCAACTTCATCTCACAAATTATTTATGGAACTGAGATCTGAGAATTGTATTTGCCACATATTTTGTGATTTTCCTCAAATCAATCCTGCATAAATACAGCACTATGTGAAAATCTCCCTGGATTGCACCTTGGGCACCAAGATTGATTTGAGGCAAAAACGACCAGAAGACAGTTTTACAATAACAAATTGTATTTATTCACTTGAATAAATTATGAACCTTCTAATTACAAAGATTAATCGATATGTCTACGTCAATATGATTGAACCTTACTATTAAATTAAATCACGAAATATGATACTAATCAACTATTAATTCAATATCAAACGGGATTACCGGAATAAGAAGATCGAGAGATTCACGCAATTTGAATTATTAGCATTCATTAAATTACCACTAACTGTATTATATATTTACTCTTATAAGCCGATAATCTAGATTTAAATCTCACTTTTTTTTTCTCTATCAAACCACTGCCAAATGATGAACGAGCCCTTAATCGCACAATCAACTTGAATCGCTTTAGAACACTTTCAACCAATCTCTTGTCTTAATAGCCTTTTGTTGACTTACAACACTCTCTTTAAATACTTTAACTAGTATGCATATCCCGGTTTCTTCTTTTAGAGCTGATTGGAAGTATACGCGAATTTATAATCCCCAAAGACGCATAAGAGTATGGCCCAAAGCTATATCCTATAGAAAGTACACAGATATTGGGATAAATCATCAACAGTACATGAAGTTCTGGTAAGAAATAATGTCTTCATATGATGTCTCATTCAAACATCTATGCAGATAAAAGAAATTGTCCAACAATTTCAAGAAAATATTCCTCAAAACATCACAATGACTAACAGTTTATGTTAGTGTAGTAATACATGAAGGGATTTTGCTGCACCACTATTTGAGACAAGTGCTGTATTTTTGGTGCCCATAAGGTATCTTACATCACGCTTCATAATCATTTTAATTGTCTACCATTCAATCCCAATGCACCTGACCAAATTTAACGTATTTCATCTTGCTTTCTACATATATAATGGTGGGTGCACTGGAATGTGACATCCATAGTCACACGATGTGACGAATACTACTCTAAAAAAAACACTTTGAGAAAGTAATTGATTAAGATATGCTGCAATTTGATACACTGTTACTATCTTGTGTTTTTCGCAATTAGGAATATTCTGATTATTGTCTGATCTTTCACCACTCAGTGATTAATGGAACATCCCCTTTCAGAACCAATATTTTATCTGACATGTAACAGTTTTGATATACATTCACCACTACTTCACAGGAACATTTCCCAAAGAAATCAGTTTTGCGAAGTTTCAGTTTTTTCTAGTGCACGTATATATCTGTTTGGCCTGTGCATCCTAGCTAGTATTTCTTTCCAATCTTCCCACGTTCAGCGATTGCCACAAATCACGTTTCCTTCCCGTATATTCATGAAAAATTTGACTATACTTCCGGATCTTAACCTACCTCTTTTATACCAGCCCAGCCTTCTAGCGGAGAAACTCTGTAGAAAAAGCACACTATCAAAAACTTACTTCTCAGAATATTGTTATTTTCACTAAATTTAAATTGAATATTATCTCTTATATACAATATTTCCTTATTTTTACCTAGAGGCCCTCTCAGAAAATAAATGTTCTCAAATTCCTGCATCATTCAGACACATTTGAAAAAGAAAAAAAACTCAAGTAGCTGCAGTTTTCTTGGGGTATGATATTCCACTAAAGCTTACTTTTTATTTTAAAAATCATTATCTTTATTTGTTTTCATTTGCATTTCCATAATAAGCTATTAAAAATTTATTGGAATATATTATTTCCTTTGTTTGCCCAAATGTTCAGTAAATATCACATGTTTAATAAAATATAAAGCAAAAATAAACTGCAAAAACTCCATAAGAAAAATTCTTCTAAAATGTAAAACAAGAATATTCAGGATATAAATAACAAAATATAAAAAATGACTTATATATTTTTTTATCAATACGTGTTTTCAAAAATGCCTCAACACTTGGTGAAAGTTCCCAAGATTTTTTTGAGTTACTATCATATATATTTTTCTACATATAAGTCACAGATATAATAATTTTTCCCGAAGTAAAAGAAGAAAGAAGAAGCATTATTGAAGAATGGTTGGATAGAAAATTACACATCTTTTATGGAAATCTTAAGTGGCCACCCTCTAAGATCTTTATGGCATTTCCCTTTTTTTCCAACCTCCTAAGCTATAAATCAGACTGTGAGGTAACTGCCTTCTCTACTTCGTCGTAGGAAGCCATATTGTCTTTCTTGTACTCCTTTATGGTTTGTTTGTTCAAGTGCTGTTTCGGACATGATGAAACAAAACTTTTTGTAGAGCGAACTTAAAGATCCTAAGAGCCTCTTCTCTGTTTATGATTGATGCTATTTAAGATCAATCGATAAGTTTTTATTTGTTTGTTTATGAGATTCAGTAAAATTTGTCCAAAGAAAACTTTTTAGAAAATGATTAACAACTATGTAATTAGTTCCTTGAAAGTAAAAACACAACTATTTTTTTAATTAATAGATCATCAACGCAATCTTCATAAGCCCAAATAATCATTTTAATTGATTATGGACAAGTAAATTTACCCTCACTAAACTTTAATACACATCTCTCCTGATTTCATATTGAAATAATTTGTAAGTTAATTAAAATCAAAAATTTGGTGCAGACTATTAGTCGAAAAAAAAAGCTATTGATAACGTTACAAAGTTATTTAGATATTGTGTTTTAAAATCAATAAACAACGGATCTCCATGAAATTAATAATCTTTTTACCTTAAGCGATCATTTAACAAAATTAATTTTAAAATTTTAGGATTGTTTTCGTATTTCGACCTTTAATGTGAATAAATTTTATGGCTAAATAATTCTTCCCATTTCATGATAAACTTTAGGATATCTCTGCTTTTCAGCTACATGAAATTAGGCATTTTGTAATAATAAAAAAAGGAAATTTGTGGTTTCTATTTGTGAGCCATCTTTCTCACTTCTGAAATAATTTCCTTATTTTGCCCCTCACATCTTTTTAATTGCACTTTTTTGTATTAAAGTAGAAAAAATTATTATGAGAAATACTAGGTGTTTTTCTCAAAACTAAGTACCGTTTGGTTCAACCACAACCGCAGTGGTAGTAAGTGAGTTCGACCTCTGTGCACATGTGTCGCTGGTTGAATTACAATACAGAGACGCCATTATTGACAGACTATGTTGTTTTTCACTTGTTAGAAAGTGTTGAAAATGTTTCAGACAATTACCGATCTATTTCATATGTACGTTCTATAAAAAGTATTTTGAAAGCAAGGAATGTTAAGTCAGTTGAAATTTATTGTCAACTTGTAGAGATGTATGGTTAAAAAGTAATTAGTGATGGAATGGTGAGTAGGTAGGTTAATCAAATCAATGATGAGCTCACCAATGTTCATGAAGAAGCACGTCCTTCTGTTATTAATGATGGTTTTATTAGAAAAGTTAATGAGAAAATTCGTGAAAAAACTCTATTTAATATAAGATTGCTTTGTGATGAGTTTCCACAAATGTTGTTCAGCAATGACTCTCTTCACAAATGGCATCTTTCTTTAAGTTATCCGACTACGTTCGGAGCCATGATTTTGCAAAAGCATATAACTGGGTAATATTTATGATATTTAGTATCACTTAGATTAGAAATTGTATATAAATATGTTTTAGGAATATTATTACAATAAAATAATATTTAAGTACAATATTTTCACAAAAAAAGAACATAGAATGACCTATTTCAAAATATTCTCCTTTTGTGAAAAATGCTTCTATTATAATAATATTTCGCATGTACATAGATCAGCCCTCTGTACACAGGATCAACTAGAATTTTTGAAATATATAACTTAGAAATGTATTTATGCATGTTTTACGACAGCAGAGGGGAGAAAGTTTAAGTAAAAAAAACGCCCATAATTATTTCAATTGGTTGCAACTTTAAAAAAAATGTAGATTTTTCAAAAAAAAAAAGTTCAGAAACTCTGGAGAAGTCTTTACTTTATGTATGCAAAATATTATTATTTTAGAAGCATTTTTTTATAAAAGAAGAACATTTTGAGAAACGGTTATTCTAAGTTACTTTTTTTTGCCAAAATATTGTATTTAAATATTTTTTTTTTGTCAAAATGTCTTTAAAACAATTTTATACATGTATTCTAATCTAAGTGACACTAAATATCAAGAAAATTTTCTTTTTATGCGGTTTATTTAAAATCACGATTCCGAACGTAGTCGGATACCTTGAAGAGGTTATAGACAAGTTGGTTTCTCGATATGACCAAAGTCTGAACAATGACGCAAACTATATAGAAAAAATTCCCGTCATGACCTTTGAAGTAAAAATAAATTTTAATTTTGAAAAAAAGATTTTTAATGGGAGTTTTTTTTTCGAAATCTTAACTAGTTTACGGTTAAACCTCGTATATTTAGCAAATAATAAATGGCATTTTAAAAAAACCAAATAAAATAGTATTCTATAGTAAGAATGTAATGGTTTCGAAGAAATTTAAAAAAAAGCACTGAACTGCTATTTTACATTTTCCTTACTTCAAAACGTATTTTTTCGAAACTTGGTTAAATTGGACTTGTTTTTTAAAGAATTAAATAGAAGTCAATTTAAATAAATATGTAATCCCTTAATAACTATAATGGACGTTTGAAAAAGGATGTTTTGTTAATGCGTCTAATTTATTTTCTCTTTCTGTACGTTTGTGTATTTTAATTAATTACCCATTACCAAAACTGCAAAAGAAAAATGTTTTACGAAATTAAAACATTAGAATTGTTTTATGAAGATATATATTTAATTCTGAACGACTTATAAACGCAAAACGTATTATGGAGTTAATATATATATATATATATATATATATATATATATATATATATATATACATATATAAATTATCCCAATAAAACGCTATTGTATTTTCTTTATGTGGAATAGTTTCTGCTGTACAGTGCAGTATATTATTTTTCTTAATTTCATATTCTAGAAGATATATATTTGTTGCACAAAAAGTTTGTCCATTTTTGAAATAAACGTTTAAATATTAATATATATATATATATATATATATATATATATATATATATATATATATATATATATATCGTCGGCCTAGTTATCAGACTGCGTAATTCCACAGGTGTAACCGATTTGATATAGGAGTGCAACGTGTCAAGCGCTTTTTGGCACGATTCATAATTCGCACCAAGCAGCGGTGAAGCAAAAACATTCCCTTTTGTTTTGTCTTCGCCATGCCTCAGTGCGAGCCCACTTTTAATTTATTCCTTCGATCCGTATACTCACTATTTTTTTATTTCATAATAAAACTAGATTCCCGAGGGGGAGTTTGTGTTCAAGATTTTAACATAGAATAAATACAACAGAAAGTAATATTAATGTATTACACTTCAAGATATAAATTATTTACATTTATTTTAAACCTTCATTACACAAAATTTGTAACAATGTATTACTTTTGCTGAGCAGAGATCTTTTTAGGAAGGTGTTTTCAAAAATCAACTCACAAGAGATTTACGGGAATTATAAAAAAAATCATTTTTATCAGCTATTAGATCTGCAGACTTAAAATTTAATAATAATTTTTTTGATTCTGCTGAGGTATGCAAACAGCTTTTTTTTGTTCAATTTGCAATTCACGATTGTAATATTATCGCCTATCTTGGCGAACATGAACAGCAACTTGGCGCCTAGCCCTACTGTATCAAAATAGCATCCCGTGTGGAGTTACGCCACCTGGTAATTAGTCTCTGAAAATTATATATATATATATATATGGCATGCAGCCAAAAGCAAAGCAGTCTTTGCGCGCAGGCGCAGCAAATCAAAACCAAAACCAAAACCAAAAACTCTTGGACATTAGAGCAGAATTAGAGAGAGAAAGGAGAACGCGAGAGGTGCGCGAGCAGGCGTTACCTTCTGCATATCATCGTCAAACTTATCTGTTAAAAACTACCTTTTAATTAATTTTTTGTTTAATGTTAAATAAACCATAAGAAAGAGAAACATGTTGGACCCCTTGTTGTCTCCCACAAATTATGGGGGCTCGGCCGGGATCGATAAAATTTCGATTTTGAACCAAAGGCTGGACAATGAACAAAAGCGTCCGTGAGGAGACGCTCCGCCATTTTTTTCGAAAACTTCGTTCAACCTGTGTAGAGGTTTGAACTCAGCATGAAAATTCCGCCTGTGTAGAGGCCGGGATTGAAAAAAAGATTTCGATTTTGATCAAAGTTTGGAACGTGAACAAAAGCCGTCCGTAGAGGGAGACGCGCCGCCATTTTTCGGAAACTTCGTTCAACCTGTGTAGAGATTGAATTTTCAACTTCATTCCGCCTGTGTGAGGTCGGAACAAATAACAAAATAACCTGTGTAGAGGTGTATTTTTCAACGAACCCTCAAACTCCCGCCTGTGTAGTGGTTGGAACTAACTCAGTGTGAATAATCCGCCTGTGTAGAGGCCGGAACTACAATTTCAAGATATTACCTGAGAAGAGGTGAAATCAGTGGAATCAACGTTTTTATTGGATACATCGTACGTGCGAGCAACAAGGGAGCCAGAAAAAAAAAAAAAAAGGTAGGACCTTCCCATATTTTTATAAAATGTATAAAAACGCTCTTAAAGAGGATCTCATAAGAGTTGTTGAGAATCTAGACGGTACTGTGGAGAGTACTGACACTATAGTTAAACTAAAGACTAAAATTGAGAACAGTAGTACATTTGAAAGTGATCCAGATTTCGTTAAAACTTTAATTCAAAACTGTATAGATGAGAGAGTATCGCGAAACGAAAGAGAGGTAACTTTAGAAAAACAGAAAATTGAGCTCGCGAAACTTCAGTTAGCAAAATTAGAAAAAGAAATCGAACTTCAAACGGCTAAAAATAAAGCATTAAGTTTAAATCCTGCAGCGAAAGTCGAAGAAAAACAGTTCGAAACTAACATAGAAAATATGATAAACAATATCAGAACTTTATCTCTTCCTATTCCCACCAGATCTGAAAACTTTAATCTGTTCTTCCAATCATTAGAACGCGCATTTTTAACCAAGAAAATAAATGACGAATATAAATCTGAAATTTTAATAAATCTTCTGGGCGAAAGAGCTCATAACGTCTTACTGTATATTAAAGAAGAGGAATTAAATGACTATGAAAAACTAAAATCTATAGTACTCAGAGAATTCCAATTAACCCCTCGCGAGTGTTTAAACTCATTTAAAAATGCTGTAAAATCATCAGGCGAGACATACATCCAATTTGCTGCAAGATTGATGGCAAACTTCCAATATTATTGTTCGTTAAGAAAAGTTAATTCCTTTGAATCTCTATGTGATCTTATAATTTCTGATAAATTATTTGAAACTTTAAATAAGGAAACTGCAACTCATATTGGCATTCGAGAAGCAGAAGATTGGTTCAGGCCTATTGATTTAGCTAAAGAGTGTGATATTTATATTTCATCTAGAAGCGGATCACATAAAGAAATTCCTATTACTTATGGATATACCCAAGACCCCTTTAAAAATAGATCACAAAACTTTAAACCAAAGATTAAAAAGAGATCTATCCCCAATATCTTGAAAGAGAAAATAAAAATTGCTTTATATGCGGTGATTCATCTCATTACGCAAGAGACTGTGAGAAGCGTTTTAAACTTAAAGAATCTAACGACCACATCCATAATAAAATAAACGTGAATACTTTGAAAATCGAGAGCGAAAAACAAAATAGCGATGAATGCGCAAATCTTCAATACGTAAACATTTTTGTGGAAAATCAGCCCGTAACAGCCTTGATCGATTCAGGTTGCCAGATCCCAGTTTTAAATTCCTCACTAATTAGAGTGCAAACACCTTCCGAAGAAATCATAACATTAAGCTCATGTTTTGGCGAAAAGCGAATGGTAGAAGTTAAACCCATAAATATTTCTCTTAATCAACACTCTACTAGCTTAAGTGTGCGAACGGCGATATCACCGACCTTGACCGAAGAATTTATTATACATCCCAGTGTATATTCTGAAATAGAGAAACTAGGCCATGCAAAGAGCGATGTTTTATTAAGTGAAAGTGAATCATCTTTGAGTGCAGATTATGGTGTTTCTTTTCCAAATGTTTCTGTTTCAAATGTGATAGAAAACTCTAGTTATGATTTGCCATATGTTAAAAACTTTAATACTAGAAATGATTCGAGTTCTCTAATTAAGGATTATAAATGTAATAAAATTAAGAGTACTAAGTTAAAATCGAGTATTGTAAGAGAAAAATGTTCTGATATAGTATTGTGTAAGAAAGCCAATGGTGCCATGAAAACGAGTTCCGTGGAATTTATCTCCCGCTCACCTAACCCTTTACCTATGAAGAGTAAACATCATCGGTTTGTGTTGCTCCGAAAAATCTTTGAGCCTTGGCAGTGGAAACGAAGGAAAAAGAGAAATCGTTTTGAACAGACGTCCAGAACTCTACAGAGGAAAATATCGATGCGTTCAACCAAAGATCAACTTGTTAAAAAAGACGTACTTATGCCTGTGAAACACAATGTTTTCCTTTGGAACCTTCCGGATGTCGAAGAGGTGCCTTCACAAGATGGAGAAACTGTCTAGTTCAGAAAAATTATATGTTTAATCTCTATATATTTGTCGTATAGTCCTTGTCTGTTCCGTTTTTTTTTTATGTTTCAGATTCTCCTCTGGTCTCCATGGAAGTACCGCTGCGGACAGCGTACGGTCAGAATGGCCGTTATGGCATGCAGCCAAAAGCAAGGCAGTCTTCGCGCGCAGGCGCAGCAAATCAAAACCAAAACAAAAAACTCTTGGACATTAGAGCAGAATTAGAGAGAGAAAGGAGAACGCGAGAGGTGCGCGAGCAGGCGTTACCTTCTGCATATCATCGTCAAACTTATCTGTTAAAAACTACCTTTTTAATTAATTTTTGTTTAATGTTAAATAAACCATAAGAAAGAGAAACGTATTGGACCCCTTGTTGTCTCCCACATATATATATATATATATATATATATATATATATTATCATTTTCAATTATACTTACAAACAAATCTTCAGCAAAATGTATATTTTTCCCAAAACTGAGTATTTCAATAAATTTTAGTTTGCAGACAATATTATATAAGTATTTAGTTAGCACTAATATTATTGTAATAATAAGAAAAATGTAGCATCAGTAACAATTTTAGAAAATGAATTTTTCAATCTAAAAAGTATTATTATTTTATAGATTATTTTTCAGTAGTCCTAAAAGTTGTCTACTTGATTTTTTAAAAAAATGTTGAATATTTTATGTAACACGATATTGTTATTCATTATTCTCATAAATTAAGTACCTCAAATAAACTTCAGGTGTATGATTTATAATTATTTGTTTTGTATTAAGTGATTGAATGAACTGGTTTTATGAAGAAAGTCAACTTTCTTAAAATTATTTTCTTCTACAAGAATAGAAAATTGAACAAAAATAATACTTTTAACTCTCTTCAATCCATTTTAAATTCAATTGTTAATTAGATTTAATTAACATTTTAAAAATAATGCTGAATATCTAAAATGTAGGAACAAGAATAGCATAGGGTGCATAAAAAGTAAATTTGTCTGAGAAATAACTCATTATGTGCAAAGCTATTACGGTAGAATGAAATAGACTTCAGAGAAGTTCAACATAAAAAAAAAATTAAAAAGGAGCAAACGAACAAGGAAGTTAGTATTAAGAGTTCAAGCCCCGGCTGGGAATAACAGCTAAAACACTTTAATCGTCTTGTTTGTGTACCACTTAAGTTGTTATTGTTGTATAAATTTTATTGTGTGAAACAAAATTTGATCTATGCATGATATGATATTCTTTATTCAATCAACAAACAATTGCGTTCGAATAATCGTAGAACAGGAGAGCAGGGAGCCAAGACAGTAAAGCTATCAAGTAAACGAACATGTATTAAGCTTTAAGTGCACCTTGAGATAGCGAACTGTCCTTCTATATTTTTATCTGATGTTATCTCTGAAGGTCAAGGAAAGTAGCAAGCTTCAAATTTCGAGACGATACGCTAATTGTTTGTGTTATCTACTATGTGTATTACAATAGTAGGAAAAAACCCCAATTCCTTCCAACGCATAACACCAGGAGCAGTACGGCACACTTAAGGCAACACTTAAGTAATCCCTCTCCAAAGTATATCTGCAGACACTGTTTCGAATGGAGTGATAATGCATATATAAGGTTGATAGAACAAATGGTGTGCATTCCATCCATGTTTGCATCCTTTCGAAGCATCTTTACAAATCCAAAAGTCTTCAGTGACAAGAAAAATGTAAATCGCAGAAGTAAACCTAGCGCAAACATTCTACTGTGCTGCAAAACATATCACACAATAAACAGAAGCGTATTCTTATTTTCGTATTTCTTATGTGGAAGGACAACCATTCACTTTCATAAGGACAATATGCATGTCATCTCGTGTAATTGGGTGACGAAGCTAGTTTCGTTAGTGTATTGTTTTCTACTTCGTCCATGGATAACAGATGAGCATCACACACAGTGTAGTTTGATTATATCCTCTATGTCCACTGCCTTCTTGGAAGAAAAATCACACACTATATGGGCAACAATTTGTATTCAACTGAACTCAGAAACGTACGCAAATGGCATTCGTATTATTCTTTGAGATATATTGAAGTTTCTCACGCAATCCAACATAAGGGAGACACCCAAGCATAGTATTTCAAAACGGCTTTATGTTCTCCCTTTCTGTAGAATTTCTTGTTGCGCTACATGTACTCGCTATGTGCAATGAAATGCTAATAATTTGCATATCCCATCACGGTATAGAAAAGGAAAATATTTTTACCACTTTAAATTCTGTATTATGGCTTCGTACCTTTGTGGGCAGGAAATGTATGGATAAAAAATCCATATGGTATTGAAAAATTGCACTTTAAAGATATTTATTTGTACCCAAAGAAATTATTGCATTTAGAATAAATTTAATTTTGTCTTTTGGGGACATTTATATTTTTCTTATTTGCAATTTTACGTGTTTTATTAATATATATAACGAATTATATCCCCAATTTTCGATCCAATGAATTCTCATTTTATTTATTTTCTAATAATTCTTTTAATTGTGTGGGAGATCCATTTTTTAAAAGTATTTAATCGCTCATGCCTAAATTTAATTTATTTACTACGATACTTTTCGAAACAATTTTGATTCCTAATTTTATAAAGCTGATGTTATGGTCTATAGTTTGTCAAATGTAAATCAACTGATAACTGATTGAAATCAAATACATTACTGGAAAAAGAAAAATTTTAGTTACGAATGCTGGTTGAGATTTGGGTAGCCACTTTATTTTTCACAGATTGAGGATGATATCAGTGATGAATAAAATATGTCCATGATCGTAAGATCAGAGCACGATATTCTCCGTGATTTGTAAACCACAATTTTCCTTAATGCGTTGTTTCAGAGACAACTTGTTAAAAGTAAAATAATTTAATATTTTTGAAAGCAAAATTGGACAAATTTGGAATAATTTGTTAAGTATTTTGTACCCTTAATATATTATTTTTTCACCTTTAGATGCTTCAAGAAACATATTTTCTTGATAAAAATTATCGTTATACAAATTCAATTAAGGATGAAGGGTTGTGTTAGTACAAAATGTTTTATTCTAGTATTTATATTGAAGTTCATATAAAAGGAACTCAAGACAAGAATATCGTTGTTTAATTAGATTAAAGAAAAAAAATCTCGGCTTAAGATGTTAAAATTAAAATCGTAGGCCGCAAAATAGAAATACTGCAATTTATATACAACATATACACAAATGTTAGTTATTCAAATCGAGACATAAGCAAGAATGTTTTTAAAAAGATTATTCACGATATCACTAGCTAAATTTAAGGTGTGCTACTATTTATTTTTAATTGAATGTCTCCATATACAGAAGGAAAGTTGAAAACTGCTACGGTTATTAGTAATATTTTGTTTACATAGGAATGGAATTAGAAGCATTATATTCTTTATGTTTACTGCTTTAAGACTACACGGTACCCTTTTTGAAAAAAAAATTTCTGGAGACAGTTACAATAAAAATAATTGATGTTTTATATTTAGATTATACTATTAAGCTGATTCTGTAAGTAAAAAGTCAGTTTGACCAGCCATTATTTTACAATTTTAAAAAATTAGGAATTTTTGAAGTTTTTGCAAACTCTTATACAAAACTCAATGTTTAAAATCTTTTAGTAATTTTAAGTTATTTATGATTCTAGGAATATTACAAACAGAATTTAGTATAGATTTGAAAATCTATTCCTTTGTTGATTTTTAATAATTATTTTTCTAGAAAAACCTGGTAAAAACACGAAAATTTTTAAAATATCAGATTTAGCATTTTTTAAAAAAATAACTTGAGTTCTCAGCCCTAAATCCATACTAACTGTTATGGAACCTACATTTTTGAGTGTATACAAAAAAATTCAAGGCTCTATCTTTAACAGGAAAAAAAACCTTAGGGATTAGAAAACACTTATACCTTCAAAATTAAAAGTCTGAGAAAAACGCATTTAAAGTTTGTAAAGTCATAAAACAAAAACTTATAATGCCCGTAAAACTCTAATTTCTTAATATGATATTTTCCAATGTATGTTCTATATTAAAACACTATTTTTATTAAATATGACTGAAAATTATATTTTGAATTCAAAATATATTTTTGCATAATATTCATAGCATTTGTTAAGACGTCAGTTTATTCAGCTTTATCTTGACCTAATATTTCACAAAAGTTTTGAAACACAAAGCATTTATATACAAAATTATAATGATACTAACTTAAGCTAAAATAGTCAGGTTTGCTAATAAAATTTAATTTTTTTCAGTTTTAAATTGGGGCAGTTTAGGAAGTTTCAGCTCTTGTTGTACGACTTTAAAATACTAAAATATAGTACTACAATATGTTTAGTATAATGTAGTTTGGTATACATCAAGGAAATATTCAGTTATATCTGCAGCATTTGAATTCAGAATACACTTATTCGGAAGTCTAAGTGCAGAATCAGCTGAGGACTGATTTTTAGTTACATCATTTTCAGTAGTATTCCATCTCTTCGAAATATTGCTTCTCACAGAAACCCAGAACGCATTTGCCATACTATTTTCTCTACATGAAACAATTAATGATAAAGCTTTTAAGTTATATAAACTATTTTTAAAGCAAAAATTGGCCATGAAATTAATCTTTATTAATTAATTATGAGAACTCAAAAAACTCAAAACATAATTAAGCAGAAATGATTTTAGTAATGAAAATTGGAATTAATAACCCTTTCAAACGAAAAGCTCAAAAATATTTTTAATTAATTCAACTTAAGTGTGAAAAAATTCTTTAAAAGGAAATGAAAACCAAAACCATAGCTCATAAAACTTCAAATATCTTCGAAACTAATTTGTTAACAGATCTGAAATTTCGTGGCAAGCATCTCAATGATATGGGCCACCAACACATGCAAAAATCAATTTTCGTTAAAAATGAAATTTTTAGGGTACTGTGTAGCCTTTAAGAATAAGACAAAAAATAAACAAACGAAAAAAAACGTAATAACATTTTAAAAGGCATTTCAATGCTTCGAACATTTACAAAATGAATTTACAGGTACAAATGCATATCGATGTTGAAAATTGTTTCCCTTTATCATAATATAATTTGTAGCATAAAATTAATTCCCAAAATATCATTACTTAAACTTTGAAGTTTATTTCAATTTAAAACAATAATTTACATACCTAAAACAAGTAATTTTTAATGTTTCTACTATATTTACGTTTACTCCGATAGCAACTTAACCAACACTGAAAGGTAAAAAAAAAAAAAAAAAAAAAAAAGTTTAATGTTTCAAACTTTCTTTATCATATTGACTTCCAAATGGAAAGGATTTCCTTTCTGAAAGAAATTTTATGGTGCAATGAAAATTCAACTACAACATCAATTTGAAATAATTTTCCTTTATCCATTTATCGAAGCATTCTTAAAATTTATAGCGATAACAATATTTCATGTTAAAGACATATCCAAATAAATTAAAGTGCAAAAAATATATTTAAAATTATATGTTTAATGTTTTTAGAATATATTTCACTTCAGGTTGTAAATGGTTAAAGAGATTTTCTTGCATAATATACGCATAACAAATGTTGGACATATATATATATATATATATATATATATATATATATATATATATATGTCATGATTTTGAAGACAGAATCAGATTAAAAGTTAGAAAAGGGGACGATCTTTATTCAATCATTTCTACATCTGTTCTGACGCCAAGAGCAGGGAGTAAAAAAGCACGCCACGATTATTGGTTAAAATGGATAACGCTTAAAAAACATGTGGTAAGTACCGCGGATTTGAAGAGGGTATTTGAAAGTTAATGCTGACATATGTTGACTATTAAATCTAATGATCTGGAATTAGACATGTTTATTGGCTAGGCCATATGTTTGGAAGAAATAAATGGGTGATTAGTTTGATACTTGAAGATGTCAACTGAGAAAGATGAGTCAAGTGCTAGATAGGGAATTTAATTTTTAATCAAATTTAATTATCCTTTTATATATATATATATATATATATATGGTCATTTTAAAGCTTATTAATGTTTTGGTTATGTTACACTGTGTTTTTTATGAGTATTTTGTATGTGATCATGAGGAGATTCCCATATTCACAGTTACATGTTATTTCGCCTTATTCTGAAAATATTTCTTTTTTTTTTTTTTTTTCAAATTATCTATTTAAAAAAATGCTAAAGAAGTATTGATTTTTAAAATGAAATGGTACTCCATATCTTGGTATAATAACAGAAATTTAAATGTTAATAATAGTTTTTTAAGCTCTGATAAGGCTAAAATTGTCTTTAAAAAAAACCTCTAAATAATATGCACTAAGACTAGAATATTTTTCTCTAAATATATCAACAAAAAATTCATATACATTTACTTTAATATTAAGCATGAAACATTTTAAACAAATGGGAAAACGTATCACATGTAAATTTACTTGTATAAAAAGCCCCCTACGCTGAAATATTCCAGTCCACCTTTTTTCCACTGAAATTCCACTCTTTAAAGAGGTGGGGGACTTCTATTCATATTGTTGATAACTTTTGATTCAATAAAGTAAAAGGGCATGGGTGCTTGAAATTCTTTCTCTACTTTGCGTAATATAAACTACAAAAAGAAATGCAACGCTTATAATATGCCGTAGAAGCAAGTGAAATGTTATCTTGAAGCCACATGCATTTAAAATAATATTATACTCAAAGCAAATAATGTTCCCCTGCATATCCGAATCTTACATTTTTTCCAACAACGTGGTTTCTTTCACCTGCAGAATAAACATTCAAGAAACGTAAAGTACTCGTGTTACAACGCGGGTGCTTAAAGAAAAATGAAGCAGATATATACATTTAGGAATCTCAGATCGTGCGGAGAATTTTTAAGAGAGAGAAAATGAATATTTATTTTTGCAAGGTTGTAGTGGATTTGCATTTATGTTTACTTCGATTCTTACGAGGAGTTAACCTACTTTGAATATACTCAGTATCTGAAAGAGATAAAATACGAATTTATTTATGAAAGCATTTTTTCACGATACGTGTTGCTGGTAGTGAAGTTTTATACATAAATCAGCAAATATTAAATGCATGTATAAATGTTATGCGGGATGCGTTGCTTATTTATTTAAATGTGAGAGTTGCGATGTTCGTTCGATAGATTTTTTCTCTCATTTTAATAAAAGTAGCAATTCTATGTATTTGTACTTTTAAGACATTCACGTGTTATCATAGTATAAAACTATTCATAAAAAAGAAGGAAATATTATATATAATACAATGATGTTCCTTGCTTGCATTGATCTTTGTATGTAGATATATATGAATTACTGAACTTAAGTATTTATAAAAATAGCTAAAAAAAATTTTAATCGTCAAAGAGAACGAGTAGATTCCTTGCATTCTATATATAGTTTTTTAAGTTATGTGTTTACATTCTGAGCACTTTTTTTTAAAATATATTAATTTTAAATTAAATAAACACCTTTTGTATTTGAAATGAGACATAAAACGCAGAATTAAAATACAGTTTCTACAACTCTATAAATAATTTTGGAAAAGTTGGCAATTTTGAGTGACATTTTATTGAAAAGTAGCAGTTACGGAAACAAGTTTGTTTAAAATTCTAATAATTATATTATTATAATATTTATAGAATACATAAATAACACCATTATTAGTGTTACGAACTAAAATATTTGTAATACTTCTTTTAAAGGGTTTTGAAGTATGCCAATTTTTATGCAAAATTTCATTATTTTTTTCAAAAAACTAATGTTATTTTCCCTCAAAAAGTGTTCAATAAAATATATAAATATATGCATATAGAATAGAATTTTGTTTACAATACAGAAATAACTCAATAAAACATTTTCTGAAAATTTCAGTTCAGTATCGGAAAAAGAAATTCTGAATAGTGAACTTTATCGTGAAGCAAAAAATTGAAAAACAGTTTCTCAGAAAATGCATTTAAAATTTTCTACTGATTTGCCATTTTTAAAACTCGCTATATTTGTAGCTTAAGCCATTTTTATCTTAATTTTCATCTTATTTTGACTTTTTTTTAACCTTTTGCAAATTTCTTGAGAGTTTTATAGATTATAACAATTTACATATTTGGTGAAAGTTTAGTGAAAGACTGCAGTTGTTTCAAATCTTATACAAAAAGTTCTAATTAATATGTTGTTAAATAATATTTATACAATATATATATATATATATATATATATATATATATATATATATATAAATAAATAACGTCTTTTTCTAATTTATGAAAAGGTTTATAAAATATAACAAATATTAAGCAAAAACTCCATTTTTTTTAAAAAAGAGCTAATGTTATTTTATTACAAAAAGTGCAATAAAATACATAAATATCAACACAAATCTCTAAGATAGAAACAATTAAAACATTCTCTGAAAATTTTAATATAATATCTTAAAAATATTTTTTGCTTTAAAAATAAATTTTGTCGTGAAGAAAAATATTAAAAAACAGTTTCTCGTAAAACAAATTTGAAAATCTTAATGCAAAATTTAAAGTTTTTTAATTAAACATTTTTAAAACTCCCTATATTTATATCCGAAACACTCTAGTTTTATTTTTAAATGGTTTGGATTCTTTGCTGTTTTCCAGAGAGTTTTGTTGAACTTAATGAATGAGAGACATTTTCTGTTAATAAAAATTATAAATAAATTAGTAAAGGACACGTTGATCTGTATTTAAAATAAGAATTATATACTTATATTGCTTAAAAGTCAAAAACAATTCGTTCAAATTACTTGTTTACATTTTTATGTCTTTTTGATTAACTATTATCGGTTCTGTAAACTCCATTTCCGGTTTAATAACTAAGCCATAACTTTGCTTCTAAATATCGTAGAAATAAAAATAAATTGTTTTTGTAATCGTAAATATATAGGTTTTAAAATATATAATAAACACAATTACCAAACTTTTCCCCCAAACGACGAAGTTTAGGGAGTCATAATAACAAATATTTATGAACTGTATTCGACTTTGTATAAATACATCTGGAATCTTGCAGATATTCTATCATCTCGATGAAAGTAATTTTTAGCACTTTTAATTTTAATATTCCGTAAGGAATTTAATTTCAGAACACTCTTTCTAGCATTATGTAAGCAAATAAAAAACAAAATAATAATTTATAAAAAGTATAAATTTTCACTTATTCTTATATTTTTCTGTTTAAACACTTCTAAAATAAATTTATTTGTAATATCTTGGAAAAAATAATTACTTGATAGATTTTTGTTGCATTTTTTATGTTTATTTTAATTGAATACATATGATGAATCTTAAAAATTTAATGAATGTATGTCGGTGCATGTGTTGATAAATGTATTTCTTGTCATTACTGCGTTTATTTTGTTGAATGAAAAAGTATTCGTTGCTTATATTTCATTAATTTCGTTTAATAACTATCATACATGTCGACATGAAAAGCAAAAATTAATTTGAGTTATCATGTTTTAGTAATAAAAAAAGAACTCGAAATCTGAAAACAATATCCTTTCAACAGCTCCGAAATGCACAAAAGAAAACACGAAATTAATAAATAACTCCATGAAATTTACTGTTGGGTTGTTTTTTTTAAAAAAACCAACAAAAAAAACAAAGCGAGATAGCGGTGGAATGCTAACGCAAATTATTAAACAATGCCATTAAGAAAAAAATTGAGTTAAAAGGGTGGAAACACAAAATCAAATAATATGAACTGATAAATGACTAGTGAAAAAAGTAAATGAAGTAAAAGGGGGAAAAATTAATTCCCATTTTGAGGAGAAAGCTATTTGATTAATGAAACTGCGAGGAAATGCCCATTCATTTCACTATTGTCTTCAACAATAATATTTCATCTGTTATTGATATAAAAGGCGTCCGCGTGTAAGCTTTTTGTCATTATTTGGAGTCTTCTATAGAAGCGTTTGGGATGCCAAAATAATCTCTCTTAATACTCATGGAGAAAAGACGAGTTAATGAAAGAAGATAAAGAGTGAAATATTCTACGGTATTAAATACAGGCTAAGTTTCTTTGTCCGGTTTCTCAAAGGATTCAAAAGAAATGCTTGCTGTTATACAAAACTATATGTCGTGCATTTAAATTAGATAAGTAAAAGTAATTTATTTCCTCTTTTAAGTGAAATCCGTTTATTGAAAAATATTCATTTCAGTTGGATTCTAATTTTTAAGTTCTTGTAACAATAAAGGGGAAGAAATACTCAAAAGGTTATCGTCCTGAAAAATGTAAGGAATGATTATTTGTTATTTTTCTTTCGTCATTTATATTTTGAGAAATGGGAACTTTTCTTTAAATAGAAAAGATTAAATACCTCCTCAAATACCATTTAAATATTAGTTAATGTTTTTTTCACCAGCACTATAGAAACATATTATAGTTTTTTCTTGCTGAATTATATACACAAAATACAATGGTTTCATTGGTATTAACCGAATATATTTAGTTTGCTATATCCAATTTATCTGTACAGATAAAATGTACGTTTAAAAATGTTTAATATTCATACAAAAGAGAAAGAAAGTGTTCTATATATAAGAATAGATTAATATTTATCTTAGAGGAAAATATTAAAAACCTAGAAACTTCAAAATATTAATGATGTCAATTTTTTTTCTTTTAGTTTTCGTTATAATCATTGTAATTACAGAAAACGTATATGAACGTTAAAATATTTTTGGAAATTAAACTACGGTTCTTTCAATTAAGTTTTAAAAAAATAATACATTTTATTAACTTTGAAACAAATTCGATTATTTTTATGGGGATATTTTTTTTAATTATTGAGAATTTCAAAATGTATATATCCTTCAAAAACTCATGCGTGCCTGTGTATAAGACTTCCTAATACTTTTCCTTGATATCTCAAAAATTAATGATTATGGAAAATAAATCAACAGCATACATTTTTGAAAAACATTTTTACTTAATTCTGAAAACTATAAACATTTCAGTTCGAAAATTAAATATATTACTAGGCTGATGCTTAATAAATATGTTAACTGAGTGAATTAGAATCATTTCTACACCATTCTAGTTAAGCTATATGTGTGATGAAAAATGTAATTAATTTCATCCATCTAAGACGAAAATGGAGAAAAGTAATACTTATGCCCACCTATGAACAACTATTTTTTTATTGAAGGCTTACAATATTTTTATATAAGTGTTCTATAGGATGCTTGCTACAAAAAAGTATTTAAATCTGGCGGAAAAGAAAATATTTTCGATTAGAGATTACAAATAATTGAGTTTAAAGATTTTTCATATTAATGATTTGAACAGCACACAAAATACAATGTAATCAGCAAGTGTTTAATCAAAATAATAAGAACAATGGCATAAAAAGCACGTGGACTCCGTGATCTATAGTGATCCCCTTACTATAGTGATGGATGATAATCCCGTGCAGATCAACACTTGGCACCTTCGTTACTACTGAAGACTTCAGTAAAGTTAATTGAAAACATTAGAATGTGGAATTGGTGAAATTGTAAGGGAACCGGGCCTCTCAGTGAATATTCCCCTGCGGATAAGGACCAACCGGAAGGACGCAACCGTGTTCACGTTGCAAGCAAAGAACGCTCCTATAGGTCGAACTTGGCCTCACGGGTGACGAAAAGGATCGAGCGAAAAAAAAAGTGCAGGGGTCTTAAACTCCAAGGTTAACTTGGGACACACAGACAAGGTTTAACATTAGAGGACTGCAAAAAAAATCCATATTTATAGAAACGTAGGTTTATTTCGAATAATACGTAAAATAAACATGTATAAGAGAACAAGAAAAATAAAATATTTACTTCTCGACCAGGAGCGTAGCTACCAGCGTATCGATGATACGGGGCTCCCAAGTTACAGGGGCCCCAATATATGGGAGAAAAAAATTCGCTAATATATTAAGAGACGCCCAAACGGTTGTGCAAGAAATTTTGATACGGGCCCACTTAGGACTTGCTATGCCAGTGTTCCCACGACACTTGATATCTTTTCCCGGTTACTATTTTTCCTTTTTCCGGAGAAATTTTATTCATAATGATTACTTTCAAACTGATCCAAGGTGAGTGCCATCAATACTATTTCTGTCAAGTGGCTTCAAGGAAACATCTTCAATGGACTTTCATCTTTTTATTCACACACACATCACGTAGGTGGACAATTCACAGTTGTATTTTACAGATATTTGATAAGAACACGAAAACAGACACATATAACAGAAGCAAGATCTTGACGGACATAACACAAAGACAAAGAGAGCTGAGACAAAAAAAAACACTGTGATGATTACATGATGAATGTAATCAGACAAATAGAGCAATTACACAAGGTTTTCGCTTTTATACGGCAGTGACTATAGTGTTTCTAATTGGATAGAATTGTCGGGACAGGGATTTCGCAAGCCGATTACGATTAAGATTACAATAATGTTATTCTTAAACCAAATAATTAAAGTTATTTTATATATTAGTAAAAATATTTAACAAAAAGAATACTAGAGGGAATTATTAAATATATATATGTGTGTGTTTAAATCAGGGGTGCTTAGCCCAAATCGGTTGGTGGGCGACGTAAAAATTTACTAAACTGAGGTGGGCCACACATATCAAAAAAAAAAAAACATTCAAAATATTTTACTATCGTACAGCATTCAAAATATGATATGATCAACATTCAATTATTGATATGATCAAAAAACACCAAGTTTACCTTTTACTGGATTACAATCACAACTAAGTTCAAAGTCGACCGATTGCACTTGTTGGTGGAAGAATATCTCTTAACCTACAAAGTTCTTATCTACAGTAGATTACATCTGTGGTTACGTAGTATAAAAAACTATGTGCGTAACATCTTCACAATTTATACTTGTGTTACAGTATGTTTACATAAAATTGATTTAGATTTTCAAAATTTTTATTTCAAATGCAAAAAAGCAATTAAGTAAAGAACAGCTTTGTAATTATTACACTGTTTATCAAAAAAAGTTTTTGTTTTCTGCCCGATAGCCAAATGTTTAGTTTCTTATTTTATGATATTAATTATTTCACCGTGATTAAATATATATCACAAAATGAAAAAGTTAAATAATTTCAGAAGGTTAAAATATTAAACATTTTTATTCTGCTGCCGTAATTATCTTACATTTCTACTAGCTGGCCTGACAGTCCTGAGGCAACTCATTAAATCCATCATCGGATTCTTTCCTTACGAAATAAAACATGAAAAAGACTACTAATCTGAACTTAGAAATATAGACATAAATTATTTCTCTGACAAATAGAACTAAATACACTATTCACTCTCAACGAAGTTTTCGTTCAAAGAGGAATAACACACCCAAGCTCATCTGCTTTCCTTCTTCCACCAACACCTGTTATTACAATTGCTTGGAAGTCAAATGAAGGAAAAAAATATTTTGGTAAAAACTGCACGGGGAGAGGTGGCGTTGGGTCAAAACACGATAGTTTCGATTCAACCGTCTGTAGTCCAAATGTCTAAAATAATATAGACAGAAACTTCAATTGGCCCGCCAAAATTCTCCAAATGGGCCTTGGGTTGGGCTTGCCTGGTTTAAATTAAAGTCAGTTTATACTTAGGTGAACAAAGAAATAAATATTTTTAGTTATTTTTATTAAATAATTACAATTTATATAAATATATTTTTACGTATGACAGAATCACAGTATTAAATGGCAAAATCGAAAGTGAATTTCCTTGCAATTTTCCATTTTATTTTCTATAAATGGTGTGGGATTATAATTTTCTTTTGTAACTATTTATTCGTCTATTATTTTTTTCTATGTGATATAATTGACGGTGGACTATAATTTCTCATTCTATACGTCTCTTGTAATGCTTCATTGTTGTAAGGAACATTTCCAGAGATTTTCGAGTAGGCCAGTATTTAAGTTAATTAGTAAAATTCAATTAATAAATAAATATTTGAAAAAAGCTGTAATAGCATCAAGTGTCATCCACTAGAAGTTATAAAAAAGTATTTAAACTTGAGTGGATGCATAAAAAGTACTTTATTAGCAATTGAAAATTTGAATAAAATATAAAAATATATGTAAGGAGAGTGTGAACTAATAGTGGAAATTGAATAACTGCTCGCAACGATAACACTTCTAAACAAAAAAAAATAAGTTCCTTTTCGAAGTAAGGAGTATTTTCAAACCTGGCTGGTAAATATTTGTAAAATACAGCCACACCCACTTCAATGAATTTTGTCTTCAAATTTGAGTCTCACTGAATCTCGATCACCTCCAGTTGCATATGTTTGGGTATCGATTCTATGTTTATTAGGAAATTCAAGCAAAGCTTTTAATCCAAAGAATTAAAATCTTTAAATCTTGTTTCTAATTTAGGTATAAGATTCAAAAGTTTTTGGACGTATTTTTGACACTGTGCAGTATTATCTAAACTTCAAATGTTCATATTGCACGTCGGGAAGTGTATTAAATCTCTATTTTTCAATTGTTTTTTTCCAAAGTAGTAGCTTACATTTGAATGTTTTAACTATGTGAAACAAGGTTGTAATGAACTGCTCTTTTCCTTGTAACAATACATGTAAGTCGTTTAAGTGTTTGGTAGAATCAACCATGAAAGATAAATCTTGCAACCATATTTGATCAAATACAAGCTTGAGTCTAGATTTTTAAAAACTAACATATTTCTTCTTTCAAATCCCAGAATTTCTGGAGAATCTGGGAACAAGATATCCAACGTGCATCAGTATAGTACGGCAAACCTAAATATAGACAATCTAACTCACTTAAGAAATCAGTAAATTGTCTCTGATTTAAGCCGCGAGATCATATAAAATTGTTAATTCTTTTCAGTGTGTGTGTCTAATCCTTCAGGATCTGGCTGCAACTAGATCAGATCTATGAGACCATTAACCGTAGCAAAGTCCAGCACCAAAATTGGACTCGGAAGGACATCTTCCAAAGCTGACAGCAAATAAAAGAGGGTATGTTCAGAGAAAGCCGGCAGTAGGTGACACTTGGGACAGGTCTAGAAAACATTACGGCCAAATTCAAAGTCCACGCATTTCAAATACCCTCTGAGCAATTTGGGCACATTAGTTTGATCATTTCTGTCTCCGTCAAATTCTAAAGCACCCCAGGCCTTTCCTACTAATCCCGAGATGGTCGGGAAGGGCCATCTAGACTTGTTTGTCCTATATTTTTATTAAAGAGTAAATATCTCGATATGTGAGTGCATAGTCATTGATCGCTATCTCAGAGCAGTCTCTTTTGGACAAGAAATCCGCGACTTCATATCCAGGGATGTTAACATGGGAAGGGATCCACGGAAAGATGACGTCTCTATATTTTAATTTGGTTTTGAGATTATTGATGATTCGAATACTCACGAAATCCACACGTGTCCAGTCCTGCAGGTGTTCAATGGAGCTTCAGTTATCTGTAAGGTTCCAAATGTTGCTAGAGTCAGTTCTGTTAAGGATGAACTTTAATCTCTCGTCTATAGTATTTAATTTACTTCTGAGAACTGAGCAGTTTGGGTTGCGTCTAGAATGCCGGACAGAAAGCTTCTCGATGAAGGCACCACTTCTGTGCGATTTGACTCGTCTTTAATACCATCGGTGTATATCAATACTGCATCACTTGGAATACCGTTTATGACCTCTAGAGCAAGCTGCCGTAGGTATTTGGGCACGTCTGAGTTTTTATTTGTATGGGACAGAAGTTCAGTTTGGAAGTGAACTCCAGGCAAGCCCTCAATTGCGTTGTGTTTCTAACAAGACTTAGAGGTGGAAAAGATTAGCCATATAAAGTACTACATCCAAAATGTTTTAGTGTATGATAAAATATTATCCATGTGTATTACCTTCGAGAAAAGTGTTTCTTGTATGATGTATGATGCACTGCTTATGATGAATTTTTGCACAGGGAATTTCGCTCATTGTCTTATGTAGTAATACTACGAAGCCGTTGTTTTTACGGTTCATTGAAGGAGTGTCATCTGTAACTAATTACATAAATTAATTTTCACAGATGTAGATTGTGTTTCTGCAGAAGTTCGAAAACATAATTAAATATATTTTGCCCTACATTAATACCACGCATTGGTGCTCCAATAATTCTTCAAAAATGTTAAAATCTGTGTCGCAAGCACAAAGAGGAACACAGGTAATGGATCAATGCCACCAATGTTCTTAAACTTGTCACAGACAATGTAACGGTCGAAACTACATTACTTTGATTTGATCTGATCAATTAAATTGGTTCCCAAGTCGGTAAATCTTCCGAGACAAAGACATTTTTTGCAAAGCCTTCAAATTCTCAAGCAATTTTTTTTCAGTTACGGGCTCCAATCCGTATAAGACTATAGTTGGAGAACTGAAACCCATATTATAGCACTTCGACTATAAAATGTAATCAAATTGTTTTTACAGCTAAATACTGTTACTTATTTAATATGATATCCTTTTAATAATCTATTTTCAGCCTTTCGTCCAAAAAGAGATCACTGTTAATTATTTAACAATAGCCCTTTAACTAACATTTCTTAAAGCATTATCTTTTTTGCATTTTTTAAAATTATTTCAACAGTTTTCTTCCGTGAAAAAGTCAGTAAGCTATAACTTTCGGCATACTTTAGATATTGTTTATGCTTAAATACTGTATTTACATAATTGTGAAATATTCACAATAAATGTGTGGGCCTTTGTTTAATAACATTAAAAAAACATAAAATAAAAAAATAAAAAAAACTTTAGCGAATTTTATATTACTTTGATTTTGTTTCGGTTTGTCACTTAACTATACATTATTGTGCTTGGAAATATTGACCGACCCACAAAATTGTTCAATGTGGGACGCAAGTCTGATACCCCTGCACAACATTGTATTCTGTGATTAACATTCTTAAGTTATTTTTCTACACAACATACAGAAAACAGTGATGGAAATATATTTTCAATTACAAAAAAGTAATTTTTCATCTCACATTTCCTTCTAGGACATCTTACAAAATGCGTAGATGACATAAAAGCAAACCACTAGAATGCAGAAACTATTAATTCTTCAGCTAAATGTTTTGTTAATTGCCTATACTACACTAAAGGTAATGTATATACTAAATTATCAAAGGAAATATTGTTAAAAAGATTTTAGAAATAAATGTTTCCATACATGCGTTTTTGACACAAAATATATTTTTATGAAAAATATTTTAAGTTATGATATTTACAAAATAATACTGCCTATCACATATTTAAATTTCCACAATTTAAAGACCATCTTTTCTTCATTCATTTTTCTTTAAAAATTCTAACAAATCACCTGTTTAATCAGCTTTGTAAAATATATTTGGGGACGTAACTATCTACTTTAAATGCATAGTTGACATTACTAATTCCGAATTCATTTAGCATATTTTTTATACCAGGGGAAACATCTTTAAATCATACTACATTTGCTAAAGCTCTTAAAAGTAAAGTCTACATTACAGCAAATGCTGAAATAAGCGTTCCTTATAAATTGTTCAAAGATATCATAGTTTACTTAAGAAGTATAATACAAATTAATTTAAATTCGATAGATTTGAATTGGTAAAAAAGTAATGAATAATAAATTTACAATATATATATATATGACAGGCCCCAGGCCTGCTGGTATGGGAGGGGGTATCATCTTTATAATATTCCTTTATTATATCATCATATATAATCTAACATGGCGGACCTTTGCCGCGCAATCCAAATACAACATCGCAGCAGACAGCCAAATCCTTTCTTAGTATGCGTTCGCCTTCGTCAGCGCTCGTTGTTTCCAGGCTTGTTTTTACAAATGTGTTTATAAAGACTATTTTCATTTATTACTTGAACCTAAACTTTTCAAACCCTGACATTTTCACATGTGTTTATTCTATTTTCACTTCTATTAAGCGTAGAAGTAAAATAATAAAGATTTAGAAACACAGGTATAAATAGGTTTTACTATAAAAAAATCTATTAAAAAACCACTTCAAAACTTAAGAAAATACTTTAAGTCTACCAAAAGCAAGATATACACAGATTTTTTTTTTTTACTTTAATTGAAATAGTCTAATTATAATTTAAAATAAGAAGTAAACCATATTTTGATTTACATCTCTAAGCAGAAAGTAAAAGAAATACTGTTTTTCCTTTCTAGTAAAGGAAAAGTATTTTCTCACATGTTTCCATGTTAAATGTTTAGACTTAGATTTTGCCACACTATGTTTAAACTCTAATCCAGCGCTTCTCAAAGTTTCAATATTAGCAACACAATATTCAATCATAATTTTCATTGCGCCCTACTCATGCAATAGCATTGTATTGAATTCAATACCACAATAATGTGATGCCAAAATTAAGATACTATGTTAACCTCTTAAGAGACACCAGCGTATATAAGCGTCTTTCTCAGCCAAACAGTTAATTTCCTCTGACGTATATATGTGTGTTTTCTTAGTAGGATCTTTTCCGTGCACTGCAATCCATAAAAACGTTCCTAAGACACCTAAAAGAACCTTGACAATGTTTGCCAAGGATTTACTTATTTTATAGATCATTTACTTCTTTATTCCTTCTACTTCCCACCCCGAACGCATTACATATGCGCGTCTATGCGGAAAATAGTTGTCATTAGGAAGCAAATCACGTAACTTTTAATCGGCTGTTAAGGGATTTATTATTAACCGTACAAATTATATAGATAAGTGTTAATTTTTGTATGTAATTTTATATATTACAAGCCCGTGGGCCACCGGTGATTATCAAATTTGTTCTTAGCTATGTATTGTTATATTAATTATTAAATACATTGTTTAGCACTGATACATTTATAAGGGGGATATATCAGTGTAAATGTGTAGTTATTTTTTATTTTGTCAGAATGTATTTTGTTTGCTTATTTTCAGTAAATTAATAGTTTTTTTAAGTAATCTTTTGATTGCCACTTTTCAATGTGCTCGCGCCCTCCTTGTAATTTGTTCACGCCCCTCTAACGTACCTCGTGGCTGGCGTCGAGCCTAGTACCCGCCTTTAGGGGAAACGCTGCTCTAATCTATAAAGTATTGTTGAGTAGTATAACAGGCGTTTCTTTTAAATTTAAATGATTATTTCCGTTTCCGTAAATGGCAAAACCAATAAATTATGTCATGCTATAATGTCCATTATATTATGAAGCTAAATATGTTTGACTTTTGTGCGTTCTTGAAAATATCGCTTCTAATGCACAGCGATGATAATCCGTCAACCGTAAAATTGTCATGTGATTTCATTTTAAGTATAATATTTCACAATATATCTTAATACTTTACCTTTACATCAAAAATAACGCAGGTATTCATATACCTTTACTCCCGAATTTGTTGAATGAAGTTCCATCCATGCAGTTTTGGAGATAAAAGTATTGAAAATTTTTCCTATTGAATAAGCACACTTAAAAAGGTTTTAAAATAATAAAATAAAATATAAAATTTTTGCAGCTGAAAAAATCTTTTACATTTTAAAGTAAGTAAAGAAAATGTATAATACTATTATCCCTTTCCAAAAGTCTTTCAAAAAACTGTGTTGGTGAATTTTGAATATTTCCCTTGAGGCTCGTTTACGGCATTCATGATTTAGTAAAAAGGAGGAAAGTTACAAAAAGTTCTTTTTTTCTATGGCAGGGTAAGTGTATACCTAATTGGAAATTTCTACATTTTTTTTTTTTTTTTTTTAAAAAAGTAATACAATTTTTTTTTTAAAAGTAAAGTACCGTAAACATTCTATTGTTTTTAAACTTATGTCTGTTTCTTTTTTCTTTTTGCTTTGTAACGTCTTGTGTAACTTACGTTTTAGATTAATTAATCTTTTTTCTTATTTTTGGTTTTTCCCCAGTAACATTTAAAATATAGCATGCAACTTTAACAAGTTAAAAAAAAAAGGTTTCATTTCCCGTTGAAAAAGAAGGGAAAATTCTCTAAGAATACTCTTGTACTTTTAATTAAACGTTCTACGTATATGCGCAGTTCAACTTAATAGCGTTTCATAGAGAGAATATAAAGTCTCAGTTTATTCTCATTAAACAAAGAAAATTGAATCAAAACAGAAGTTTAGTAAGTCTAAAAATACTTTTATTTCATTAACACGTATCATGAAATTCGCTGTGATTATTAAAGTATATTAACATTAGCATTTATTTATGACATGGTATTTTCATAAAAGTAATGATGAAACGTAAAATAGCACTTATCAAACAAGGATACATTAAAATTATCATCACGTTATAAGAAAAAGCATTTAAACTAGAAGTTTAACATACAATCTCTTACGTTAAAAATTTAAAAACATTATAAAATCGTTTCTGGAACATTATTAGTTGAAATGTTAAATAATGATATTTTACATATGTATTTCGACTACTAGGTGAAAAATTGCATTTTTTTAAAGATGACACCTTAAACTTTTTCAACTCTTAGAATGAATTTAGTTATATAATTTTCTGTGTAAGCATTTCATAATCATATTCTAGATATTATAATCTTAATGCTGAAGATTTATTATGTTACATTTTACGAGCAAAACCGATATCACACTTTTGAAAAGTAAACTTAGAAAAATGTGGAATTGATTTGAAATGCCAATAAAAGTTACATGTATTATTTTTTCTTTGGAAAATAACATATAATTTCTAATAAATGTATTTTGTAATTTTTTTTTCAAATTTCTACGAAAAGTGATACACTTCTGTTTTACGGTTGAAAAAAAAATTGCAAAAAATAATATTAATAGCAGATCCTACAGAATATTTTCTTATTTATTTAAATTTTATTTTAAAAGTTAAAAGTTTTTTAAACAAAAGTTTAACTTTTTCTCGTGAATTTTAGGATTTCACCATACAATGCATACACTGCCATCTATGAGATGAAGACTGTACTATGCTCGTTTAAAAGTACGAGCACTTCGTATAAAAATTCTCATGTTTTAAAAAATATGATTTTGCATGACAGATCAAAAATGAAATAATATCAGGATGTAAAATTTAGAATTTAAAGGTCAAACAGCCAAGATGTCATTTAAGAATTTTAATTTATTATATGCTGAGTTCAAGAAAATTATGGAGAATATTTAGTATGTACACAATAATTCATCTGAAACGTCATTAAAGCATAGGTGACTGTCCTGTAAAAATGTATAATTGTTTTAGAATTACTACATTTTTGGATTGTCTTAAATACGCCATAACAACAAACGTTACTAAAAATGTTATTGCGAAATAATACCTATAAAAGAAATGTAGTAACGGATAAAAAGCAATAATTAATTTCTTTTAAGTAAATAGTATATAACGTACAATCCGGGGTAAATAACGCGAACCTATACTTTCAAGATGCATTTTTAACTTCTCGTGTACTTTCCACGTATAACGTGCACACCTTTTTTTTACGAAAATAAGTGAAATGTATTTCAGAAAACCTCCTATGTTTGTAAGTCATTTAATTGAAGTACTACCCCAAGATTCAGAAAAAAATAGTACACTACCAGAACTGCAACCCTTTATGTTCATAAGGGTTACCATTTCTCTTACATAAACCTATTTTGATACGAGTAGAAGTATTATTATTTTTTATGCTGATCTCTTTCTTTGTTTTTGATACTCAGCATAATACTCTCATTGGTAAATTTTTATCATTCGTGTGGTTTTAAAGAGTGCGTCATACGCCGGATTTTATGGTGACTGCATTTAATTACCTGTGTAAATTTCATTAAAAAATTATTTGTAAGATTTCCCTTCGGAAAGTTTAATGATCATAGTGCGTGAGTGTTTTATTAATGTCGAACAAGGGATATCGACGAAGGACCACGTAATTTTGAATCATAGTCATGCGACGAGATTGACATTTCTGAGCTCGCCCATCCTTCTCCAAACTTCCATGTTACGTCATTGTTAGGATTAGAATTGGTGAATTTAACGTATATAAGCCACACAATACTGAGGGCGTTCAGTGATTTTAGAAATTGTAAAGCTATCTCAAAGAATACATGTTTGAATTGTGTTACAAGTATTTAATTTCTTAACAAATGTAGAATATAAAATTTACGATTAGAAATATATATTATATATAAAACTGAAATTATCTCATTGGTTGACATTTAATTATTTAAGATCATTAATAAAATCTAGAGAAAAGCATTCACAAAATAAAGTTGATATTAATGAACATGCTGTTTATTTATTCAATTGTTAAATTATTGAGATTTTAAAACTAATATTCATGCAAAGCTAACAATTGAAAGATAAATAATTAAACAATTATTTAAAAATGTTTTTAAAGAAGAAACAAAATATTTATGAAACTGAATATAAATGCAAACATTCACATAATACATGATCAAAAACTGCCTTACTTAGACTTTACCTGAAAGGGATACACAAGTAAAACAATTTTCTGTGTTCTACATTTTCTAAGCACCATTTGGCAGGGTGATAAAAAATTTCTACTCAACTATGATTTCTACTGTATCATTAATCTTTAATTTTCATCTAGTGGTCTCACAGAGGTTTGGCTATCTTTAGGATTTTTTTTACCTGTTGTTTTCTTAGAAAATGGCCAAATAATAAATAATCGTCGTGGAGTCGTACTTAGGTCTAACTAAACATTCGCCTCTAACAAATAATCATTAACTTTTTTCAACGTCCCGCTACAGACCTCTGTTTTTACACTTTCAGAATCATTTCAGAGGGCGCTGCACACATCACGTTGCCTGGTGGCTCTGAAACTTTGCTATTTTACATAACATCCTATAATTGATATTTGCTGCAAAGTTCATTTAATTCTATAGATTTCTTCATGTTGTTGCATTTTTTTACAAACAGCAGTGTGTACATACATACACATTATGATATTTTGTCTACGAGAAATGAGCATTAATTGTATACAAAACTATTAACAAACAAATTATAGCACGAAAAAAATTTATTATCTTATTTAATCCCATAAATTTGGTACTTTTTCAAATAAAAGGGAAACATATCGGCTATAATTTATTATTATAAGAAAAATGAAAAAAACATACACTGCGAAATGAAAAAAAATATATTCGCACTAACAAACCCTAGAATATAGTTTTATCACCATTAATTACGTTTACTTTTTGCTGTTACTAGTATGTTGGTTTTCTTTTGAAGTATCACAATAACATTGTTTCATTTATATCGTATGTTTAATTTTTATAGCTTTTTCTACATTTCTGCTAAGAAAGTAATACTTGGTTGTCATAAAGTATAATAAAAGAAAGAGAAAGAAAAAGTAAAATTGAAAAATAAAAAAAGGAACAATCAATTTGTTCTCTACAAGAAAAAAAATAACTGTTTCAAAAAACTAAAATCAGAATTCAATTAAAAGCGTTGAATTCAGTATGTAGATGGTATAAACTGTTTTTTAAATACCTCTATTCTTGTAAAATGTTGTTCTTTTATTTTATTGCAAATTGATTATTTTCATATTTTCTTATTTAAATTTAATGAAATACTAAATAAACTATCTCGCAAAGATAGATACACATCTATAAATTTATATAGTGATTTGACAAATATTTACTATCCAAATAAATTTACTACAATCGTAATTTTAATATGTACGATATCGTTAACACTGTTTATTGTAAAACCAAAACAATGTGAATTATAAAATTAATTCCTTTATTTAGAACTTATTCCGTGAATTTCCTCATAAAGAAATTTATACAAACAATAAATAGATACAAATAGTTAAAAACCTATTAGTAACCAGTGAAGATAGTAAGAAATAGTATTAGCCAAGGTAGTACAATAGCAAACTCTTGGACTCAGGAACCAAGATTGTATATATATATATATATATATATATATATATATATATATATATATATGTGTGTGTGTGTGTGTGTGTGTGTATGTGTGTGTATGTGTGTGTGTATGTGTGTGTGTGTGTGCGTGTGTGTGTATGTGTGTGTGTGTGTGCGTGGTGTGTATGTGTGGGGGGGGTGTATTCTGAAATATTTTGATAAAATGTAATAAAATATGACTAATGTGCATAAGAAAAACAAATGAATTCCCAGTATTTGAATATATATGTACGCATTTTTTATTGACTTAACGTCATTTGTGTGATATACATACATATATATACACACACATATATATATATATATATATATATATATATATATATATATATATATATATATATATATATATATATATATATATATATTTGTAAAGTTTAATATTTATGACCTGCTTTGAAAAGTTTAAATTGAATAACAGAAAAAAACAATTCTCGAGTTATAAAAGAAATTTTTAAAAATTCTAAAGAATTATATTAGCTTAAATTTTGCACTGATATATCAGGATTAGTATATTTGCATGTGTCAGTTTTTCTTATTTTTATACGAATATATATTTTGTATATAGTTCATATTAATGCAACTTTCTGAAATTTTTAAATACTACAAATTTAAACGTCAAGTGTTTTTAAAAAAGTCTTATTTGTCAGATTTGCAGAATTTTAATTCAAGCTATGATTATTTGGAAGAAAAATGTTTTTGAAGTATTAAGTTTAGTGTATTAAAATTTAATTTAAATTTATAATACTAGCAAAGGTAAATTTATGCTAAGGATTCAATCAATCAATCATTTATTAATTGTATTAATCCATTTCTTCAGATTGTCTTTTTTATTTTTTGAAAAAAAATAATTAACTATGAACTTAGAAATAATTGAATGTTTTCCATTAACACAACAGGTATCCAGACGGAGAATTCCACGTACATTTATTATGAAATAAAAGAAATACAATTCTAAAAAACGATGAATGATCCGTTTTGTAGATAGCATTGTAATAGAAACATGAATAAATAGTGTGTCAAAAATCTTCACTTTGCCACATTCCTCACTGAGCGTACTAAAAAAATACTGCAAAAATTGTACCTTTAAGATTTATATTTTACAAGAAACATATGGCAAATAATGATAAATGAATGATGATGCTCTGCGGTTTATAGTGAAGCTCCGATGCATTTCTGTGTTTCTCTACGTGATTGGCTGGATATGTTATGACTAGGTCATTGAAGTGGATGTGAAGGTTAAGTTCTCTATCCTCTATGAGGAACATGTTTCACACTGTTGGATTTTTTTTCTCTGGAGCAATCTCAAGGAACTGGTGTACTGAGATGTGTAGTGACTACACAAAGAGACTTATTTGCTCGTCAGCATGCTGCTTGACTTCGATGGACATTGCGCTGCTGAGACGCAAACTCATTCATCCCACAACGCTTTCCAGCCTGCATCGATATGCATGGTGGATGCTTTGAGCATCTATTTTTATAAATACTTACAATTACTGTTGGTGGTGGTGCCAATACGGTGTTTTTCAGTCTGTGACGTCATGTTTTATCCTTCGTATTGTTCTCGTAATCCAGTATTTGTCCAACTTTGAATATTCACGACCAAATATTCATTCATAAGTTTCATTGCGCTCCCCTCACCTTCCATACATTAAAAATGTATTGAATTCAAAAATACTATAGTATAACACTAAAGCTGCAATATGCGACTTTAACATCTTAAGTGCCATGGGCGTATATAAAAGTCTCGCTCAGCCAAATTATTAATTTTATGGACGTATATATACGTCTTTCTGAAGTACGATCTTTCCGATGCACTATTGTCTATAAAGTTATTCCGAAGGCTCTAAAATGCAGTAAAATGGCCTTGACAGTATTGCGAAGCCATTAGTTATTTCAGAGGATTTGTTTATTTATCCCTTTTCTGCGCCCCGTCCCCCCAAAAAAAAACATCATATACGAGCATCTACGTGGAAAACGGTGGTATTGGGGGGCTATTCACGTAACTTTTATTTGGAAATTAAGGGGGTAATAATAAACCGTACAGATTATCAAGATAAGTTTTAATACAAATCCATAAGGTCACTTGTAATTATCAAACTTGTTCTTAACTTAGTAGTGTTATATTGCTTATGATATATATACATTATATAGACTGATACATGTATAAGTGTATTGTATCAGTGTAAATGTGTATTTTATTTTTTATTATATCAGAATTACATTTTGTTTGTTACATGCAGTAAGTTAATATATTTTTTTAAATAATCTTTTGTTTTCAACTTTTTAATATGCTCACGCCCCCCTCGTAGAATTATCACGCCTCCCTAGGAGAGCACCCCGCAGTTTGAGAAGCACTGTAGTAATCCATTGATAGTGCATGTACAATTATTTGCGCATCTTTTATGCTCAATGAAGAATCTGTCTGTGAAGTTGTTTCCCTATTTTTTTGTTACACCATGTATATATACATAAACATGTTTCTCAAAAATGGTACAAAATCTACTTCCAGATGTCAAAAATTAGTCAATTTAGTCATCTTTTTATATTGGTGGCAGTATTTATTAAGAAATTGTTCCCCCTGATCAAATAGACGTTGAACCGTTTGATGTCTCAATTTGTGAAATGACGTCGTTTTTCTTATATGTTTTTAATGTGAAAAAATTCTTAAACCAAATACGATATCATAATCCTAATTCATCCTACTTACCTTTCTGATTAGTCTCATGAGGACTTTTTTCTTCTCTAAGCTTAACTTTTTTTTTCTGAGATGAAAAAAAGATTCCTTACTAAAGAGGATCCATAGCAAACCTTATATATATAATAGCTGTATTTTCTCAAATATTTTCTCACGACCGTAAAAATAATTTCATGAACTTTCAGCAATGATAATGAATAGTTAATTTTTACCATAAGTTTGATAATTGTAAGTTGAGTTCCATTTTAAATAAAATATGATCATTCTTCCTATTGTTTTTCCTGAACAAATGAGTCCTAAAATGATTCCGAAAAACAAGTACATTTAAGTTTTTCAATTTTTATCCCATCTCTTTTATAACTGTTGTTAAACCGTTCAAGACCATGGTCACACATATATGATCACGCATTTCTCCCTCCACGGTCCTATGTATTTTATATGTAATTGAGCTTTCGCTCCTCGTAGGCCCATGACCACACCGGTGTGATCAGAGTGAGGAACGTTTTTATATTAATTTTTACAAGCACTAGATGGTGGTTAAGAACCTTTTTTTTTTTTAATAATGTTTCATAAATCTTTGAACTTCAATATGTGCTTTCAGCTCCGTGACTTTTTTTTAATTAGATCCGAGATATTTATGAATATAAACAACCGCATGTGTTTATTTTTTGAGAGAATCGCACATTTAGAGGTTCGTGATCTATTGCTCTATGGAATTATGTTTATATTTTCAATGAGTTGCTTTAGTTTTCTAATATTGCTGTATCCGTATTTAAATGTATGGGATTTTTGTCAATTTTTTTGAAAGTGTATTTTTTTTATTAAAATAGAAATATTTTCTTTAAATTTCGTAATTGTTTTTTACATATAGCGAAAATTTGTGTACTCCACAATCAAATATTATCAATGATGGTAAATTGTAAGTTTTAGCGAATTTTTTTAATGAATTTAAAACTTTATATAATTTTTAAATGAAATTAGGCTTAGCAGGGAAAATCGACCGGCCCCGTGCGTTCGTATCCTTTCCAAACGTACGGTCCTGGGGAAAGGCTTCTTTCTCCTTCCACTGGTCCTGTAGGGGTTAAGGTCACAAGTACAAAAAAAATAATTAAAATCTACTCAAAGCACTTTCATTAAATTTTTATTTTTATTACCGTGGAAAAAATAAGTTTTTCTAAATTTATAACGAATAATTACTCTTAAATTGAAACAATTAATTAGCTTATTTTTTTTTTATTTTTACATATAAATTTACAAAATTTAATTATTAAATTAAATTAAAGTTCACAACATTTTTTTTAAAAAATCACTTAAGTACATTTATATAATCTGTATCAATCTCTGAGCAATACAAATTTCTTTTATTTGCTGCAGCAAATATTTATATAAATATACATCCAGCATAACTTTGTTTGTCTTTTTATAGGAAAGGAAACAAACCACACATGTAACGAAACAAAACATTTATCCCTTGTATTATTTTCTCTAACAATTATCTTTTTTTTTACAAAACTTATCCATAAGTTGCAACATTTTGAAATGTCTTTATCTGAAACACCGTTGATCTTACAATATTTTCTATGTTGTTGCCAATAGTTTGCTGCTTCCAAAACTATCAGCTGAATTATTACCTTTACTGTCCACTTCTTAGTGCTATTTTCTTTAAATTCCGTAATAACTAATTACTTTTAATGATAATTACACTTCCTATATTTTAATTCTATTGTATTACTATTTCTGGTGTTAGAAATCATTATGAGCTTTACATCCTTGTATCATTTATGTGTGTACAATAGTGCTTCTCAAAGTTTCAATATTCGCGAACCAATATTCAATCATAACTTTTATCGCGCACCCCTCATACAATAACAATGTATTGAATTCGAAAACACTATATTTTGATGCTAAAACTAAGATACGACTTTAACCTCTTAAGAGATACCAGCATATATATAAACGTCTTTCTCAGCCAAAGCGTTAATTTCCTCTGGCGTATATATATGCGTTTTCTTAGCAGAATATTTTCCGTGCAGTGCTATCCATTAAAATTTTCCTAAGACTCCTAAAAGAACCTTGACAGTGTTTGCCAAGGATTTACTTATTTCAGATTATTTGCTTCTTTATTCCTTCTACCCCCACCCCGAACGCATCACATATGCGCTTCTATGCGGAAAATGGTAGTCATTAGGAAGGAAATAGCGTAACTTTTAATCGGCTGTTAAGGGATTTACTATTAACCGTACAAATTATCAAGATAAGTGTTAATTTTTGTATGTAATTTTATATATTACAAGCACATGGGGGTCACCGGTGATAATCAAATTTGTTCTTAACTTTGTATTGTTAAACTAATTATAAAATACATTGTGTAGCATTGATACATTTATAAGTGGGATATAGTGTAAATGTGTATTTTTTTTGTCAGAATGCATTTTGTTTGCTTATTTTCAGTAAATTAATAGTTTTTTTTTAAATAATATTTTGTTTGCGACTTTTCAATATGCTCGCGCCCCCTTGTAGTGTTGTCACACCCCTCAAGTGGGCGCTCCCCACTGTTTGACAATTGCTGGTGTACAACAGTGCTTCGCAAAGTTTCAGTATTCGCGACCCAATATTCAATCATAATTTTATCGTGCCCCGCTCATACAATAATAATGCATTGAATTCAGTAATACTTTACTTTGATTCTAAAACTACGACACTACTGTAACCTCTTAAGTACCACCGGCGTATATAAACGTCTCACCCAGTCAAAGCATTAATTTGCCCGAACGTATATATATGTCTTGACGAAGTGCGATCTTTTCTGAGCATTGTTATCCATAAAATTATTCCGAAGGCTTTGTAATACAATAAAAGGGCTTTGAGAATGTTTGCGAAAGACTTAATTATTTCATAGAATGTTTTACTTATTTGTTCCTCTCCCTTCCCCGATTACATCACATACGTGAGCCTACGTGGAAAACGGTTAGTATAGGGAAGCGAATCGCGTAACTTTTAATCGACAGTTCAGAGATTAATTATAAACCGTAGAAATTATTAAGGTCAGTGTTAATTTTTGTATGTAATTTCATATATGATAATTCCATGGGGTCACTGCTAAGTATTAAATTTGTTCTTAACTTAGTATTGTTAAATTAATTAGAAAATACATCGTGTGACTCTGATGTATTTATAGTTGTAATATATCAGTGTAAATGTGTATTTTTTTACATTATGTCAGAATGCAGTTTGTTTGTTTACTTACTGTAAATTAATATTTTTTAAAACACTCTTTTGTTCTCGACTTTTTGTACGCTCGTGCCATTCTCGTACAGTTGTGATGCCCCCCAAAGGGAACAAGCCCTATAGTTTGAGAAACGCTGATGTATAATATTCATAAGATGATTTGATAAAATCAGATAAATTATTTCGTTTTCATTACCTTAAGATGTACACTTTTTCATTGTTCTTACCCCTTTATCTGTTAAGCTTCTCCCATTTTGTTACGGTAGTTTATATGGATATCTTTGATGAAGCTTTTTTTAAATAACGATTAATAAATACGTGTATTTTATGCAAAGAATGTGAAGTTTACCACAAAACTCATGATCCAAAGGCAATTTGTTCAATCAGCAAAATATTATAACATTTCAAAATCTTAGTGTGTAATTAGAATATTTAGTATATATTTTTTTCTTTCAATAGAGAAGTGAATTAAATTTACTCAAGTTTGTGGTTAAGTTTATTTTTCTCGAATAGAGAAACAAAAATAATTGTTATAGTGTTAAAATCTCAAACAGAAGTAAGGAACTACATAGTAGTATATAAAAATATGGAATTTCAAAAACTGATAGAACTAATTAAATGTTATATATATATATATATATATATATATATATATATATATATATATATATATATATATATATATATTCAGTATATTACACACACACACTTTAAAATCCAGCATATAACGCGTATTTAATAATTTAAAGATAATGTTTCAAACAATTTTCTTAGGTATATTTGTCGTATAGCGAGCACTCCATTTTTAACAAGAACCTGGAATGTACAAATGCTATGTCCTTATCTTTTGATATCGTTTTTTCGAGGTATTACCTCACGCTTTAGAAAGAAATAGAATACTTCTAGATCTAAGAATCTCACAATACACACATGATGTAAATAATTTATTTTAAACAAACATTTTTTTTATGCATGTAGAATTCTAATTTTCAATATGCCCATATTTTATTTTTTTTAGAATTTTATTTTTTAAAATTTTCCATTTATACCCGATGTTTAACACGCACCTGTACATTTAGATTTCATTTTTTGCTTTAAAAGAGCGTGGACACTATACTTTACGGCGATAGGATTAATTACAATTACATTTCCGAAATTATACTCATGAACAATTTATATTACAAGATTCATCATAGCATATTTTTAAAAACATTACATTTAATACACAAAGTATTTCTAAAAAAAATTCCAAATATAGAAATATATGACATAATATAGAGATTTTTGGACAACCTTTAAATAATTTCGATTACTTTCTTCCCCACAGAAACAGTTTCTATTCCAATTTGATTCGAATTTAGAAGAGTTAAATTTTATTGATGTTTTTTAAGACTTCGAAGGAAAACTTTCCCTGAAAAGCTTACGTATATAGACTAGATAGATCGATCCAATGGAAAGATGCAGTCTTTTTAGAATGTTTCAGAATTGTTTTCTATAAATAAGCCACAGAGAGGTCTAAATCAATTTAGGATTGAATTTTGGAAGAATAAAATTGGTCAATATTAGTTTTAAGAACCCTGATGTAATTTGGAATTCATTTTCTTTTTTGATTTTTTTCTCTTTAAAAAGATTTTGTTTTGAAAACATTATTAATTTTATTTCACATTATCTCAATAAATAATATATTATTCACCAAATTCATTGTGAATTAACATAAATTAAATGCAATTATCTATTTTCAGTCATAGAGCTTGTCTACATGCTGACGAAACAAAACTGATTGCTTGTGATGGTGTATATTGCATTAAAATAAATCTGAAACATTACATTGTACATTAGTAAAAATTGTCTTTTAAATAAGTTACATAAATTAGTGTATTCATTTCTTCTTGGAAATTTTCGATTTCTTTATTTTATAACCTTAAAACACATTTAATCAACTCTTTGCTTGACTTATTTATTAGATAAATTTAAATGATTTGTTTTTATATTTTTAATAAAAAAAGTTTAAAATTGAATTTAAGTAAAAATTTGAATATCATTTAATTTTTATTTGTTTATCATTTATCAACACATTTTCAATAACCTATTATTTTTGACTTTACACATATTAGCTAACAAGATTTGCATGCAGTTTGAAAATCAATTTTAATTCAAAATTGAAGCAAAATAATAAATATAGTTTTATTGGCAATTGTGAGAGAGTAGTTGAAGTTTGAGGCTCTTTTACATTTTTTTTTAAAGCGACAATTTAGTATTGAGATGCACACGATTCACTTTTAATAATTACAAATGTTATTTTTTTAAAAAACATAATCTGTTTGCTAGAATATATATATATATATATATATATATATATATATATATATATATATATATATATATATATATATGCATCTCAATACTAAATTGTCGCTTTAAAACAAAAAAAAGTAAGAGCCTCAAATTTCAACTACTCTCTCACACAATTGCCAATAAAACTATATTTATTATTTTGCTTCAATTTTGAATTATAATTTGTTTTCAAACTGCATCTAGCAAATTTGTTAGCTAATATGTGTACTAAAAATAATAGGTTATTGAATGGATGTGTTGATAAATGATAAATTTGCATTGAAATAAACGGAAAGAATTGTACTGACTTATTTTTTGTTACCCCCTGCAGTAATTTTACCGATATTTTGAAATTGTGCTAATTTCTCAGTTCAAAATCATTTTAAGAAACCAAATGGTTAGAAATTTTAAACTCTAAAGTGATTTTAATTTCTCCTTTTCTCTGTTTGTGTGATCGCAACTTTTTCTCTAGTTTTCTCACATTTCTTTTTAAACCACATCTGGGAGTCCTGGAGACTGCAAGGAAAGAATGTTTTTATTTTCAGGTATAGAAGTTTAAGTTGGCATTACTTTCCAAGATGGCGATCGATTTAACAGCTGTCAAGTGATTTATTCTCAGTTTGATTTGGCAATTCATCACGAATAGACTCAGCCCGAACAATGTTTTAGATTCGTCGAATGGGCCCAAAACGAGATTGCCGCTGTTCCCGATTTTCATAAGCGAATTTTGTTCAGCGATGAAGCGCACTTCTGGTTGAATGGCTACGTCAACAAACAAAGCTGCCACATTTGGAGTGAAGCTAATCCACAAGTGTATGTCGAAACACCGTTTCATCCAGAAAAACTGACTGCATGTTGCGCTTTATGGGCTGGTGGAATCCTTCTTCAAAAACGATGAAGGCCAAAGCGTTACAGTCAATGGTGATCGGTATAGAACCAAGATTAATAACTTTTTCATTCCTGAATTAAACAATCATGATGTCCAGGAGCTGTAGTTCCAACAAGACGGCGCAACATGTCACACAGCTCGTGCAACAATCGATTTATTGAAAGACACGTTTGGTGACCGCCTAATTTCACGTTTTGGACCTGTGAATCGGCCTCCAAGATCTTGTGATTTAACACCACTAGACTATTTTCTGTGGTACTATGTAAAGTCATTGTTCTATGCGGATCAGCCACAAATGCTTGACCAATTAGAAGACAACATTCGCCGTGTTATTGCCAATATACGGCCAAAAATGTTGGAAAAAGTCATCGAAAATTGGACGTCCAGATTGGACTACATCCGAGCCAGCCGTCTACAGCAGAGCCATATTTAAAATGTAATGCCACCGAATTATCTTTCGAAAAAAAATTCATGTCAATCGAATAATACATCGTTGTTTTATTGCAATTTAAAGTTCTATACCTCTAAAAAAACACCCTTACAATGAAAATCACTCAACACGAAACTGAAGAGACTGAAATATTGTTTCGTTTTAAAGGTAGGTAGATAAAACCATACATCAACAAAATTAAGTTTATTAGAGTTTATTTTATTTACATAGATTTAACTACATGAATACATTTAATAAAAATCAATGAAACAAAAATATTTAATACTAAATATTTATATTAAAAATATATTATATATTAAAAATATTAAATATTTTTTCAATGTTGTTTAGATCATGAATACCCTTTTAACTTCTTAATAACTTATATTCATCACGAATACATTTACCGTCTTGCTACTTCTAATTCCAAATCCACCATACAACAATATGATTTCAAAGTCAGCATGTTAGTGGTCTTGCTGTGAAAATCATATCATAACACTCACAGCACAGTTAACATCTTTTCCACACACATCTTGAACATCTTACATATTGTTGACAACCAACCAAATTAAAGTCTAGCAAATTTACAATTTTGACAATCAAGCAATTCAAATTATACCATATTTGAGTGTCGTCTCTTTTGATATCTGTCTTTGCTGGCTGGTTTAAAAGTTAGCTCAAAAGATGTGTTTATGTATATTCGAATTTTTTAACTTGGTGAATAATTGATTTTCATTGATGTCAAGACGCTTGATTCTCTTGGTAAAAGCTCTGTGAGTAAAGAAATTCTGTTAAATTTTTTTTTGAAAAATACTTTTCTTATGTAATTGTTTTATATATAAGATTTTTCTTCTTTTCTTACGTAATTGTTTTGCGATTTTTCTGCATTAAGAGTTTGGGAGAGTTTGTTACATAATAGTAGTGAGTGGTTTTATCATACTGTCTGACTTTTGACATACTCTGAATTTTTGTTTATTTTATTTTATTTGGTTTTTCCTACCGAGTTGCAAAGGGGGAAGGTTGGCGCCTTCAAACTAGTTTAACCCCACTTATTCGGTCCCAAGTCCGAAATCTCTTTCTGACTCGCTAGGTTCTTCTTTTTTGTAGTTTATTTTTTTATTTTTCTATAATTTTGATCTTCATGTTTTGCTTTTATATTTTTATTACGCTATTTCTTGTTATGTTCATTATCTATTATTTCTTGTTTTGGATATATAATACAAATTGCTTTCACATATATATATATATATATATATATATATATATATATATATATATATATGTTATATATAACATATATATATAATATATATATATATATATATATATTATGTATATAAATTATATATTATATATATATATATATATAATCCTCCCTATTTGGCGGGAACACGATACTGCACTCCTGGCCATCGTTATAAATACGTTTTAGTAGGTTATGTTTATGTTCATATGTTCTTTAGTTTAATGATTTAATATTTAAATTCTACACATATATAACTCTTTCCTTTCCTCTTTGTACATAGTATGACAAATTACAGGTGAAGTTTGGCACCGCAAAACTTGTTTAAACCTGCAATCCTGGTTCCTAAGGCCAGGAATTTGTCTTTATACTATGTGCCTCCTTCCTACTTTTAGTTATCTTAGGTATATAACTATATGATTATTTTTATATTTTTGTTTATGTATATGTATGTGTTTGTATAAATTTATATATATGTGTATGTATATGTATATGATTATATATTGAAAAAATTCTTTTATATATATATATATATATATATATATATATATATACATATATGCGTGTGTGTGTGATGAATCCCAAACCCTTTTCAAGTGTCGGTTGCATTAAAACCTACCAGAACAACTCAATCATCCTCCCGCATAAGGACTTCAACTCCGGCGAACTTACGAAGAGCCATTTGAACGAACGACGCACTGGCTCCTCAACAACGCTGAAAATAGGGACTCGTTTTGTCATAGTTTGGAGTACTGACTGATTTGCTGAATATGGAAATAAAATATATAATAAACGGGGGACTTTTTTTCTCCGGTCAATCTAAGAATTACTCCAATACATGATATATATATATATATATATATATATATATATATATATATATATATATATATATATATATATATATATATATAGTGAAAACAGTAATAGTGTTAAATTAAGATTTATGCTTTGCGAAATTCTGTATAGCATATTTTATATATAATATCGGGTTAGATATTTTAGGTTGAGGTAAGCATTTTAACTTATATAAAATACATTGTCCAGTGTTTTGTAATGTATTTCAGATTTAAAGCTTAAAAGGCTGATTAAAAGAAATATTGCAGAGAAGTTATTTGAGGGGGGGGGGTTATTATTATATTCAATTATTATCCAAATATATTTAATAAATCGCTGAATTAAAGGGCTACTGATAAATACACAAAAATAATTTCCCTGAAATGTTGCTTTTATTGATAAGAAATTCTGAAAGTATAGAACTTTCAACAAAAATAATTCTAGCATTACTGTGTTCTTCAACAAATGAATTTAAAAGGCTGAATATTTTAATTATTCTTTTATTTGGAAGTTGCATTTTATGTAAAAATATTAGTGCTATATTTGCAAACATAATAATTCTCCAACAGAAAATGTTCCTTGTTGTTGGATTTATACAAACAAATACAAACGAATATTTTAATTTAAAATCTAATTTTGCAAATGATTCTAAATAATTTACTCTTAATTTTCTATTAAATGAATTACCTAATATTAGCACAGTTAGTATTCAATAATTTTCTAAACAAATTACTTTTAAGTAATGCTAGAATCCCTCAAATATTCAGATTGAGTCATCTATTGTTCTTTATTTTAGGAAACATATTTATAACGCACAGCTTCAAAAATAAATATAAAAGTACTATTTTAATATAAATATAGTTGTTTAATCACAAATAATAGGATAAAAGATTCAAGTTACTATAAGTAAACATATAACTTAAAAATACATGCTCGATCCATCTCTATCAACGTCTATGTCTATATCAGCATGATAGTACTTCCAACGCAAACCCCCATCTCAATTGATCACTCTAATAGTCTAATTTGTCATCTATCTTCTTTACTGTTTAGTTAGAAAGTTATTGGGAAGTTTAGGAAAGGCAATTCCTTCGATTTTCTCTGTCCCCATTTTGAAAGAATATTAAGATGTTTGAAAGATGTAAAGTTCATATAGTAGGAAAAAAAAACCTTTCATCAGTGGAAAAAATTCAAAGCGAGTTCTGCATAATCATATTGTTAAAAGTATATCGTAGAAAATGTTATAAATCTGAGTTATACAATTAAAACAAAGGCAAATTTGCCGAACCAATTAGAACTTCCTTCCATGCGGTAATTCATTTTTTGTAGAACATCCATAGTCATCCAAATAATTTCAAATTTTCTGACATGATCCTTCAAATTCCATTATGTCTTTTTACAGTAATGATACTAAAGCTTTACATATAGCTTTGGGTACAGAACGAAAGCATTTCATTGTTTTAGATGGAAATTACATTGATAAAAAGAAAGAAGAAATATTTTTACGAAAACATCACTAAAAATATTGTCATCAATGTGATACCACAATTCAAATAAGAAAACACGAATGTTCAAATCGTGAAAAAATGCAATGTCAAGAGAACAACAGTCAATATTTAGAAGTATAACCATCACACGACTAACATTACAATTACTACAATTTAACAAAACCTGTCATTATAGCTGTTCTGATGTATAACGAAGTTTAATGATTCCTTATTTTGTGTTTAATAGTAATAATAACGGAAAATAATTAAAACCCCCCGCAAGGTTAGATCTTGGGCCCCAAGCCGGATATATATGTATACACACATATATATACAAAAAATTGCAAAACCATAACATAATGTATCTTTATGCATCACGTAAAAATATTCAGATATTAAACTTATAACTGAATATAAAATCAACTTGTTTCTGAGTAAACAAAGTAAATAACGTTTAACATTAGAGAGTATTTATAGTATTTAAAAAATGGAAAATCTAACAACAATCGACTAACAACCTGGTAACTTAAATGAAAACGATACACTAAGAAAACACAAACCCTTTAAAATAATATTTTCGATTTCAGATTTTTATGATAAAAAAAGGTATCACTCACCAAATTCTTCGTTTATGAATCTCGGGATGAGCTTGACCTTAAGTTAGATAAAATTCTAGCATAAATTGTCAAAAAGTCAAAGACACAACTACTGTTACTAATAAGAAAGCATGGAGACAAAAAAGAATGTGCTCGTATTGAAGTACAAAAGTAACTAGTTCGTTCGGTTGTTCGCGACACACACTACTAGGTAATATACAGCACTACACTCAAAAAGTAAATCACAAAAAAAGCGATTGACGTCTCACATATTTCTTAGCAAAGTCGGTTATTAATTCATCCAATTCAATTTTTCTTGCTTCTTGTTGTTCAATACTTACCAAAGACAAATAGGAGAGCCTCTCTTCTGACATCGTACAACGTAGATAATTTTTTATTAATTTTATTTTAAGAAAATTAACTTTCCGCCATTGAAGAAGTAACTGGAAGAGTCAAAACCAATAAAACTGCTTGTTGAATAGCACAGCCATTTCTTTTCGATCTTCTGTCCTGCGTTGGATATGAAACTATAATATGATGAAAAGCTCCTTCCCTTGGCATCTTTTTGGAAATTACCTTCTGGCTGGTATGGGCCCAATTTTAAAATCTGTTCCCTTAAATATGCATCTATGGGCGTACCTACATAATGCACAAAATCATTTCTAATCAATTTTGTTTCTTCGTTTTCATTGTCCGACTCCTTTTCTTTAGATAGAGTATATATATATTTATTAGCTGAAGTGTCCGAAACTGTGTTTTTTTTCTTGTGGATTAATTTTCCCTTCCAGGATTTGTTCATCAAGTTCGCTGGCATTACTACTATTAGCACTTGAACAAGATGATGAACTTTTGGATATTAAAAAATTATCCAACTTTGCATATTTGCTATTAATATTATACTCCATTTCCTTTCGAATTTTTCGTTTTTGAGAACCACTCAAAGTTTTTTTTATAACTTCACTCATTTTAGGGCCGCGTTTCTTTTTGTCTTATTAAGGGGACTTGGCACCCTTTGAGCAAACTTCTTTAGTTACGTATTTAAAAATTATATTTTAAAATTTTATACAATGTTTCTATTCAAGAAAATGTTACCAGATGAAAATTTTCATATATTATTCACACAATTTTTAAAAATTTAAATTTTTGAAGAAAATTGGGAAAATTTTAAAATCCTACTCCTTTTGTAAAAATTAATTTTTGACATGAATTTTTTTTATAATATTCTTATGGATGTTCTTAACAACTTTAGGGATCGATTTTAGAATAACTTCATTCGTTTTTGCGAAAAAATAAAATGTTGATATACAGGCTCAAAATCAACGCAAAAAAAAGCCAACATGTCTTATATTTTATTTTTTTTTTAAAAAAGTATTCAGTTTATATCAAAACGGATCCCTAATTTTATTACATGCTTTATTTTTAACACGCAGGAAAAATTGAAGTGATTGGTAAATAATTGTCGAAGGAGTAGCATTTTGAATGCACTAAGGTTTCGAAAAACACAAACTGAGAAAAACCACTTTAAAGTTTATAATTCTGAAAAATAATTATTATAAGCTTAAGTAAACTTAAAAATACCACTTTAAGATATTACTTATACGTTTTTCTTTAAAATAATTGCATTTTCATATGTTTTCAACCAACACATTTTTATAAATGATCAACTTTTAGAGAGTACTAATTGCACAAGAAAACTCAAGGAAAACTTTAAAAAAAAAATTTTTTCTGTCACGACAGAAATTTTAGCTGTTTTTCTTCTTATAATATTAAAGTATTACATTAGTATGAAAAATATATCAGGAATAAAAACTGAAATTATAAATTTATTAATATAAAATGCCTTAATTAAAAAATTTTACATGCACACATTTCACGAGGAAGAAAAATTACATTATTGTATTGCATCGGAAATATTCTGCTTTTAATACTACACAATCTTTTTTATAGTTATTATTTCTATTTATAAAATAGATTTTTTTTTTATCATAACGCATTTTTTTGGTTTTTTTCTAAAAAGGGGGTGTGGCTGAATTGCATAATTTGTTTTCAAATGAAGTTTTATTTAACTTCTAACTTTCCGACATGCACAAGTGATATATCAATCGAAAGATAATAATGCAAAGAATAAGATTAAATGAAAATAAAAAAAACGATAGGTTTGTGATTTTTAGGGTACCAAGTCTCCTTAAGAAAATAACAGTGTAAGAACTAGAATAATTAATTCCGTTTACAAAAAACAGTTCTAATAATACAAGAGAGAAGTGAGATCAAAATGTTTTAATAGCGAAGGAACACTCCTATATTGAAGTGCATTGAATATAAAAATATATATGTTCTTAAAAACAATTTTGTGAAACATTTCTCATTATGCTTTATTTGATTGAATACTCATAAATCTACGGAAATTTCTGTGGGCATATGGGTTTCTAAACCATAAATCTAGACCATATAATCATTTAAAATGCTCTGTATGCGTTTTCAAGTATCGCAATACTATTTTTCATGAAAAAAGGCATAACAGATGTACATTATTTACGAGTTCGCTAAATGAAAATGAAATACATGTAGGGGGGGAGCTAAAGACACCAATAAGTTACTTTGCTACTTCAGTAAAAAGTAACATGTCTTTTTTTTCTCCCTACCGCTAAAATGAAGTATACTAAAAAAAACAGAAAAGAATTTTTTTTATCTTTCTAGCATTTTATCCAATTTTCCGTCCTACTTTCTTTTTATCTGTTAGTAATTTAGGTTTGAAAAGAAAACCCACTAAAGAAAAGTATCTCTTTCGTAGCTGGGATTGCAACAAATTAAAATGTTTTTTTTTATTTGGTTATTGGATCTAAGATATCTAATAAGCGATCAAAGTTTTGATTTTGAATGATGTTAGATCGCCAATTTGAAAATCGCTTAAAAATTGGATTAAAAACAATGTAAAGCTAATTTTGTGAAATTCTACGTTAATGGCGTCAGTCTTGCTTTGGGCCCCCTAGAAGCCTTGTGGCCCACCACAGTGCGAGGGTTGCGGGGGTGTACGTTACGCCACTGAACAGAGAGTCAATTGGCCACTAATCTCATAATTTGGAAACTCGGGCAAATGACAATGATGGCAACTGAGATGGTAATAGAAATTTTCAATACAATACCAGCGTAAGGACTTTGCACCTTCAAGTATTTAGTTAGGATCAGCCTCCTTACAGAGCTTGTGGCACTAGGCATCTATCTCTGGACACATTGGTCAAGAGTTTGTGACAATGATCTCAGCTACCACTAACCGATGTCATATACAGGTTTCAGTGACAAAAAAAATAGGTTTCTGAAGGCAAATGATCACGCTGCTGTCAATCGTCATTAATTCAATTACATTCTAACATTATCCTCCCTCTCAATCTTACGTGCTAAAGTTTCACTATTTAGAATATAATTGATTTCAGTTTTGAGTTATCTATATATGGAGTTCTGATGTCTAGAAAATGTATGTTTGGGGATGTCTAAGACACAATAATTAGACTCTTATTAAATTATAATCTGCTTGAAGGTGAAACCATGTCAAGCGTACCATGAAAAGGAATTTTATTGAAAAATCTGGCACTTGACTTTTTTGTCCAGTAACAGCTTTATAAAATAGTGATAACTATGGAAATGCAATCCGACAAAATAAAACATGCCTGTCAAATATGTGAAAAGCTGTTTGGGCTGTATATTTCCATATACGTTCAAGCGACGAAGAATCATTGCACACTTTTTGTCCTGTAGGTCCTAATTCTTGGTGTAAATATCAAAATCAAGTATTAGAGGGCAGTGTGTAAACTTTTAGACACAGTAACAAATTGCCAGTGACAGTAATGGATGCCATAAAACCTGTGTTTAATGATCTATCACAACCTAAACTCCTACAAAAATGTCTAGGGGTAAAAACCAAAATAATAATGACTCCATTAACTCATTAATATGGAAATTATGCCCAAAAACTTTCGGTTGTGGTAGAAAGATTGTTGATATATCTACAAATGAGGCAATTGTCATTTTTAATGATGGCAATCAAGGCAGACTAAAAATTATACAACCGCCTGGTCTGACTGTTGGTCAATTTGCACAAAAATTTGTTACACTTGTAGATATAAAAATAATTCAGACTGCAGAACGACATTTTAATCTCCGCACAAAAGAAGTACGACAGGCTAAAAGAATGCAATTTAAAAATACTTGTAAAAAAATTAACTGAAATAGAGAGAACATCATATGCATGTGGCGAATTTTAGTATTTTAGAATCACAGTAATACACTGCATTCATATCATAAATTATTTAATATTTATAATAAGTAGTTGTTAAAATTAAGATAATGATTCTTTTTTAAGTAATATTTATAAATTTTTAACTTTATTTTGGAGAAATGAATCACTGTTGCATTTTAATTATTTTGTAGCTTTTGATATCGTTTCGATGCTTGCACTGCATTGGTATAATATATGTTTTTTAGTTATAATAGTTTTAATAAATTGAAGTTTATTGACTAAAAAAACTTCACATTAGTTTTAATTTAAATTAAGTTGTTGTTTGAGTAACCAGAATACTATATATATAAAACTGTGGTAAATTTTACGTTTGATGTCAATTTTCTCAGAACGCCATTTTTTCTCATTACGTGCATGATATTTTCAAAACCGTTCCATGGAAAATGATAAAATTTTTACTGGAGATTCTGATCATATCTGTACTTAAAATAACGAACCGTTTGAATTTTTAATACAAAAAAAAATAGCGAAAATGTTTTTAAAATTTTATAGTTAAATTTTAAATTGTTATAGTTTACTAAAAATTTTAAATCGGTGTTTCATGCTTCGTCAGTTTAAAGATAACACACAATTTCTAACACTTAGCAAAAATTTCATCAAAAAATAATGGTAACTTTTTTATAAAGCTGCGCATAATGCATATCACTTGCGAAAATAAAACAAAAATTTATTTTTGTAATTATCTAATTAAAATTTATATTAATTAGCAATGTATTTGTTGGTTATATTTTATAAGTAAAGTAATATCTATTTATTTATTCCTCAAAAATTTACATCCCAGGAAACAATAATAAAAAAAATTATAGAGCTTTAAAGAGCTCACTATTTTTAACCATTTTCAACTTTTTGAAAGGTATGTGACCCCTTAAGTTATCCGTTACACCGAAATGGAAAGCGAAGACCAGACACGGAGTAAGCTTTGTTTCAGCTCTCTTAAAGACATTGGAAGATAATTTAAAGCAGCAACCTTTCTATCCAAGATATCCCCAAACATGCTCTATCGGATTTTAGTCTGGAGATCGAGCTGGGCATTCTATTCGCTCCAAACCAAGACCCACAAAATATTCCTCAACAATTACAGTTTGGTGAGGTCATACATTTCCATCCATCAGAATGAAGCCATTGTCAATTGCAACGGCATACGGTCGGACAAATGGATCAAAAATTTTATTCCGATGTCTCACTCCAGTCAGAGTTCCTCCCTGGAACACATGCAAGTCAGTGTGACCAACGAATGAGATCCCTGCCCATACAATTATCCCATCACCTCGGTAACTGTGTCTTCAACAGGGTTGGATTGATGATATATGGTGCTTCGTTACCTCCAGATGAACAGACGTCTTGAATGGCTCTCTAGTGGGAATATGGACTCGTCTGTAAAGGGTACAGAAGCCCTTTTCTGTCTGATATAGGAAACGGGTTCTCTTGTCAAGATAAGTGGACCCTTCTCTGTCATACGTTGAGTGATACCCACACAGTTGGTCGCCTTGCATACAGACCTGAATTGTGAAGTTGCCTTCGCACCGTAAAAGAGTATATTATTCTCCCTAATGCTACATAGTGGTCTGCAACGAGTTGCAACATAGAAATGTTTTTTCTCCTTCGGTCCGAAAGAGCGATAAAATGATCTCCTGCAGGTGTTGTAACTCGTGGTCGGCCTGGAACGTGTCTTCTGGACACAGATGCTTTCGGTTTGATGTTGATTCCTGAGACGATGGACCCCACTACGAGACACGTTAAGTCCTTCTAGCAGCATCAGACTGGGACACCCCATTTTCATCCATCCAACTGTCCTCCACCTTAACAAATCGAGCATATGGCTTATCTCAGACATTGCAAGACCCCACAGCGTATTCTCAACAAATCTGCTAACAAAAGTTGTAAATCAACAAAATATACACGCTTAATTACAAAAGCCTGTGATATATGTATATTTTCTCTCATTCATATATAACTGTTCTTTCCTATTAAAAAAAGTTATAGCTGTTGTTTTAGCATAAATTTGTATGAAGTTCGTTTTTATCATTTATACAAATTATAAATTGTATTGTTACTGTTTTTTTTACGGTGAGCTTCGAAAAACATGTTGTTCCTTAACTTTTGGAGACCAGTCTATATTCTTACAACACAAACGTACTTATTTAATAAATGAATATATTATTAAGTTGAAACGTTTTATTTAATACCTCTGAGTAGTTAAAAAATAATGTTCAAAAGAAAAAAAGTCCCTTGATAGAACTCTTATTCAATAATTACAAGAGATACGAAACATGGTATAAGAAGTGGTATGTATTGCTTCCCACCATGACAGAAATAAGTCGAAACATATATCGCATCGATATATAAACGTATTAAAAAAGGAACAACAGAAATCAGCATCAGAGTCACGCAATTACGTTTAACCCTCTAAGTGGATACCTTCCTCCTGAAAAGTTATTCCGAAAGCGTTTAACTCTTATTTTGCTATTCCCTTCAAAAATGCAACAAACTTCAATTCTTTCACCCTTTTAAAACTTGGGAGGTCGAAAGGGGACAATTTTATGACTTGGTTCGTCGTCTTTGATCAGTGAGAACCAGGATAGCAAACGTTTACAGCTAGCTGTTAAGTTGCCTTGGGATATCTTGTATGAAAACCGTAGTTCTACTCTGTCGTTTTCCCCATAGATTCAGTCACAGTAAAATTAAAACAAAATGCAGGGTAAAAAACATTTAATAAATGGCGTGTTAAAAGTTGAAAAAGTTATATTTTCTTCAAAAAAATTTATTTTCTGTCATTTTTAAAAATTAAAAAAATATTTTGGTATTGCGATTTGAACCAGAAAAAAGCATCCTGTATTCATTTTTGAATATGAGAGTAAGAAAACGCGCTCACTTTCATCTTTTTAAAAAAAAGTTATGAGGTAAAAAAGAGTAAAGGCTCTATCTTTTTTTTTTTAAAAATAAGACAATAAATGGTGCATATTTATGAAATAAAACATATCTTTCTCTATTCAATTATATTTTTAATTTAAAAATAACATAAAAAATGATTTCAATATTTTTAATTTATTTAAATTTAAATCATATAAATGATATTTTATGTTAACTGAATATTTTTCGGAAATAAATTTAAATTTTCCTTCCTAGTGTTCTCTTTTCGAACTCCTTGTATTAAATAAAAATATCTTTTTACATCGGCATTTGTGATGGACATAACACACATTCAGTCAATAATTTTTAATTTTAAATGGGGATATACTTCTTCAAATGCTCATGACAGTACTTCTAACCATTTTCTACTCAAGTTAAATTTCTTATCTTTCTGCTTCTTTTATTACAAGGAAAAATGTCACACATCGATAACTACATTTTCACACAATTCAGTCATTACAAATTCTATTGTGAAAAAAGTTCTCCCTAATTAATTTTGTCTTTCAAAACAGTACACTTAAAATAAATTTGTTCAGTGAAGTTAACCGACAGTTCCACAATGTATTCATACCAAATTTTAAAAACAAATTTAACACTTGGAAATGTATCCTGTATTAAATTTTCAGTATACACAAATATTTCTTGCTGTAGGAAAGATATAGTATGAGATGTGGTGTACGGTTGTAAAAGAATGTTTTCGTACTTGTAGACTATTTTTTAAAATTTAAATATCACTGAAGCTGATCATATAACTGCAAATGAGCCTTATTTTAATTTGTGCTGGTATCAAAGTAAAACACTTTACAATATTAAACAGCCTATGGGTTTATACTCAACATCAAACGATTCGCAAAATGGCTTACAACTTCTATTCAAATTGTAAAGAAACTGAAATATAAATATATCTTACTGCAGTCAAAAATATTCATAATATGTAAGTATCCTATTGCTCCACTTATTTTAGTACATTTTAAAAACTGTAGCTGAATGCAATTTTTTATATTTATAAACGAGGGGCATAAAAGCTCACACAGTCGTAAAAATGCCTTTATCATTTTGAAATATACTACTATAAAACGTATATGGATTGTAAGAACAGTTGTAAAATCCTAAAAGCTTTTAGAGGAGCTAAAAACATGTAATTTTGGATTGATCAAATTTTTAATACAATACACAAATATACATGTTATTAAGCAAATACATTTGAAAAATCAAACTTCCTTCTGAAATAAACGTAATTGAAAGAAAAATATTTAATTGCAAATGAGTGAAAATAGGGTATCCCCAAAGTGAGGCAGTCCTCAAACTTAAGACTCAAACTCAGTGGCACAACAATCCATGAGACCCAGTAGCTACTGTTCCCATCCTAATATACGTGACCATTGGACGCTGAAGTGCATGAACAGATGTCCCGATTTGGTGGTCTGTCTGAAGAGAGACCTTCAGTGTTTAAGACCCCAAGTAAGCTTGGTACTCATTTATCGACCCAATGTAGCGGGGATGAAAGGCAGAGTCGACTTTGCCAAGCCCGTTAATAGAACCCCTGACTGGTGGTGTGGAAGCACGATACACTACCACTCGACCCTATTCCGTGAAAAATAAAACTTCATATTAGAATTTTATATAATTCCCTAATGAATGAGGGAGTCCAAACTTATTTCATGTAAACTGTTTAGACGGAAATGGTTAATTATGAACATTTCACAAGTTGCATAGATTAAAATTAACCGTTATAGTTTACATAAATTTTTAAGGGTAAAAGGTGTATTTCGGCTGCACGAATTAATTTTAAAAGGAATACGGTTACGAAAAAGTAGTACAAATCTATCTAAAGTAGGGTTGGTTACCTCAGATATTGTAAAACACAACAATGTATTGGAAGCCAATTCCACAATTCGTTGTTATAATAAAAATGTATGGAAAATTACAAGATTTTTTTTTTGCATTTGTAATTTATATATATATATATAATTTATATATATATATATAATTTTTCCTTGAACTTTAAAAGCTAGAGCGGCATCCATCAAAACCGCGGTTCTCTCTCTGTTTTTCCAGATCGCCCTTACAAAGCCGGCTCTGCCATAGTAAGTGAAAATGCCGGATTTTGTTTGTCAAGATCATTTTATAGCAGACTGCATTTTTCATGTATTTTAGATGGTCGTTTTATATTTTCAACATCAATATCTTAATGTCTGAATTTATATTTACATAAAATTCCTGACATTCGCATCAATGACCATGATAATTTTTATTAGTATATGAATGTGTCATCAAACGATTACATGACTAATAATAACATATTAATTTAACCGTTTAATTAATATTAAGTATAACATAAAACGCACACAGATTTTCTGAACTTTAAAATAAATATTTCGAAAACTACTTCATATATACTCAAAATTTTTCATTCTTACGCTTTAGCTTCTCAGTTTTGCTTCTATGTAAGTATTTATTGTAATTGTATATTCATCAATTTTTTTAGTATATTTTTTGCTCTTAGCATGCAGTTTCCAACTGAATTGTATGAAATCTTCGAAATATATTAAAATATACCAAAGAAGCTATATAATAAAATTTGAAATTTTTATTATACTCAAACAATTGCTAAAACTTATGGTAAATAATTTTTAACTGCGCGATGCATTTTTTTCGAAATTTCAAATGGATTTTCTAATATAAAATTTCTAGATTTATACGGTCAAGATTTCAAAAAATATCCAGATTTTAATTACTTATTCAGTTAGCCTTTAAAAAAGATAAATGTTGAGGTATTTTGTATAAATAGATATTTTTGAACAATAATTCGAATGTTTTGAATAGCTCGAATTTAAAATTGTTTTTATGTTTATGTATATGCATAAATGTCTACTGTAAATATGTTTCCGTATATTTTTGATTACCATTCATTCAAACATTCAAGTTACAAAAAAAAATGTGTGAAAATCTTCATTCATGTTGTCTTGGATGTAAACTGAAGTTCAAGCACTTAAAATTCAAATATAATTTGGTGTATTTTAACTATATATAACTAGGCACTGGACTTAAACTTCCCTGAACACTTGGGCTTTGATATCTAAAAAAAAAAAAAAAAAAAAAAAAAAAACTAATAAATCTTAATTATTTTTTTTTTCGTTATTATTTTTATCAAAGTGTAAGAAAATATTTCAAATTGATTTGATGAAGTTTAAATTTATTCATTTTTAGTGGTTGGAAAGTTGAAATGTTTCAAATTTTAAAGTGTTTGGCGTTTTATTAATTTTTTGGTATCTTATAACGAAATAATCATGTTTCAAAAAACTGAAAGCATTGATTAAGAAAAGAAAAATGAAGCGAAAGAATATACTTAAAAAAAAGATATAATTTGTCTAACTATATAAAATAGCAGATTGCACTGACACGCCCCAACTTGTTACAGTTTCAAATTAATATGAAACCAAAAGGGAATTGTAACATATTTTACCTATGCGTTGGGACTTTTCAAAACTTTAAAAAAAACGATTTAACAAATACACACTTCCTGGGGTCCATCAAATTTCCCCTCGATTTTTTACGATTGCCCCAGGTTCAAAACACGGGGTTTCCTGCGAGCCATAAAACTTCCTCTCAGTGTCCTTCTGTGTTGCTTCCACCGTCCCCAATTATCTTTCAAGATGTTAAACTTTAAAAGGGGGAAAGGATTTCAGAAAAGTGCGGCTAATCCTCTTTTGAAAACGTTACTTGAAGGCTGAAAAATCCGTGCATTGCATTTTCGAAGCATCTTTACACTGACAGAATTTTCTGTGCTATCCGGTTATAGGGTTAATGGGATGCAAAACTTCGGCATCTATTTTGAAGAGCCGGTCAACAAAGAGTCATATTTAATTCTTTAATTCTAGTTACTCTCAATCTTTACATTTTTTAAAGGAATTTTTTTATAAATTCTTCAAAAAGGAATATTTTCTAGCAAATTATTCAATGTATATAGAGAGGTAAGTGGCATGAAAGGAAGGCAAGCATGTTATACGAAGAAAAAGAAACATACACAAACTAGTTATCATTTCCCAAATTACATCGCATTTGAGCAATGGTACATGTTAGCTTCATTCATTGTCAAACACTAGGCTTAAACAGGATTTGGTTCAATATAATGAAAAGCAAAATGTGTTGGTCTACTTGCAATTATATTTTTGGATGATGTGTAATTATAGTTAGTAGAAAGTTTTTGTACGTATTTGCATCATCATTAATGTACGTTCGTGCTAACGTCTACGTTCTGATCTGCAAAAAAAGACCAATGCCTTTGCTAGGATAGTTTGCAATATCACTATATTTTTTTTCAAATAATGTGAGTTCAGTTTATCAACGTGGACATCTTCATTGTGTTCACCTTTGAAAGGACTATTTTCCTTGAAAACATTTTGTGCCACGTCAACGCCACAGGATGTAAACATTTCAGAGAAGAATTAGACATATTGACACACCTAACTGAAAGTCCACGGAATGGGGAGAAAACAAGCCTTTCTCATCTCTATGCATAGTCGGAACTCAACAAATTGGAATTTGTTTTTTTCCTCTTAATCTTCATAATAGGTGTAGCTTAGTTTCTCATGCACAGAAAACAATAATAAGATATTGGAAATTCGAAAACAGACATACAGACTTTAACATAAAAAAAATATTTTTCTGATGAAGGTCAAAATGACCCCTTTTGACTTTTTGAGACACATTTGTAATTATTTATTTTAGTAATTGATATACAAATATGAAACATTATCACACAAAACACATGAAATCTTGTTAGAAAAGTATAAAAATATCAGCTATGCTTATTGCTTGTATGTTAAAATGAATCATGAGAAATTGAAAAAAGAGGTCAAAATTGCACCAACGGCTCTTTTAATGTTAATTCTTGATTAACGTATTTTAATGAATAAAATCTAAAGAGATAAATATTTTCCATTTCTTTGAACAGAGAATAAAGCAACGAGTGTATTATATTATGAAATACTCAGTAGTTGTGTCACTTTATCCCTCGCTGACTATTGCATTCTACAGGAGTTTTCTGCCAGTTTATGACAAATCCTAAGTTTTAGAACCTGTAATTTGAGATGAGTTTTTAACTCCAAACCCAGAATAAAATTCTTACATTTGTCAAAAATTTCTATGTGACGTTTAACAACTCTAATTAGAAATTCCTAGAATTCAGGGTCTTTTCGAAAGAGGATTCCTTTATTATCTTAAAGCAACTAAAATAAAGAAAAAAATACTCTTCAAAACCTAAAATAATCATTATCATATTCATGTTTATCTTGGTAGGGAAATTAGCATACTGTGCAAACTAATATATATATATATATAAATATATATTCCAATATAAAAATTCAATATATAATTATATATATACATAAATATATAAATTAAACAATATATACACATAACAAAATTCAATACGAAAATATAAAAATAAACATATAGTTATATACCTAAGATAACTAAGATATATATATATAAATATTATACATATTTATTTTAGTATCATATTATACTTTAAATATATAATCTAAATTATAAAAATAAACAGGAAACCAATAAACCTAAGATATGTTCAAATGATTCTTTTATCAGCACAGACGCCCATCATGTATACTTGTAGAGCCACCAACAGACAGAATGTAAATGGAGAAGAAAATGTTATTTTGAAATATCTTAACTCATTTTTCGTGTGGTTGCTTTGTGTAAATATTATCAGTATGATTCGAGGAATATTTCAAACAATATTTGCACATTTCCCTCGGTTTGGCCGATGAGGAATTTGTGATTATAGTAAAATGACAAAATAATTCTTATTCGACTACTTTTAAAGCAACTTGGGAAAATGTGAATATATTTGACTATATTAATTCAGAAACGACCTTTAATTCACAATGTTAATACACACACACACTTTAAAGAATCTTCTTTTCTTATAATATTTTTGATTTTAGTATCAAAAATACAATACTAAAAATTGTCAGTCATTTCTAAATGCTGAAACAAAACACCAATATTAATGATATATGGGATCATACCAATCATAAAGAATAAATATAAAATATGTTAAAATTATATGCACATTCTTTTATTAGCACTAGAAAGACTGAAACATCATATATACTTGTAAATTGCCACCAACATGACAGAAATGTAAAAATGGAAAGAAAATGTTATTTTGAAATATTTTATATTTTTCATACTTTTCGTCATGTAACAAGTTATTAGTAAATAATAACATTAAATGATTCGAGGAATATTTAAAACATTAAGAAATTGTGTTATTAGACATTTCCCTCGGTTTGGCTGGGGGCGATGAGGGGGCGTGATTATAGTAAAATGACAAAACAATTCTTAATTCGACTAATTTTAAAACAAAATACTTTCAGACATAATAAAAAATGTGATATAAGTTATATGAGATTTAATATATTAATTCAATACTTAATTAGCTATCTTTAATTCACAATGTTAACCAAATAAAAATATTTTTATTTAACTGTAATCCCATGATGAGAAGTTTTTATTCTTTTCTTTTTTAAAACTAAATTTACTCTTTTTTCAGAATGGAAAAAATTTAGGAAAAAAAAAAATCACTGTATTTTTGAAATATATATGTTTGACCTTCTAAAAATCACAATACATAAAAATTGTCAATACATTTCTTCTGACATAATGCTGAAACAAATACTTTTTTCATGCAATATTAATGATATTATGAGCGGGATCAGTATTTTCAAACATAATACTGTGTTAAGTAACATAATAACTATAAAATATATTTAAAAATATAATTGCACGAAAGAAAAAAATTGATTGAGAGTAGGTATTAAATAATTTTAACACTATTAAATTTGTACTGAAACTTATATTGGGGTATATACCTATATCGAGTGCCTCAGGTTAAAACAATCAAAATTAAAAATGACTCTTCATCGGAATTTTATATTATTGTTCATTATTTAACATCAAATATAAATAATGTGAGGAAAATAAATTTGTTTGAAATTAATTTTTATATATTTTTGTAAACATTGTACTATTTACAGCTATTATATCATATGTAACAAGTTATTAATTTTTTTTTTTTTGTAAAAATAACATTAAAATGTTATTAATTTTACTTCACTCGTATTGGAAAAAGTGCATTATCAATGTATAAAGGGGGGCTCTAAAAATTGTTTAGTATTGAAAGTTTGTGTTATTAGATACAAAAACAGTCAAAATGATTAACTTGGGCAATCTAGTGTTAACTGGTGATAGAATGATAATCAAATTTTAAGTTAATACATTCTTTCATTAGTCAACACATTCTTTCGCATATTTTAAGGAAGAAAAAACACCAACTATTCTCTAAAATTTCTTTATTTATAAGTTGTTAGTCTTTTATTTTTCTTAATGTTTAAATAACTGAAACAAAAAAAATCCAAGGTAAAAAGAGAATATTTCATATAATGCAAAGTTCGAATTGCAAGACTTTGAAAACTATACCGAGTGTTTTATTTAGAATTAAATGCTGTTTTGTTGACAAGGTAACTAAGTATACGTCATATTTTTATACGAAGTCTTCGGATTTTCAATCGAATACGATAAAAATTTGGTAATAGTAAAAGTAGATCACAGGTTTTTACTGGATGCATCGTCAAAATCAAGAACTCGTCCCTGGCTTGTCATGAGTTCTAGCCTAGAATCGTTGAACACCCGCCATGTAGAGAGAATCGATGCACATCAAATCTGGCTCAAATGTCCTCCCGTTGTTGAAGTGTGAAAGTTAGGAGAGGGAAGTGTCAGCTCAGTTGTCTTCCTCATCATTTGACCATTGTTAAAAATAAGAAACTCAGTCACCAATAGACCTAGTGACGCTTTGTAGTACGAGGTTAATTTACAATAACTCAAGTACCAGATAAATTCGCTCAAAATTAAGATATTGCTTTTTTACTGCATAAAGGAAATGAAAGTGTATCAGTTCAAAACATGTTGTTGTTGTTATTTATGCCACCTGATTGACAGTAACATCAGATGAAGGTCCACGAAATTCATTGCGGATAGGGGCTAGATTCTTACGCCGGTCGTTAGCCTTAAGGCGACATTGTACGAATTAAGCAAACATATCTAATTTAAGGATTTTTAAAATTTTTTTTGGTGTCTTCCTATGTGTGATTACTATCTAAAACAGATTTTGCGCTTAAAATTTCATAAAACGCTAGCTATTTAATTTTTTAAGGATAAAACTTAAAACTTGTGAAGTGATTTTAAAATGCTACTCCGCCCCTACAAAAAATTATGTATACGCATGAAATTTGATTTGCAAGTACGTCAAACTATATATAATAAAAGTTGGTATGGGTTTTGCGATAACATCATATGATATTTGTATAATACTTCTTTTTTCTAAATGCTTATTGAAAATTCCTTAAAAAAAGTATAAATTCAGAGTTCAATTATTTTTAAAAAAATAAGTATTGCTTTGATTCAAAACTCCATGCCAACTTTTATTACATGCACTATTAGCAAAAAATAAAATAATCATAGCATATTAGGCACAATAGAAAAAAAGCCTTAATATTTTAAATGAAGATAAACTAATTATATATATTTTACCTTTCTGAGATAAGTTAAGTTTAAAGTTTTGATTAGTCATAGGGATGTGAATAAAAACGAACGTAAAAGCTATCATAATTCTGCGTTTTTTAAGTTTAGATCTTTTAAATTTTGTGAGGTTACAGAAAAGTACATAAAGAATAATTTAGGCTAAAAAAATTAGATTTGATTTTTTGACCGATTTTTGTCAGTTGAATCATACTGTATAATCTTAAGCACCATGCAAGTGACAGTACAATTTTGCTCAGTTGCAACCCAATTTTAAGGGCAAAGAACCCTGGGGGTCGTCAGGGCCTCCTGCCTCTCTTCCCCTTCCACCAATCACATGAGAGAACTTGCGGCTCGATGGCTATTTAGAGTAACCCCATGCCGCGAATGCCCGATACATATACAAACATCTTTACCTTCTCCCTGATTTGAATCCAGGTCCTAAGGCACTGCAGTCAGTGTCACTAACCACTATACCGGATGGGAGGAAGTTCAAATCTTAAAAAATTTCAAAGCCTGCAAATTTTAAAATGTAACACTTTTTTATTCTTTTCTAACCTCGTCAATTTCTCCTAAACCTATTGCGGATTGCTACAAAACATTGTAATGCCTTTTTGATGTAACCTAGGGGAATTTTTTTTAAAAAAAAAAGGTTTAGAGCCTTTGTAAAGACAGAAAGAAGGATGGAATTAATTATACTATTACTTCTTCTACGAAACATTAATTATCAAACAAAATGTATTTTAAAATTTATTCAAGCTTATATTTTTTGTATAAACGAATATGCTTTAATCAATCAACTAGTTTCTCTCTCTCTCTCTCTCTATCAATATATAAACAAATATTTTCTTTAAATGAAATAAGCAATCAGATTGGCTAAAGGCAAATAAAATTTATTATTTAAATTTCATTTATTAGCGTAATTGCGCTGGTGTATTTTGTATTGGTTATGATAAATTAATTGAGAAGAATTGCAAAGAATGCTTATTAATTTTTTTGGTTATCAATCTGATATTTACTTATAATATGCTGAAAATCCTAATTAACTTAACCAAACTGAATTTACTCAATCCAAGTGTGATACGAAAAATGAATAATTCCCTAATGATTAATTTTTAACGTATTTTCGATAAGATTAAACTACGTTTAGGTTTGAATCTTAAATGAAAAAAATACAAACTCTATGCCACTCGCTTACTGAATCTTAAAATCTCGTCTAATGTATAATGGATTGTGAAGTTTCAGTAACTTTGATAGTAATGTAAATGTTTTGATTAAATGAAATATATTAATTTTGGGTTCAAATGAAGTCATAAAAATTTTTATATGTAAGCAAAACTGAAATCTTTTAAATTGTGGATTGAAATATTAATGAGAATTGGATATATTTGTTTAATATATATTAATTATCTTATTAATAATTAAGATTTGACTCATTTTTTGTATACAGTTTACTTGATAATAGTTTTACTTATAATTTTATTAAATTCTGACTACCATTATTTCTTTCTCATGAAATCTCATGCACACATGTAGTTAAGTTTTTTAGCTAATTTCACTGCACAATAACATCATAAGTTGATTTTTTTTCATGAAACAAAAAGAAAGTCAGAAATGATTTATTTTCATTTGCATTCGAATGTAAAACAAACTTTTTGTTATAAAGTGGCGTTGGAGAATATGTTTACATAAATTTTAATGACAAACAGTTATCTTTCAGTTAAGTTATTTCAAACACAAATTTGTTTTATTTAAATTTCTTCCTAGTATAATACCAGCATATAATTCTGAGGCAAAGGTTGAAAAATATTATGTTGGTAAAAGGAAATTAATATTAAATTATTAATTAAGCATTACCGATATATTATTTATTCCATGTACTTCAAAATATTTTCGTACAATAGCATGTGTAGCTAGATTTCATCGTTTATTATAACTAAACGCTGTTAATAAAATAAATTAATTTTAAACAAAAAATTAAATATAAAAAACAATTAAATAAAAAAATTTTAATTTCATCTAAACTCCTTTCAAAATCTAAGGTTCGAGTGTATTATATATATATATATATATATATATATATATATATATATATATATATATATATATATATATATATATTAAATTATCTATTTCACTTCCTCACAGTTGCTGAAATTCTTCAATTTAAAGGCTCAGTACATTAAGAAATTCAGTGTAATTTTATTTGAACGAAATGATTGTTTCTCGTGAAAGAAGGAAAACATTCTTGAAATTTCCAATTTCAGTCATAGAATCCTTTTTCTGATATTGTCAAATCAAAATGAGCGTAATGGTATTGGATTATTATTAGATGCAGTTTGAGCATAATGTGTGCCAAGAATAGAAAACATGATATTTTCTATGGCAATTGCTTCATCTTCCCAAAGGAGAAAATAAAAACGCCCAAAGCAACTTTATCAGCGCCATTCGTCTCTTTTTTTGTTCGTGTGATTGTTATTTTCTTATGTTATTATTAATATATCACATTACATGTGTCTTTTGATATCAGTATAAAATCAATATCCACAGTGTAGTACTTATGGATATTCGTAGCCATGAAGGTTATTTGTACGTGGTTGCTAAAATGATAAGAACTCTACTTTAGAAACCCAATGACATAAGCCAATTTCGTAGTTTCAATAAAATAATGGTTTTAATAAAAACATATCTGCAATAAAATGTATTTTGTTTAATATTATAAATCAATTTGTGATACCTTAGAAATTATTGTTTTGTTTTGTAATTCTGAGAGTTTAAGCTGTGCACATATGTGCTTTTTTGAAATATGTAACTTTTTTTTTAGTTTTATGTTTAACTCAGTTTATCCCAATTCATATATTTTGTTCAAATTTGAGAAGAATCATATTCTTTTTCTATAGTTAATTGAACCAAAACAAACAAAATATAACAAAATTGGAAGAAGTTGTATGTTTTATATGTGAAATTTGACCCGTCATCTAATTAGATTACTTGGATAAAGGACATGCAATTTTCACTTACATGTTTTAGTATTTTTTTCAATAATGAAAAGTGATTTCCGAGTACAAAATTTTACTTTATATGAAAAATACTTTCTTTTTTACAATATAGGTCACTTTTCAGTTGAATTTCTCTTCAATCTTGGTTGAAAGGAGGAAAGCAAGCCTGACAAAGTGTTTTGTCACATACACTACAGAATGTTTTGGTTTCCGTTTACATTCCTCTGTTTAAGAAAGACTGTTTTTCTCGTTTTAGTAAAAAATGACCAACACAATCTTTACGATGTCTTATTTTGAACCAGAAGGTATAGAAGAGATTCTAGGTCTACTTCTTCTTCTTATCACATTTGTTTTTTTACATAAACTGTTACAGCTCTTCGGAACTACTTCAGGTTTAGGACTTCATCTCTATTGAGAGTTTTGTACATTATCCAGGCATATATTGTAGCCATATCCAATGAACATATAAGAACTCACCAGTACCACTTTTCCTACGAATTTTAATGGAATGAAGTCCAGCCAACAAGTCATGGGGATCTACATTACCTATATGTTTGTTGTACGAATTTATCGAATTCGGCATCTTCTCGCATCTTTGTGTTCTCATATCCGCCCTTAAATTTCATCAAATTATTGTTAAGTATGGCAAATAAAAGTTTTACTTTGAAGGGTCGTTCCTGGATATGCAATATTCTGATTTACACTTCCATTGTTCACAAAGTGTTTATTTTTGGAAGCGATTTCATGACATGAAATTTTTCACCATGGTAATTACAAGACCCAGCATCTGACCAATAATCACGTTCATTGGTATTTGAATGATACCAGTTAGACGAAAAGTTCCTATCAAACCACGTATTTTGTCAGCAGTGGTCAAGAAATAGTGTTCGTTTTTTACATAGTTTGCATATTTCGCAGTTTCTTTTACAATGAGATCATATTCAGTGGAATATAACTGCTCAATAGGACCTGATGGAGTTTTATTTTCAATGCAGTGTCCATTTGCTTGAGGAAGTTGTTTGCAGTTAATTCAGCCTGTAATTTCCATTTTGTAAATTGCGGTTATTTATTCTTTAGCCAAGATGATTGGTGTCTTTTATTTTTTTCTGTTATTTCTTGTCTAAACACTAGAGCTTGTGCTGTTGAAACTAGAAACTAATGTTCTAGAGATCCAAGAACATCGTTGACAATAATCTCATATGTATTTACTACATTCTGCCCCCTTTATCCTCCTCAGTTAGTTCACGGACATCCGGTGTAATACAACAATATCAACTTCACTCCCATCTGAATCTAAACGATTTAATGATTCTAACACTTCCTCTAACTTTAAAAACGTTTGCACTGACGTGACTAAGCAGGGATGAAACACTAGAAAGGGAATTATTATTTTTTTTTACTCTTAATTACAAAGGAGAAAGAATGCGTCAATTGCAAGATTATCGACACACAGTCTTATTTAGTTAAAAAAATAATGCCCTAAAACTTACTTAAGAACAATATAACTCTAATTAACCACCAGAATGATGAAGAAGGGGGCTATCTTCAAACATTCTAAGCTAAATTCCCAAAAAGTGAAATCTTGTTCCAAAAGTGAACAAGATTTCTATGACCGCAATAAGATGATACAAATCACGTCCACTAATGCGAAAGATAAGCTAAATGTCTAGAGAAAAAGGGAGGGGGAGAGACATAAAACTCACACAAGCAGAAGCTAATACATTTTTCCCTACATATTTCATCTGACAAAATATTCGTAAAAAAAACAAATAATGATATCCACATAATATTTCTCAACTGTCCTCTAAATAGAACAATGGATAAAATTGGTTAGGCAAACTCCTTTTCCCCATCATCGAATAAAAAACTTATTCAAATAAAAGAAAACCTCGTGTTGATTTATTAGCTCTTATATTCCATAATTAATAGTATATCAAAAAATGAGTCAAAGATAATTGGCATATTTGTGTAACATGTTTTCCTTTAAAAATTATGATAATACTATATACGCATACGACAATTCGCAGTAAGCATGGAAGTGTTTTGGAAAAAAGTTTTTTATTCGTTTTTTAAATAGCTTTCAACTTTTTACTGCAAGGCAGATCAAAGCAAATCTGCTCCAGTGTTTAATTTTATTGTATAATTATATCAAAAGCATCTAAACCAACATTTTAAAGTTTAGGTTTCAAAATGGGAATGTAAAGCGTCTTAAAGCATGATGAAAGGTCATGAAAATTAATGAGATAGGATTGGAATCTTGTTCGGATTACTTTTCTACAAGTGTTAGCTGGTTACTTTTATAGATAAATACGTAAATTAAACATTAAAAAAAAGCATAATTTTGTTTTAATTATAAAATAATTTTGCTTCCATGTATATATATATTAATAATAATAATAGTAATTATTATTTTTTTTTTTATTAAGAGATTAAGTATTTTTTTTATTTTAAGAGATAGGGATAAGTAACAGATATAATGTCAAATAGCGTTATTCCATTGTTCCATCACAGTTCAATTGGAATAAATCAAGTTGGAATATGAGAGTAATTTATAAAATAAAGATTTTTTTAGTTATACAAAAAGAAAAGTACACAATATATTCAATGAAACATTAATTCTATTGCAAGCTGTGAAGCTTCCTTCACTACTATGCATAATCATTCTCTAATTTTAAGGTACCCGACTACGTTCGGGACCATGATTTTAAAAAAGTGCATAAATGGATATTTTTCATGATATTTAGTGTCACTTAGATCAGAATACATGTATAAAATTGTTATAAGGACATTATGACAAAAAAAAACTATTTAAATACAATATTTTAGCAAAAAATTATCTTAGAATAATATTTATTCACACACACAAAATGTTCTCCTTTTATAAAAAATGCTTCTAAAATAATAAAACTTTTCGCTTATATAAAGTAAAAACTTCTTCAGAGAGTGTGAACTAGGAATTTTGAAAAATTCACATTACCTTCAGAGTTACCACCAATTGAAATAATTGTCGGGTTTTTTTCTTAAAATTGCTTCCCTCTGTTGGCGTAAAATATGGATAAAGCCACTTCTAGGTTATATATTTCAAAAATTCTAGTTGAGTCTCTGTACAGAGGTCCGAGCTATATACTCGCAAAATATTATTATAATAGAAGCATTTTTCACAAAAGGAGAATATTTTGAAAATGGGTCAATGTATGTTCATTTTTTGTCAAAATATTGTACTTAAATAATTTTTTTATTGTAGTAATATTCTTAAAACAATTTTAAATACATTTTCTAATCTAAAAAATCTAATCTAAATATCGTGAATATTATCCATTTATACGCTTTTGTAAAATTATCGGATATCTGAAGCATTTGACATATCTATTCAGGGCTTCAGATTTATTGTGTTTTAATGTCCTTCTACCAGTGTTTTAACCCATTTATTCACTCATTTCAAAGTAAAAACCTGCATATATTTCTGTCTTTGCTTTCAAAGATTAACTTTTAAACGTTAAACCGAAACATATTCTGGTTAGTAAACATTTTGGTATTGATAAAATGTTGTAGAAGGTACTCACTAGTTGTTTAATGCATTGGTGGTGAATGAAAATATCATGAGAAATCTGAACCTATTGAGCAAACATGACTAATATTTAAATATTGGGAGTGATAACGTTGAGAAAATGGTTTTTCGTAATGTAATATAAATAGGGTTTTTTTTCAGTAAATACTTTTTCCAATGGGTCTGTGGATTTGTATTCACCATTGCAGAATTTGTACATTCCCTGAGAGTTGGTGCCACTTTTAAGTTTGACACCATGAAGGTGCCATACCAATCCCCAATCATCGCAATGCAATTTTGACATCCAGTTTACTCCCTAGAGGGAGGCACTTGAGTTTTGACGATGCAAAATGGTACCAGGATATTAAGTTTTTGAGAGAGCCCAAGGCAAACTGGCACTATATGGATTTTTAACATGCTGCATACTCATACGACATGGAATCTGTCAATTTTCTGCATCATGAAAATCCCCAGACTTGGGCCGGGATTGAACCCAAGAACCTAGGTGTACAATGCCAGCAACGAACACACTACCCATCCAGTCGGTTTTTCAGTAAATATTGTGTCTTTTCTTTTCTATAGCTGAATGGTTTTTGTTTTCTGAATGATCCTCGTAGAATTCCGTAATTGTTTGGGTAGAATTATCTAAGTTAATAATTACCTAATCCCCTACTATATAAATGAGTTACTTAACGGGGCTGTGTAAGTACCTAAAGTGGTCTGGGGTCTAATGTCTTCATAATTGACTTGTCGGCGTCATGAAGCCTGATCCTTTACGGATAACAATAAGCTCTAATGCTTCATTTTTAATATGCATTCCCTCTCCTCTCCTCAAGGGAATTACGATTACGAGAGGAGAAAGATTATCGCAGCATTTAAAATTGTAGTCATCGTGCTTTTAGAGTCGTGCAAGGAAATGAATGAATAAATTTCTCGTTAGATAACACAGGAATTTAAAACAAAGTGAGATTAGTATGATGTTTCAAAGCCTTTCTAACCGATAAGGTTCTGTCAACGCTTGGTGTTTGAAATCCAGTGAAACATATATAAATCTGAAATAAGATTGTATTTATTTTTGAAACACCGAAGAATACATGTACAGGTTGTTCATGTACAGGTTGTTCATTTGTTATGGGATTGAATAGTTGGGAAGTAAGAAATTTTTCAGGAGAACTGTTTAAGCTAGACTGGCTATACGTATGTATCTTCCTAATAATTGCTTTTTTTCTAAATGCTTGTGGTATTATAATTTAAGTGCTTAAACTAATACGGAATGTTAGCTATTTTTGAAATGATATAAAACAAATGGAATGAAATAGATATAATTTTAAATATCATTTTTAATACTTAAGGTATCTGACTACGTTCGTAACCGTGATTTTAAAAAGGTGCATATATGGATAATTTTCATGATATTTAGTGTCACTTAGATTAGAATGCAGGTATAAAATAGTTTTAAGGACATTTTAACAAAAAAATTATTTAAATACAATATTTCGGCAAAAAATTAATTTTGAATAATTTTTTTTTCAAAATGTTCTTTTGTGAAAAATGATTCTCTTATAATAATATTTTGCCTGTATACAGCTCGGACCTCTGTACAGATACTTAACTATCATTTTTGAAAAATTTACATTATTTTCAGAGTTACAGCCATTTGAAATAATCATCGGTGGTTTTTTCTTAAAATTTCTCCCCTCTGTTGTGTCGTAAAACACATGTATAAACCCACTTTTAAGTTATATATTTCAAAAATTCTTGTTGAGCCTCTGTAGAGATGCCTGAGCTATACACAAGCAAAATATTATATTAGAAGCATTTTTCACAAAAGGAGAATATTTTGAATATTGCTCATTCTGTGTTCTTTTTTTTGTCAAAATATTGTACTTAAATAATTTTTTACTGTAATACTGTTCTTAAAACAATTTTATATGCATTTTTCAATCCAAGTGACATAAAGTATCATAAATATTACCCATTTATACGCTTTTGCAAAGTAGTCGGATACCTTAAATGCTATTCGAAATATTTTTGAGAGAAACTTGAATTAAACCATGTTAATGTTATACTGTACTTTTACACATATCATTATTAATATGCTAAGATAATATATTTTTATCTTCTTCACAAATAAATCGTACCAGTACTCTCAATATTTTTATGTGCTACCATATTTTAACATTATGCGGCATTTTTACCTTTAGGGGAATTATTTTGAGCAGTGTTGAATAAATTCCCTTTAAAATATTGAAAATAAAACATACTACCTTCCCTTTTCAAATAAAGGAATTCGAATAAAATATAGACTTCTCATGAGCAAGAATACTCGATAAACATTTAGTGCTTCCTAAACGATTTTTTTGTTCTCAAGGCAGTTCTAGTATTTTAAAAAAATGTGTTTTATGTAATAACTTGAAAAATATATTTTTTTTTATTTTAAAACATTCAATATAATAACAGCCATGAAAATATTTCCATGTGCTTTGTGTGTTTAGCCGTGTAAGAATTGAAACGAGTTTTACATGCTTTATTATTCTTTTGTAGTTGGAATTTCTGAATGTGTAAACGGATAGTTTTTCTTTCAGCTTTAAAAGCAACGCTATTCAGAAGTGTTTGAAAATAATTAACGTAACTTAAAAATTATTTTAAATTCACATTTGTTTGAAACAGGATGCCGTTTTATTCTTTGAGATATATTTCGTGATATATTTCGTGATAAAGAATATACATATATATATATATATATATATATACACTGCTGGACAGTTCCTAAGGACGGATCAAAATTGCTATGTAGCATAACATTAAGCGAGACATGAGGCCTAGTAGGATAAAATATAGTTGCCATACTGTTCAGACATTAGAATAAAGAATATTTATTGTTCTGGAAAGTACAAAAGCTGTGAAACATCTAAAAGAAAAAAAATGTTCATTTGATCTGCGTACGGAGAAAGGGAACAATGCATCTAAAAGTCAGCAGGCACCTTAAAGAAAGGTATCAGTACGGGATATGTCCACCGTGGAGTGTGATGCAACATTCCACACGTCGTACCATACTTTGCACAACAATTATCCAGCAGCTGTTGAGGTAATTTATCCCATTCCTCAGTGAGTGCACGGATGAGGGTGTTCTTGTTTGTCGGATGATAGTTTCGACCAGCAACTTGCCTCCCCAAAGCATCCCACACATTTTCAATGGGGTTTAGATCTGGAGAACGCGCTGGCCATACGACACGTTGAATACCCTCGCTGTCTAAACAATCCTGAACAGCAAGTATTCGATGACATGATGCGTTGTCGTCCATAAAAACAAATTTATCACCGACAGCAACACGGAAAAGACGAATATGAGGATGTAGAACTTCATCAATGTATCGTTGGCCCGTCATAGTCCCATCCGCAACCACATATAGGCGCGTGCGGCCATTGATCATGATGCCGGCCCACACCATGATACTGCATGTCGGATATCGGTCCTTTTCCTGGATATTTTCTGGACGATAAGCAGTACCACTCTCGCGCCAGATCAGTTGGCGTCTACAATCCGATGACAGACTGAACCTACTCTCATCTGAGAATAGTACGCATGTCCAGTCCATGTTCTTTCCAATTGTGATGCTCACGACACCATTGCAAACGGGCAGTATGGTGCTGTCTGGTCAATGGGACACACACAACAGGTCTTCGTGCGTATAGTCCTCCTCCCTTCAAACGTCTGGCAACAGTTTTTGGGAGATCTGCATTCCTGAGGCAGCAAGAAAACGATTTGCGACCTGTTGTGCTGTGGTGCGCCTGTTCCTTTTGCTGATAGGACGATATATCTGTCTTCTGCAGGCGTCGTACTTCTAACACGACCTCCCCGTGCCGTCTACTACACATTTCAGTAGTTTTAAATGACTTCCACAGCCGTGAAAACAACGCTGTGAGCGATGTCGAACTTCCCTGGCAACATCTGTTATTTTTCGCCCTTCTTCGATCTTTCCAATAATTCGGCCACGCATAAAATCATCTATGTGATGTCGGGAAGACATGCGAAAAATTTTAAGTTCCTCTATTAAATCTTTCCTGTAAAACTTTGACTTGAAACAAAACTGTCCACACGCGTCAAAACCTTTAAAGCTCTTAAGAACGCTATCACGTGATGAATAGACGTGGAAAAAATTTTGCATATTCATACTTTTTCTTACTAATATCACGCACTTATTCTAATTTTCCACATTTTGCTTCCTTTCATTTTGTGGTTGCTATGGATGATATTCCGTCCTCAGCAATTGTCCAGGAGTGTATATATATATATATATATATATATATATATATATATATATATATATATATATATATATATATATATATATATATATATATATATATATATATAGTTTTCACTAGTTTGGCAGCGGTAGTTAAACTTAGGTTTATAATTTTTTCTGTCGAGAGCTGAAATATTATCACGGATTATGCATACCATGGTTATACGTGGTCCGTAGCCCTCGTGCATGAACAGTGCGACGTTAATGTTATATCACTATTACTATAAACTTAGGTTTATATATATATTATCATGATTATGCATACATATATATATTTATATATATATATATATATATATATATATATATGTATATATATTAACGCATATTGCGAAGAAAAACATTTCACCTCAGAAACTTAAATATGTGTAAAATATTTTATAAATAAAAGACATAACATACTTCTTAGTCAACTAATATTGCTCTAGTAATTATACTATTGCAGCTAATTATAACGTCCCAAACAGTAAGACGCAATAATTACAAAAAAGTAATGGTTTATAATTCAATTTAAGAATATATACATCTTGTAATGAAAAAAACAAAAGAAATACAAGTATTACCTACAAGTAATTAATAGGATAATTTCATTTATAACTCATCATATATACTATAAATATTAAAGGACAAGAATATGCAATAAATGCTTTGGAATAATTAGTATCATATATAATGCTTCTTTTTTTTAACACTCTATTTTTTAATCCTGAAATAAATTAGTTACCTATACTCGTCCTTTCTTTTTCCCCATCATTTCTCTACATAATATACAACAAAAATATTAAGAAAAAAATGCATTATTCCTTAAGAAAATACAATCTAGAAGCAGAGAAAATAGATGGCAGAAATAGTGTCGAAAAAGACAATAATAAGTACTACGATTTTATTTTAGCTGATAATATCTGAAGTCATTTTATATCTTTTCTTTCAAATCTAGATATAATTCTCTATATTTCTCTTTTTTTTCATTTTTTCATGTCTTATAATTGCTATGTTGAATCAAATATTTTTTGGATTCGAAATGCTTAAGGTGATGTAAGATTTAGAGTAAATTTTGAATTTTCGTCATTATTGAGTGTTTTCATGTCATATTACTAAAACTAATGCAGTTTGTGTCTTGGTAAAAGAGAAATACTCTTTGTTATGGTTTATTATTGTTTGTGTCTCTTGACCTGAATTTTACGTGTTAATTTATACATTATTTCACTTCTTGACACGACCTTCAGATTTTGAATAAAAATTAGTGTTAAATGTCACAGCATGCTTATGTTCTGTTTGAATTCTTATTTCGTGGTAATGTGACCATTGTCTTGAACATGTGGCTGGCATGTTGAGCGTTAGTTTGAGTTCCAAAGCATGTCAAGACACATCTCTTAAATGTTCTGATGCACGCTTAAATTCCTAATTTTAGTGTGATGTGTCACTTTGGAGTGTGATGTAATATGTCAAGTATCGTTCTCATCACGATATTCAAAATTATGAGGCTAAGCTTTAAGCAGATTCAAAGCGACTGGTTAATTGAAAAAATCAAAACAGTTGATATATAGGAGCTATTATTAAACTGTTGTCCGCAATCCTTAGGGGACCGCCATGACGACCCCAGTGCTAATCTAGGGCGTTCGCAAAGGTCTGTCATTAAATGTTAAAATTTTATTTTTTTATACATTCCGCAAAGGCCTTGCAGAAAAATTGGAAATGTTTTAGTGGTAATTGAAAGTCTAAGAACCACTGGTATATAGGTTAATAAATGCATTTAACTGCAGGAAAAATCTAAAGAATTATTCATTTTTTATTATTCCGTATTCATTCTTCAAGAAACTTTTTTTAAAAAAATAAGGCCCATTTTTTATCAGAAGTATACATTTACTATAATTTTGTTTACGTAAGTAAAGAGTGTGTGTAGGCAAATAAAAAATTAGAAATTAAGTTCTGGTAAAATTATATTTTTGTTGCATATGTATTTCGTGTTTTTTACCTAGCTTTTTTGTTGAAAAACTTGCAGCTACAGGAAAAGCGTTAAGCTGTATTGTTGTTTATTTTTTTTCATTTGCTAACGATATAATAATGTTCCTACCTTCTGTAAAATAAATAAAAATTTAAAATTGCTTCAAAATTTATATATAGGACTGATATTCGGAAAATCATTTTTATATCATTTTTTGCACAAATCATCTTTACTTCATTTTTTATTTAAAGAGATATGTATGAATGTTAATAGTAAGAAATATATTCTCAAAAACATCAAGGAACTGCTAAAAAAACACATACCTCTGCTATAATTATTATTTTTTTCTTCAGTCTACATGTGGTCAATATTTAATCGTAATGAAATATTTGGCACTTAGGTAGATCGAGCGAATAATAAAGAACCAAAAATAAATATTTATTTTTACTTAACTTTATGAAAATGGGAAAATATTTGAAAGCATTTCATCGTGTCATTCCCTGCTTCCCAATCAAACAGATTGTAAATCGTAATGGAACTAATTCAAATGTCGAAGATATCCAATGTGATCCGTTAAAATTCTTAGTAAATGCAGTTTAAATTTCTTTCCATTCTTTGGTTCTAATTTACCTTAGTAATTTAATTTCCCTTTCAAGTGCAAACGAATAATCTTAACAGGAGTAAATGAATAAATTATGTTTAATTAAATTACTAGAATTTATTAAGAGAGAAATCAAATGAATTGATATTCACCAAAGAAAAATCTATTGTTAAATACTTTTATAGCTATCCTTAAGAGCATTCATAATTTTTCTAAATAGTCGTATTTAAAGAATATTTTGATTAGAGCAATTTGTGTGTGTGTGTGTGTGTGTGCGTTTGGAAGCTTTTTTAAAAATCGATTTTGAGGTTTTCATATTTCTATAATCCCCAAATCGGGAGCTTTCCATTGATATAACATACAAGCCATTATATGAATTAGAAGTACTTTAATATGATTTTTAAAAAATAATTAGCTTATGAACCACGACCATTTGACAGATAGAAATGTAAGCATTGTCTTTTTAAATCTGGAGCAAAGTTGCAAAGCTTCAATTTATTTTTCTTAAAACGCATTAGATACCTGTATAGTAACTGCAAATTTAACTGTGTTAGATATGCAAAAAAAATTTTTGTGCCAAATTTGGAAGCGTGGTTTTAATTTGAATGTTATATTTAACATTTAGTGATTTTACCTAAATTTAAACCTGTTCTTCACTTTAAAATTAGTTTAAATAATTAGTAATAATAACTAATTAAAACTTTAAAAGGCTTAGATAAACGCTAAAAAATATTTTTAAAATGCTTGAAGTTACAATTATGTGATTTTTAAGAAAAAATTTAATTAAATTTAATACAATGGTAAAAGATTTTTTTATAAAATATCTGTTTTCAAAACTTATCATTTTAAAATTCTGTAAATTTACTGTATGCATGTTTAAAGTTTATATTTTTAAAATTGTGTAAATTTACTGTATGCATGTTTAAAATTTATATTATATAATTTATATTGTGTAAAATTAACTGTGTGTATGTTTCTTAAATGCAATTGTGTATACTGAAGTGACATTTTTGAAATAATTTTAAAACATTTAAGTATAAATCAGTTATCACAACAAAAAAATTACAATTTTTAATAAATTCATAAAAATAATAGTTTGGTGATCTAAAAGTTTGTCTTTAAAAAAACTAATTATTATATTTAAAAAAATCACTTCAGCATAAATATAATGTCTAATTAATATAAATAAAAATTTGAGTCTTTATGTTTAATAATTTCTGAGAAAATGTGTGAGATGATACATTAAATGTGATGTTTGTTGTCTTTGCGAGAAGGTAGTTACATACATAAAAATACATAAATTTCATGTTTAAGAATATAGAAACAGTTTTATTTGTCTGTTTTAGAAATCATTTGTCCAGTTTAGAGTAAATTTGAAGTTTAAAACTTAGAAACTGTCTGCAACAACAAAGACCTAATGATAATGTTACGAAAACCTAAAGAAAACTTAAGAAACGTCGTATAATCAGGTATTTTTAAATACCATCTCAAATTCCCACCAAAACCATATTGATGCATTTTCACATTATATTTATGATGCTTTCGGTTCAAATTTCATATCTGTAATATATGAAAGCTACAAATTGTTTAAAAATTGATTTATAATTTGAGAAAATTTTGATGTTTTCTCGTTAAAAAACTGAAAAATGCTGTTCTGGGCAATTTAAGACTTTTTGTTTACTATTTTATGCAAAATAAATTGCAAACATGCTAATGTTTAATAAAATGGGACAAACTCATGTTGTATTTCATTATTTTTGTAATAAAAGGGCACTTTATAGTGAAAATTATATTTTTCAAAAATGATGTTTTTAAAACAGTATTCATTTTTTTTCAGAATATAAAGTATAAATGTACATAAAAGTTGTTCCCTCATGTTACTGATATGTAACTTCATATATTCCTGTGAGGGTTTGGAGGATTTTTCCAAAATATTTGACTGAGTCCATATATCGTGCCAAAAAATGACAAATTTTTAAAAATTCATAGTGATATTTTTTATGTTACATGTTTTTGAGAAAACTAAACAATATATTTTAAACATTTCACTTCATTGCAAATATTAATGTTTATTTTTTGTTTAGACAAGTTATTAAGCTTTAATATTCAAAGGTTTTTCAATAAAAGCTAACTAATTATAACTAAGATATGTAATGCTTTTTGTCGTTGCGAGAAGTTTGCTGCATGCATAAAAATACACAAATCTCATGTTTAAAAACATAAAAAAAACAGTTTTATTTTTGACTTTTTAGAAATCCTTTGTACAGTTTAGAGAAAATTTTGAAACTTTTAAAAATTGTGTTTTCATGGGAACATACAAATCCATAGTTAAATTTTTCTAACGTCGTAAAATCACATATTCCCAAATCATGACTTTTACATATTGATACATGTTTACATTATATTTATGATGTTATAAGATCAAATTTGACATTTGTAATGCACTGAAGCTAAAAATTCTTCAGAGATTGTTATATAGTTTGTGAAAAGGATGAAAAATGCTAAAAATCTTTTTTTGAATAAAAAATTGAAAATTACTATACATGTATTTTCTGAACATTTTAAGGCTTTTTTTGTTTCCTACTTTATGCTTTAAAAATAAAAAAGATACTAATGTTCAATAAAATAGGGCAAATACATGTTGTAATTCATTTTTTGTGATTAAGTGCCTTTTACACTTAAAATGCAATTATCTCAAAATGATTGTTTTCAAAGTGCGTGTACCTTTTTAACAGAAAATACTGAATGAAACTACTTGCAATTTTTACAGCTTATAAATAATATGTAACTATATATAATGGAGCTACTTTCTTGGAGAATTTCGCAAAATAATTTGCTCAGAAGCAGTTATCGTAAAAAAAAATGACAATTTTCACAAATTTCTAAGCGATACTATTACGATGAATATTTTTGAAAAAAATAAACAATCTATTTGAAATATTTTACCATTATTTAAATAAAAAAGCCTAATTATTATACAGCCAAAATTTGAAGTTTTTATACTTAACAATTTCTGAGAAACAGGTTCTTAAAATGGTTCAATTTAACTTTGTCGGCATAGGGCCTACCGACTAACCTAACTAGACCAACATTCATAGTTATGCATTTAAATCAAAGTAGACTCTCACATGTACAAAATAAATGGACATGCCCCCATCCGGACGAAGTGACCGAGGAAAACAATATATGACTTAAATGGTAAAAGCGAGATCCGCATGTCCCTTAACTAACTTAATTCTACTTAAATGCTACTTAAAGTATAACAATTATGCTTCTTCATTGTCCTTTGTACAAAGAAAAATTAGCCATTACAATCTTTATTTTTCCACATAGACATCAGCTTTTCACAATCTTTTTTGTTTATTGTACATATAAATATCGGCTTCGAGTCCTTCGCTAAATGAAAATTTTCTATAGACTTCAGGGTCTGTCACCCTGAAACAAAAATTTCCTAAGTCATTTGGCAAAAACGAAGTTTTTCACATTATAATTACATTTTACAATTTTTATACATTCCATATCACTTTAAATTACAACTAATTTCTTTACATATATTTCATCTGGCCTTTTCAAAACTTCCCTAATTTCGCGCAGCTCTGGTTAAATGTTATGTTAGTATGCTATCTACGCCGCGTTTCAAAACCAGATGTACATTAACATGAAACAATGTAACAATACATATGTATACACTATACAATTACAAACATTTTTCAATAAACAATTAAAACAAACAACCAAAGGAAGTGTCGCATCTTAGCGAAGTCATAACAAAAGTAAACAAATACATTTTTACAATTGTTTTATCCATATTTATATAAAAATTTGTTAGACAAAAGTTTATTTTTCTCTTTTAGAAAAAACACACTCATTGTAGTGTCCACTTTTGCTTGGCTTCTTAACTTTTTAGAATATCCAACCGTGACTTGCTTCACTGCAATAATTATTCCGACCACTTTTTCAAAAGAATATAAAAAGAAAACGATACAACCTGGTTCTTATGACTTGTAGTTGGCGTTTCCTTCAGGACCTCCAAGGATATAGACTTTCTCATACACGCTCCTTTCCTTTCCTGGTCCTGCCGTTGTTGATCACCTCCTCGTCTGGCATTCTTGTTTGCTTGATCTTGTTCGCTCTTTGATGTAGGGGCTGTCGTTCCTTCCACTGCCTTTTCTGGATCGAACTCGTCCTCCTCCCTGTTGTGTCTTCCCTCTCTATGGTTGTTCGGGAATCCACTTTTTTTTCCATTTCGTGGTCTGAGGTTTTAGCCACTTGTGGTGGGCGTTACTGTTTTCTTCTCTTCGGCTTTTCTTTTTCTAAATTTTGGCAGATTACTATTATTTTTATAGTTCAACGACAAAGCTATTTTTACGTTCTGAACCCTTCTAAATCTTCCTTTCTGGTCCTCTCGACCCAGATTCATGTGATTTTTATAGCCTAACATTTCCTTTTTGCTTCTTTAAAGCTACAGTGGACAGTAATTTTTTTTTAATTTTTTAGCAAACATGCCCCAAATTTTTACTGGCTGTATGTATCTTAAAACTAAAACTATATAAAAATTTGGTGAGAAAAATTATTAGTTTTTACAAAATTAAAAATTAAAAACATTTAACGAAAATTTCAAAACGTTCCATGCGTTTTGATTTTTTCTTAAATTTTATATTTTCATCTGATTTAACTTCTTTAAGCAATTCTTTACAAATGTATGCAAGCAATGTAATGTTTTATATGATGATTTACAAAATTTGTGTAAACGCAAATTTTAATATAAAAAATTCAAAAATTTTACTGATTTCCCTACTTAAAAACTTAAAATTTCTTCTTTCACCCTATCACTATTACTACAATGCATCCAAGAATTTATAAGTATATTAGATGAATACTTTGAAAAGTTTTGTTATAATTCTGACAAAAAATTGCAACGCATGGAACATTTTGAATTTTGGTTTTAGAAGCAAAGTCTTTTGATTCTCTGAGAAAACAGCTTGTTTTATTTAAAGGAAATTAACTTTATTTAAAAATAAATATGAATTTGAAATTGAATAAACACTAATATCATACAAATATAAGATAGAAGCAGAATATATATATATATATATATATATATACATATATATATATATATATATATATATATATATATATATATATATATATATATATATATAAATAAATATATATATATATATATATATATATATATATATATATATATATATATATATATATATATATATATATATATATATATATATATATATATATATATATATATACTTATATATATATATATATATAAGGTTCTGCAATATTTATTGTAACAGTCACATTGACAAGTGGTATATACAGTGATAAAAAAATTGAAGTAAGCTCGAACTTTCTTATAATATCTGAAGTAAATTAGAAGAATGTATTTCATTGTTTTATCTCAACCAGATAGTATATTATATATTCATTAATCATGATGAGCAAAAAAAAAAAAGTATTTCAAAGGATTAAAATTACAAAAAATTCAATGCTTTCGAGGAAGCTTTCATTTTTAGAACAACAGCTATTTTTATTTTAAAGGAAAAACTTAGTTTTTTTTAAAAAAACAATTAAAGACATTCATATAAATTTGAAAAACACTAATATCATAAATATAAGATAAACATAGAATATATGTATAAGATTCTGCAATATTTATTGTAACAGTCACATTGATATGTAATATTCAGTGATAAAAATTGAAGTAAGCAAGAACATTCCAATAAAAATCTAAAGTAAATTAACAGAATGTATTTCATTATTATTTCATCAACCAGATAATATATTGTATATTTCGTAAATCACAATGAGTAAAAATAAACTATTCCAATACAATTAAATTACAAAAAATTCAAAAAAGTAACAAATCTAATTACACACAACAAGAAAACTGTTTGCTAAGTCAGATAAAAAAATTTAAAAGCACCGGCACTATAGGCTGCATTTGTATTCGTGGCATTTCTTTTCCTTTTCTTTTGTTTCGTAAAAAAATATTTTGAGAAATGCGTCGTTTATCTTGTCTTTCTGCAATAGTCAAAGAAAAATTGTCATTTAGACATAAGTCCTCTTCGCTTCAAGAGATTTCACATAGCCCAAATTGTGCTTTTCGATGGCATCCGTTACTGCTATTTCCAGCCTCCTTGGAGACGATAACCTCTTTTGGGCATTTTCGCCAAATGCAGCTATGCAGACTTTCATTCGAATTTTGCGTCTTGCCTGCTACGCATCTTTCAAGAATGGTGTCTGAAGCTAAACGTTGATAAACAGGCATAATTTTCTCCACTACTTGTGGCGACAAGTAAGTTCTCGAGGAACTGTATGACCCTGGGTTCTCACCTTTGGCTATAGCTCTTTTATAGAAACACCATGATGATTCCCTCTCAGGACAATTACCATGCATTGGCTTTTTGTCAGTTGACGAGCAATGTATCAGGCTGGCATATATAGCAGTTTTCATTTTATCGGTATCAGGGACATTATCTTTTATTGTCTTTCTATAGTAACTTTGCAACTTTGTGATGTTTTTATCTGTAAGACTTCCCTGCTTACGCCCACCAAGAGTCACTTTTTTCAACTTCCATTCTTTCACTTTGTTACGTAACGATGTGCCTAGCCTCTTTTCAATATGATTCAAGCACTCTTCCTTTTTTCGATTTTTATATCAGAACCATATTTTTTATTGTCCGACAAAAATTGAAACGTTTTTGAGTCACCATCACTCAGCATGGAAACGAATCTCATTTGGCAAACACTAATTGATCGCCTCCACATAATTAGTGCAGCGTGCCATCTCCATGGCTCTAGAAGTTCCATCAAAATTTTTGTCAGACTCATCCGCATGTCCTTTTTGCCATATGTGGAACTCCGCACTATCGACTCCCATATCTCGACAAGCAACTACACAATTATGACAGTATTTCGACAATACTTCAAAGTCAAGGACAATTCCACTAAGGATATCGATGATTATTCCTAATCCTAGGTTAGATGTATGTACTCGTTTTTGCCAAGTACCGTCGTATGATACACACACATCAAATATTTCCTGATTTTTTAGACAAGCATCAACTTTTACGTGAGCTTCTCTAGCAGCTTGACGTGACATTTCGAGCATTTTTTTCTTCACCTCTTTGTTTTTCACGTATAAGTTGTGCATGCATTTGGCAAATGTTTTTCGGTCCATTGTTGGCATGTTGAGCACAGATGAAAACGTTTCCAAAGCAGCATGCCCTCTGCCTATGGATAGGAAGGCACTTACCAGTTTGCTGTTTATATCATGTGAATTTTTGGCCTCTTCTTGGAAACTTGAAAAAAACTTCCATAACTTTCATGACATGATTCGCATAAAAGTTCCATCTTTGTAGAATACCCCATGGAATGGTGTTGTTTTATAGCAAGGGTAGAGTTTGTACAATATTTCGGAGGAATTTTCTACAATAGTTCAAAAAACACAGCCTTGTGGGTGAAAATATATCTTGCGTCAGGTTGGGAAGATGTACTCGGTTCAGACAATGCATCTCTCTGCAATACCATACTATTACTGTTTTTTTCATCAACAGTTTGAGAAGATTCCTGCCATCGCTTCTTGCTATTTTCAGCCAACATCTTTCTCCTTTTGCTAGGACGACCTTTATGTTTTCTTTATCTCGATGATATAAGATCCATTATAAAAATTTTAAATAACAAAGGCAATTTAGAATGAACTTTAGCTCTGAAAATAAATTTTTGTTTTTGTAAAACTGATAAAAAGTTTGAATAAAATTGAACGAGAAAAGCAAACGCAAGGTCGAACGAATTGTAAACAAATAATTCCGATTTAGGTCTCAGATACAGTTAAAACAAATTGTTGTCATGCAGGCCTTGATAAATTAACATTTAAAAATTATAAAATTAGAGAGACTATGTCAACAGTAAATAAAATTCGTACTGTCAAAGTAAATGACTGCTTTGCCAGCATGACATCAGAATGTAAACAACGGGGCGTGGTCACGGATGACTAAATCGGAACTACCCCATAACTCAGTAAAAAATGCATGAAATAAAAAAAATTGCGTTTCATAGAGAGGCTAATATAATAATTAAATAAGTTAAAAAATTTTTTTCGATATTTTAGTGAATTTTCCACATTTTAACTGTCCACTGTAGCCTTAATCCTTCTATTTTTCTCAGACCAAGAACTAGGTATTAATCTGAGAAGTGTTCCACGCTTGTTGGTCTCATTTGTGTGTTTCTCACCCTGATTATTTCAAAAACTTAACCCTTTTTCCTCCAACTCACGCTTTACTTCTGACCCTTTCTTTTTACCATCTCGCGAGTCATTTTATCTCCGTTGTACTCTGTCAAAACCACTTGATTCATCGCGCAAACTACCGTTATCTGAACTACCTGTTCCTATCTCCGTCTCGTCACATTTCCTATGACAATATATTCGAACCTGATCTACATTAATCGTTAACCTTTTTCCCGCTTTCCATATCACTACGTTGTTATTCTTAACATCTAATACTCTATACGGACCTTCAAATTTTCGTTTAAACTTAGCTACTACTTTTCTTGTTGCTGAACCTAAATGATGTGTTGCTACCAAAACCCAATCATTCACCTTAATTTGTAATTACATCACCTCTGCGTCTATTATAATATTTCTTCCAATTTTCATGTTTAGTTTCTGTGTTTCGTCTGGCTTCCTCAAACAATCTCTCAATATCTCCTACTGCAAATTCCGTTCCGTCTGATACCTTCACTAATTTCTGAAAAGGCGTAATTAATTTTCTACCTAAGAATAATTCCGCAGGGGTTTTCCCCGTTGTTTCGTTTACAGCCGTACGAATAGCGTAAGAAAACTCACGTAAGTTTTGGTCCCATGTGTCATGTTGCTCATTGATATAATTTGCAATCATTTGCACCAGATCGAGATTTACGCATTCTGTTCTATTTGCTTGAGGTCTATAAACAACAGTCTTCACATGCCTTATGCCTAATCTTTCATTTAAATTCTCAAAAGTAGCGGAAATAAATTGGGGACCGTTATCACTAATTAATTTTATTGGAGCTCCAAAACGCAATATATAATTATCAAAAAAAAATTATCTGCTATAACTCTAGCAGAGGCTTTTTTAAGGGGTATGATTTCAGCCCACTTGTTGAAATGATCCGTAATTACTATTACATATCGGTTGCGTCTTTACGTCAAACTCTAACAAATCTAACGTAACTATTTCATTTGGATAATTTGATACAATTGGTATTAACCGACCAGCTGGTTACGCGTTTTTATAATCTTTAATTTGGCACATATGACATGTAGAGACATATTGATCAATAAATTTTCTCATATACGGGAAATAACAAACATCCCTTGTTTTATGATAAGTTTTAAAACGTCCGAAATGACCTGCTAATGGCTTGTCATGAAATTATCTCATAATTTCATTCCTTAAAGATTTTGGGGAATATATACTCGCATTTCTGTTAATGACGTTGCACATTTCGCATAAAATAACAAGCTTTGTACTAGTCTAAAATCGCGAGACCAATTCTCACATATTGCCGCATTAACGGGCTATCTTCTGGGTTTTCTGGATATCTATATATATGACCTAACTCTGGGACTGTTTTTGGTTCTTCTATTAACTGATCTCGTGACGAAAGTACCAAATCTCTGATTATTGCACAATTAACTTTCTCTTCTATTATACTTTCAATTGTATTTTTATCTAAAACATTAGCCACAACATTTAACTTAGTTTCTGACAAATCAACACGTAATTTTCCGGAATCTATCTTAATATCTTTAACCTGTGATTCTTGAATCGCCAACGATTTCCGATCAAAGTCCAAAATGTTCTTCAATCCACCTATGAAGTCTATTCCGAGAATACATGGGTATTCTAAATCTGCTAACACGTGGAACAAACAAGGCTTTTTAAAAAATCCCGTATTAAAATATTTAATTCTACAACTCCTATATTTCGACATTTAGCTCCTTGCGCCGTGATCACCTGAGTACTCCATTTCTTTACTTGTTTATAAAAAAAATATTTTTGGTATGTCGCTTCCGATATAAATGGCTTCTCCGCTCCAGTGTCCCATAGCGTTTTCGTAAAAAATTCGTCTAATAAAATAGGAACATACGGAAGTTGAACCGGAGACATACATATTGATGAAAGTTTAATCGGTGACTGATTTATCGACTGCATTTGATCACTTTTAATATCATTCACTTTCAAAACATTTAAACGTCCCATTTGCTTTCTACTGCTTCGACTAAAATTTTCACTCGAACCCCTATTTCTTTGGTCCCCTCTACTAAAATCGTCATTTTGACCTCTATTTCTAAATTGATATCCCCTATCGTTAAATCTGCGATCATCGTTTTGAAACCTATTCCTGCTCTCGAACCACTGATTTCCTTGACGGTTGTTCTGATGGTTACCCCTATAATCATTTCTACCATTATTTGGTCTATGTACCACTTCAGAATTTCTCCAATTTCCTCGATTATAACCGACATTAGACATCCTACGCTCATTCCGACCTAGTCCTAATACGTTATTACTATTTATCGAACCCAATGTTGCCTTGCACGAATATTTTTCCTCAAATTTAGCTAATACTTCTAATAATTGTATCGCGGTTTGTGGATTACGGACCTCTACATAGTCCTGCACTTGCGGCTCAAGTCTAACGAAAATACGATCTACAAGGGCTTTCTCAGACATCCCCAGTTCTAATTTCTTATGTATTTTTAGCAAATCGTAAACAAAATCTGTCGGCTCCTGATTCTGTCTTTCCTGAGACGCGTAAAACCGGATCTCCAACTCCTTTTTATTTTGGATGGCAGGGAATGCTTTCGAAAATGCTGCATTCAGCTGTGCGAAGTCCGTGGCGGTAATTTGCACTAACGTCGATCCGAATATTTGGTACCAATCCAGGGCTCTACCCAGGAGATGACTTTTTAAATAAGCACACGATAAGTCACTGGGTATTTCAAGTTATTTAATTTGGTTATCTATAACTTCTAAAAATTCGGTGACTTTTTCCAACCCAGAAAAATATACTTCTGGCCAAACATTAAATCCTTTTGCGTTTCTCATCTTGGGGTCATATACATTAAACCTAGTTGGGCACCATTGTGATGTATCTCCTCTTGGAAGTACATCCCTCGAAGTATCAGCGTGAGCTAGAGGTGTAGGGTTAACATAAGAACTAGAATAAAACATTATTTTACTATGACTTTATTAAGATATTCAACTTAAACTTTTTGAACAAATATATAAATTAATGAATGAGAGAATCTACGATGACGTAATACGCAACACACAATATAATACAGACCAATCTCAATAATTGTGTGTATGTGTGTGAACCACCTAATCTTCAAATATAATAATAATAAGTAATCAACGCTACCTTATATTATTCTGTAATAAACTTGTCTTTATCTAGAGTGATAAGTAGTTTTTCGTTTAACTTCTAAACGATCACCAATATGTTTATCCACAACACGTAGAACTTGAATCTTTGAACGTCGAACTTCAATAATCATCCAATACCACGACGCACATCAATTGTCAAACATTCCTTTACACTATCATTACATTGCCATCATTGCCATCACGCTTACTCTAAGATCCTATATTTATCCTATATATTTGCATCTCTTCACTTGTCGTTTCTTGGATTTGGTTGGAAAAGAGTTGCCATTAATTCTGGCCCAAAGAACCCAAAGGACTTGTTAATGAAAAGACGCATAAGTCGTCACAAATTCTAAAAGAGGAAAAGTGAGTCTGTTGTTCTATGATGATTAACAGTATGACATTTCGTCTTCTCGATCACCATCATATGCAGGTATGTAGAATAACTGAACAACGTTTCATATACCTGAATCTGGTGTCGAACGACATAACTACTGAATTACAAACAATCAAAAAATTGGCTAACATAAACATAGTCTAAGGTTCAACAAGTAACTACAACAAATAGTTTGAGGCTCATAACTGCTTCTACATTTACTTTGTTCCTCCGATTTCTTATATGTATTAAATTTCCTTTGTACCGATTCTTCCTTTTTTATGCGTAATTTTTATTGGTCACGAGCACAAACATGTGCATGTATTTATGTGTGCCCTTATACTCATGTATACTCTTAAGACTCGAATTATTTTTACCATTAAATATATAAATTCTTCTGGTTATATCAATATATTAATCACACAGCCAATGGAAAAATAATAAAACCACTATTTATTGATAAAACTGCTTCTTTACAATTTCTACAAACCCTTTCGACTGTTCGATTCACACTTTTCTTGTGTACAATTACTCAAGAAATAAAATCTTTTGGAAATATCTAACCACATGATTGTGTGGGTTGGGTCTTAAATGGGTATAATATTGATCGGAAGAATGCAAATACATGTTAAAAGTAGAAATGATAAATTTATTTACTACAAGCATTTTTATTTTGTTTCCCTTGCTTCTTATTCTTTTAAAAATAACCAGCTTTAGCCTTGTATTTTAAATACTAACAAAGTATTACAGAAAAAAATAGAACTAGGTCTATTCTAGTCGTTTTTCAGGGTATTGTATTTACTTTTAGGTTTCTTTATTCGTACTTTGTTTAAAATAAATAAAAAAGCAACCATTGAATTTTATTTAATTTTTATGCAACAGTTTTCTTCTTTTAAAACATTTTCTAACAACTTTGTGAAAATAATTAATTTTAATACCAATTTAAAAAAATACTACCTTAATTCTTGAGTATTAGTTATACATTTAATATTTTAAAATTCATGATTCCATAGTATGAAAAGCTGTGATTCATCGGCTATTGACTTACACTTGTAGTGCATACACGGGATTATTCGTATTAATCACAAAGATATAAAACTATTTTAGTACATTTTTAACTTAAAGTTTTTTAATGGTCTCACACAAAGATAACAAATAACTATACATATATTTCTATACTATTCTAACAAATACTATACATATAAGTACTTCATATTTGTTGTTTTATAATAGTTTTATAGTTGTGATTGGGTACTAAATATTGAAATTTTCATTAAAATTTTTTTTAAACTTGGAGCTGTAAATAAGTAGGTTGTATTTATAGTTTTGCATTTGGTTGGAGAAATGTAACTATTTTCAAACTTCAAGCGAAAAAAGTAGAAATATATGTTAAAAACATTCGTAGTTATCGAAGCAAATAATAATTCGGAACCTCTACGTCTCTGGGGACATTGCTTACATTCTGAGAAGATACGCTATCTTTAAGAAAAAAGGTTTCTTTCTACGAGTCCTTACAAGATTGTTATGCAAGTGGGTATATATTTTTTTCCTTTCTTTCTAAGAGATAAAAATAAACATGAATCTTTATCAGATAGTTGGGCTTCATTCAGACCTGATTCAATGGAATATTTTTACATTTCACGCACGGTAATTACTGTTCAAAGAAACCGATTTTATATATGTAGAAATGATGGATATTTGTAAAACTGCTTCATTTTTATATTTAAGTGATCACTTAAAGTATTAGTTGTATTTTTTAAATTGAAATTTTATGCTTCATAACATCAATATTGACTGTACTTAGTGATTAATGAATAAAAGTTAATGAGTAAACCTGAATAATGATTTAATTTTATAAACTTTACAAACTTAATGCATTCTGCAGCATGTGATTTAGCTTGAAAGAATACTTTTGAATCACAATAGTTATAACATTTATTTACATGCTTTCTTAATGTAAAGATAATACTATAAGTGGAAATTTAAAATTTAAAAATTTAAAACTACCAACATTTTTTCGCATACTTACAAATTTGTTTTTTTTTCAACGTGTTAAACTTGTTTAAATTATCGTCTAATATTAAATCTAATGAAAACTTGTTAGATGCAATAACCGAAAGTTTTGATTAAAATATTAATGAATATTTTTAGCAATAATTTTTATTAGAATGAATGAATTCTGTTTTATATTGGGAAAATGTGTCAGTTCATAAATATAGGGAACAAATGTTTGATTGTTCGTTTAAATAGAATTAATAAATAAACTAATCTTGAGTATTTCCTAATTCTCAAGCAAATTCATGGTAGAATCTTAAGTTGGTGAAATTTTATTTTTAGAATTACATTAAATATGTGATTTAATGAATTAATTTTGATCAATTTTTCACAAACACACAGGTTTTTTAATATACATATATTTTTTAAAGTGCTTCTGTGAATTAATATATTTTTTCTTTTAAAAAAATGCATATTATTTATATAAGATAAATGTGTAAGTGGTACTGACATGGTTCGGTTTAAAAAAAATGTTCGATTTAACGGTATTCAATTTTTTTTTATGTGTCCCCTTTTGTATAAGTATTAAGTAAAATAATTTTGAGGCTCAAAAAACAGCAAAAAACTAATCATTTAATTAAAAAAATTCATTGAGTAATTTTAAAATGCTTCTGCCTCTATAATAATTAACATACACATATGAAATATGATTTACTAGAATGTTGAATTATGTATAACAAAGGTTTCTTTGTGTTAATGGGGTAATTCCTACAATACATTTTTGAATGAAGTATTATTGAAAATTTCTTAAAAAATGTATGAATTCTGAAATAACTTATTATTTTTCTTTTAATATATATATATATTAATATAACTATTGCTCTGATTCAAAAATTTAACCTAACTTTTGGTATATGTATTAATAGCAATAGTGCGAAAAAATAGCAAAGCATAAGGCAAAATTAATTGGAAAGAGCCCCAGCAATTTAAATGAAAATAAAATAGTTATTTTCGACATATGAGAAAAATGTTCTTAAAGTTTTTGTTTGCTGTTGGGAGGAGACTAAAAACGAAGATAAAAGTTTTGATAAATCTGATATTTTTTTTAACATAAAGATTTCAATATGTGTGAGACTTTAGAAAAATAATTTAGACTAAAATAAAAATGCTTTGATTTTCTTTATTGATTCTTGCCCATTAAATCGTTTTGTAACCCTATAAGGTAGCAAAATTGCTACGCTGTGTAAATTAATGTACTAAGATGTAAATGTATTAAGGCGTAAATTGTTTCGAAACTAATCTCAGATATGGATTTTAAAGTGTTCTAGAGAATATTAATGAGAAATATACTAAAAATATGTTGAAAGGTACCTTAATATAACAATGGAAATTCAAATAACCCAATATTTAAAAGTATCACGAATTTAGTGAAGATATGGTTTATTAGAAACACATTAACAACTAAAGTAATTCAACATTCTTCTGTTAAAAAAATAATGATTTCGTTAAGACCGAATGGAATATTATTTTTAAATGAATAATTATTAAAAAAAAATCATATAAACTGTGAATAAAATGAAAAGCAAATGTGTGTGGCATTAATTGTGATTTTATATTCAACCATTATATTGCGTCTGGAAGAACGACAACATTTAATAATATATACTCTTAATTGAGTTGCTTAAAAAAGACTGCAAAAATACCGACAGTTAAACAATTCATTCCTCAATTTATTTCCATTTCATACATTCAATAATTATTTTCTTTAATTTTACGAGTTTCTCAATGTAGTAAAAATATAATATACAGCTGTTATATAATTGGAAGCATTATAAAATTAATCATTTTATTAAAGTTCACAGCTTACAATTCTTCTAAGCATTGATATATCTCCCCAAGAATTAAAATAAAATTATATTCTGTGTGAATTAACTGTAAAGATACACCGAAATGTTCAAAGTTTATTATCGAATTTCTGATACTTTGGAATGTTCATAAACATATATTTTAAATATGCATGAAATTAAATAGGACCAGTTTCTCAGTATGATGAATCTTATATGTTTCTTCCAATGCATAAAACGAAGAATTAGATGCAAAATTCATGCCTCATTTTCTTTTCAAAATATTTCACCAACCTCAGATAAGTTTAATCTAATACGTAATATTAATCTAAAATATACTTTTAAATAATTATTTAAGGAAAGAGACAGAAATAAGAATTCGAATCTTCAGTTAAGCTCAGAGATCCTGTTTCTGATTAAATCATATTAATTTTTATGTGCCAACGATTCGCCTTATTTATAGAAGAAAAATTCATGCTCAGTTCATAAGACAGGTTGTTTCTTAGAATTTAGTTATAATCTATATTTTTAAAGTAAAAAGAAGATACATAATAAAAACAAAAAAATGCATAAAACTTTCCTTCCTTTCAATGATCGATCTATTTTCAAGTAATCTGTTTTAAATCACTATGATAATTTTATTTTCCCATTAAGTGTCCTTTTGAAGTTTATGGCTTTGATATTCATGCAAATTTGAATAATTTTGTATAATTATGTGCATAATTTGGTTTTACGATTTGACAACTTACATGCATGTTGTTAATATTTCATTAATTGAAATTCGATTATTTCTGCATTGTTGAATTTTGAGTTTTAGGATATTTAATTACCTTTAGGACATTTAATTAGCTTTTATATATTTGGAAATTTGTTTACGTTTAGTAGTCATTGTTTATTTACTATTATTATATTCAGATGAAATTAAATACGGAAATTGTCTGTTTGAAATTTTGTTATCATATATTGATCAAAATTATTACATTTAAATGAAAAACGTATTTAGTGTAGTAATAAAGTAAAGTAAAATATTTGTATTTAATAATTATCGACTTTAAGGCTGTTTTCGCCAAATGTATGAGTTCCTAAGCTAGACGCATAGCACATTTTCAAACATAAAAAATGACTCAATTTTCATAAAAATTCGCAAAATTGGAAGTCCTACATTTTTTTACAATAGAGTGTAGTTAAAATTTAAAGATAGTCTATAAATAATTACTTCTTCCTCTTAACATGTAAAAAGATATCTCATTTAGCATTATGATATAGGAAAAAAATGCGAACACATTTTAGACTAGAAAATATGCATCAAATCAATAAAAAATGAGTGGTATGATAAAATAAAAGGTCCTCTATTGGATAGTGAAGCTAAAATTTTTTCAATTTTGATCTTCAAATACTTTCATATCAGAAAAAATAGTCTGAAACCGGGTCATATTCTTTTACATTCACTGAAGAAAACCTTAATAATTCATTTCGGGTATGCTTTAACTAGTAATTATTTTATTTAACATATTAACTCCTATAAAGAATTTAATTTCTTGAGATAATATAGACTATTATTGTAAATAATTTAATTCTGTCACACCCTTCTTTTAATATAAAGAATTAAGAAAATCGTAGTAAGTAAACAAAAATGAAAAGTGTAAAACTTCTTAAATATAAAAGATACACAAGAACAAAATTTTACAGATCATCAATCACTTGTTTGCATAAATATTGCATAACTAACCAATTGACATCAAATAAGTATATTTGTTTTGGAATTTCCCCTCAAAAACAAAACGTTATTACATAGTTATATAATTTGTCATTAAGATAAAAAAGAAAACACTAATACTATATTGCAAATTAAAAAATTATGAAATGAAATATTGTCTTCAGGATTCTATGTGTGACATCACCGTTATTTTCTTTTCGCCTTGCGAGTATCAAGATTAAATAAATTAGAAGATCCAGGACACATCACACACATTCAAAAAAATTTTTTTTTTACTTTTAGTTTTAAAAAAATAGTGCATAACTTTCAGAATCTAAAAAGTATAACATTTATATGTTCTTTGATAAAATAACCTTACAATATAACGAAAAGTAATTGAAAAGAATGTAAACAAAAGTTTATAAATGTTTGGTTTTTCTCTTATTCTCCGAAGTATAATTTTTTTTCTTTTTGCTTTTAAGTACACTTTAAAAAAGACTACAACTATATGGTTCCAACTGCACTACATGGGTCTTACACTACTGCGCTATATGGTTCCAAATTTTTTATACTTCTTTATAGGATACCTGTGCATATAGTGAACCTGTTTTTGTTTAGTCGAAGTAGAACATATTTTTTTAAAAAAAAATAGTTTAATGTGTGAAAAGATTTTTTTAAAGAAATATTTTTATATTTTGCTAAAAAAAATTTCACTATATTTTTTGTATTGTTTTATATGTATGCAAAATATATTTTATGTATTTAAGAGATACATTTTATTTTTTTAAAAAAATGGTACTCAAACATAAGCATGTATTGTGAGATCTCAAAAATTACATGCAACTAAATTTAAACAATTTTTTTCTTCTAAAAAATATGTTTGTGTTTCTACAGAACGATTAAAATATATTTATATTATAAAAAAAATCTAAGCTCAGTTGGAAATTTTCATAAGCAAAGAGTCTTATTTTTGGCATTTTACTCTTTCGAGCATATTCTGGTACCCTTAAATTTCACTATAAAATTTGATTTATTTATTAGATTTATTAATATTTCAAAAAGTATAAAATTTTAGCATGCATCTTCAAGGAAATTTTTAAGTAAAGGATAGTTTTCAAAAAAAAAATTGAATTTCATTCCCTGTTTAAAAATATAATAAATTATTTAATTTTATATATATTTTTGTATAATTAAATGGTAAGTAATGTCAAGGACACCTATGGAGTTACGGAAACGATGTATTTTAGTTTTCAAATTGTTTTTCAATACTATCTGTGATTGTATGTTAAGACTATTTATAGAATAGAGAGTAAGATCATGAAGCATTCTTGAACCCTTATACTAAGTATTAATCCCACTGCTTAGTAGCTTTATCAAATAACTTGTATAACATCTGAAAAAAAAAAAATAAGTGAATACATACTTGAAATATTTTATTAATTATAAACGCATTAAATAACATAAGTTTTTGATTAATGGAAATGTAAATATTAAAGCATTGAAATCCTTCACTAGGTCTTCCCGAAATTTTATGTATCTGTTCAAAAATAAAAATCATTATTCACCTTCAGAATTCAGCTGTTGTATCACAACTAACACTATTCTAAAATCCTCATGCAAAAAATTTGACACAGTTCCCCTTCCTCACTTGTGCAAAACAAGTGAGGATATAAAGCAAAGATACACACTTGTGGAACTTTGTTTTATTTAACTGAATAGCTTCTGTAGTGATATAGTTTATAAAATACATTAAATAATATAGAATGGTATATTGCCATAAAAAGTTGGAGTTCATATAGGTGGTTATACATAAGAAAAATTACCGATATATGATTTGCTAAAAAGGTTTAATTCATAGGGACAGAATAAACTTTTGATTGCAGGTGTAACATGACATGTTTTAAGGCAGCGATATTCAACCTGTAGCCCGCGGGTCGCATGTGGCACCCTGGGCCTTTTTAAGTGACCCATTAATGGCCCATTGCTCGGAAAAATTAATTTATTTATAAAAATTTAGAGGGAAATTCTTTGTTAAAAGATCAAATATATCAATTTTGATTTTTGCTGTCAATGTTGTATGGGTGCCAATTCATATTTTTTTCTTATTAGTGATAATAGACAACAGCACAGTAGTGACCATCAGTGGCACTAATTTTTAACTATATTTGGTATCTTGCAAGCGAAAAATATTCGAAGAAAATAGATTGTTTCAAGACGATTGGGAAGATGACTATTCTGTAGTGAAAAACAAGCATTGATCAGTAACTGATTTGTCACGAAAGTGTTGTATTTAAATAATACTAATGAACAGGAATACTTCAATGATACTTTCCTTGAAGATCTCTTTCAAGAGGTGATAAATAGGCTTTCTTGAATACTCTTTACAACAACAAGAAAGTATTTTGTCAGTGATAATAGCACAGTGGTAACAAAGCCATCCTATGAAATTTGTTATATTATTGATAACAATATGAAACAGTTTACTGATGTAGAAATTGTAAATGAGTGATTCTTAAATGCTTCCAATTTAGAAAAATTCAGTGAATAAAAATAAAAAAATATAAAAAATAACATTTAATAAAAGCAAAATAAAAATTTTTAATATTTTGATCAAATTTCCACATTTTTTAAATTTAATATATTATCTTGGTCTTTAAGCATTTCTCCCCCTTTCCATAAATCCTCATGTTGCGGCCCGCGTTAAAAAGCTAACATATATATTTGGCCTGGCAGAAAAAAAGGTTGAGCAACCCTGCTCTAAAGTATATAAAAAAATTATAGTGCGGCACTCACAATTAAGATAATAGGCACAAAAATTTTGAATGCCATCTCCATTTTTTTGATACTGAAACCTTGATCTCCATGGTAAAACAAACGTTTAATTTATTTATAAATGAAGCTAGACCTAAAGAGGTAAAGATGGAGCTATTTGTATCTTCTTTTAATTGCAATCAAGGCTGAAGCCTTTGAGCTGGCACCACACTATTCCACCCTATGCCAAAGTGAGGAATTTAGGCGTTGATGCATTTAACCCTCTGGGTGGTTAGCTTCCTCCTGAAAAATTATTCCGAAAGCGTTTACTCTTATTTTGACGTTCGCTTTAAAAATGCAACAGACTTCTTTCCTTTCCCCCTTTTAAAACTTGGGAGGTCGAACGGGGACAATTTCATGACTTAGTTCGGTCATTTGTCAAGTAAGAACCAGGAGATCAATCGTTTACAGCTAGCTGTTAAGTTGCCATGGGCAATCTTGTATAAAAGCAGTAGTGCAACTCGGTCGTTTCCCCTTTATGTTCAGTCACAGTAAAATTAAAACAAAATGAAGGGTAAAAAAAGGAAAAAAAAAATTAAATAGCGTGTTAGAAGTTGAAAAATAGTTATATTTTCTTCAAACAAAATTTATTTGTCTGTCATTTTTTAAAAATTATATATATATATATATATATATATATATATATATATATATATATATATATATTGGTATTGCGATTTGAGCCAGAAAAATCATCCAGTATTCATTTTTGAACATGAGAGTAAGAAAACGAGCTCAATTTCCTGTTTTTTAAAAAAGTAATGAGGTAAAAAGAGTAAAGTTCCTGCCTCTTTTTTTAAACAATTAGACAATAAATGATGCATACCGTGATATACATACAATGATTATATATGTATGAAATAAAACCGATCTTTTTCTATTTAATTATATTTTTAATTTGAAATAACATGAAAAAGGATTTCAATGTTTTTGATTTATTTTAATTAAAATCATGTAAATGATATTTTTAGGTTAACTGAATATTTTTCGGGAAAAATCTAAATTTTCATTCCTAGTGTTCTCCTTTTCGAACTTCTTGTATTAAATAAAAATTTCTTTTCTACATCGGCATTCGTGATGGACATAAACACATTCTGTCAATAATTTTTAATTTTAATGGAAGATATAGTTCTTCTAATGCGCATGACAGTACTTCTAACCATTTACTTAAGTTTAATTTCTTATCTTTCTGTTTCTTTTATTACAAAGGAAAATGTCACACATCGATAACTACATTTTCACAAAATTTAGTCATTACAAAGTCTATTGTGAGAAAATTTCTCCCTAATTAATTTTCTCTTTCCAAACAGTACACTTAAAACAATTTTGTTCCAAGAATTTAACCGACAGTTACGCAATGTATCCGTACCAAATTTTAAAAATAATTTCAACATTTGGAAATGTATCTGTATTAAATTTTTTGAGTATATACAAATATTTAGAGCTGTAGGGAGGACATAGTATGATATGAGGTGTGTGGTTTTGAAGGAATGTTTTCGTACGTGTAGACTATTTTTGAAAATTTATATATCACTGAAGCGGATGATATAACGGCAAACGAGCCTTATTTTAATGTGTGCTGGTATAAAAAAAACACTTTACTATTAAAAGCCTATGAGTTTATATTCAATATCAAACTATTCTCAAAAAGGCTTATAACTTCTATTCAAATTGTAAAAGAAACTGAAATATAAATATATCTTACTGCAGTCAAAAATATTCATAATATGTAAATATCCTATTCCTCCACTTATTTCAGTACATTTTAAAAACTGTAGGTGAAAGCAATTTTTTATATTTATAAAAGAGACATAAAAGCTCACACAATTATAAAAATGTCTTTATCATTTTTAAATATACTACTATAAAAGGTACATGTATTGTAAGATCAGTTGTAAAATCCTAAAAGCTTTTAGTGGAGCTATAAACATGTAATTTTGGATGGATCAAAATTTTAATATAATACACAAATAGACATGTTAGTAAGCAAATACATTTGAAAAAAAAGTTCCTTCTGAAATAAACGTAATTGAAAGAAAAATGCTTAGTTGCAAATGAGTGGAAATACATGTTTATCTAAGGGGTATCCCCAAAGTGAGGCAATCCTCAAACTTAAGACTACAGTGGACAGTTAAAATGTGCAAAAATTGACTAACATATCGAAAAAAAAGTTTTGGCTTATTTTAATATTATATTAGCCTCTTTCTATCAAACGCAAAAAATTTTTTTGGTTTCATGCATTTTTTACTGAGTTATGGGGTAGTTCCGATTCAGTGATCCATGTCCACGCCCCTTTGCTTACATTCTGATGTCATGCTGACAAAGCTGTCATGTACTTTGACAGTACGAATTTTATTTACTGTTGACATAGTCTCTCTAATTTTAATTTTTAAATGTTAATTTATCAAGGTCTGCATGACAACAATTTGTTTTAACTGTATCTGAGACCTAAATCGGAATTATTTGTTTACAATTCGTTCGAACTTGCGTTTGCATTTTTCGTTCAATTTTATTCAAACTTTATATTGATTTTACCAAAACAAAAGTTCTTTTCAGAACTAAAGTTCATTTTAAATTGCCTTTGTTATTTAAAATTTTTATAATGGATCTTACACCATCGAGATATAGAAAACATAAAGGTCGTCCTAGCAAAAGGAGAAAGATGTTGGCTGAAAATAGCAAGAAGCGATGGCAGGAATCTTCTCAAACTGTTGATGAAAAAAAACAGTAATAGTATGGTATTGCAGAGATACATTATCTGAACCGAGTACATCTTCCCAACCTGAGGCAAGCTATATTTTCACCCACAAGGCTGTGTTTTCTGAATTATTGCAGAACGTTCCTTGTAAATATTGTACAAACTGTACCCTTGTTATAAAACAACACCATTCCATGGGGTATTCTACAAAGATGGAACTTTTATGTGAATCATGTCATGAAAGTTATGGAAGTTTTTTTCAAGTTTCCAAGAAGAGGCCAAAAATTCACATGATATAAACAGCAAACTGGTAAGTGCCTTCCTATCCATAGGCAGAGGGCATGCTGCTTTGGAAAGGTTTTCATCTGTGCTCCACATGCCAACAATGGACCGAAAAACATTTGCCAAATGCATGCACAACTTATACGTGATATACAAAGAGGTGAAGAAAAAAATGCTCGAAATGTCACGTCAAGCTGCTAGAGAAGCTCACGTAAAAGTTGATGCTTGTCTAAAAAAATCAGGAAATATTTGATGTGTGTGTATCATACGACGGTACTTGGCAAAAAACGAGTACATACATCTAACCTAGGATTAGGAATAATCATCGATATCCTTAGTGGACTTGTCCTTGTCTTTGAAGTATTGTCAAAATACTGTCATAATTGTGTAGTTGCTTGTCGAGATATGGGAGTCGATAGTGCGGAGTTCCACATATGGCAAAAAGGACATGCGGATGAGTCTGACAAAAATTTTGATGGAACTTCTAGAGCCATGGAGATGGCACGCTGCACTAATTATGTGGAGGCGATCAATTAGTGTTTGCCAAATGAGATTCGTTTCCATGCTGAGTGATGGTGACTCAAAAACGTTTCAATTTTTGTCGGACAATAAAATATATGGTTCTGATATAAAAATCGAAAAGGAAGAGTGCTTGAATCATATTGAAAAGAGGCTAGGCACATCGTTACGTAACAAAGTGAAAGAATGGAAGTTGAAAAAAGTGACTCTTGGTGGGCGTAAGCAGGAAGTCTTACAGATAAAAACATCACAAAGTTGCAAAGTTACTATAGAAAGACAATAAAAGATAATGTCCCTGATACCGATAAAATGAAAACTGCTATATATGCCAGCCTGATACATTGCTCGTCAACTGACAAAAAGCCAATGCATGGTAATTGTCCTGAGAGAGAATCATCATGGTGTTTCTATAAAAGAGCTATAGCCAAAGGTGAAACCCAGGGTCACACACAGTTCCATGAGAACTTACTTGTCGCCACAAGTAGTGGAGAAAATTATGCCTGTTTATCAACGTTTAGCTTCAGACACCATTCTTGAAAGATGCGTAGCAGGCAAGACGCAAAATTCGAATGAAAGTCTGCATAGCTGCATTTGGCGAAAATGCCCAAAAGAGGTTATCGTCTCCAAAAGGAGGCTGGAAATAGCAGTAACGGATGCCATCGAAAAGCACAATTTGGGCTATGTGAAATCTCTTGAAGCGAAAGAGGACTTATGTCTAAATGACAATTTTTCTTTGACTATTGCAGAAAGACAAGATAAACGACGCATTTCTCAAAATATTTTTATGAAACAAAAGAAAAGGAAAAGAAATGCCACGAATACAAATGCAGCCTATAGTGCCGGTGCTTTTTAAATTTTTTTTATCTGACTTAGCAAACAGTTTTCTTGTTATGTGTAATTAGATTTGTTATTTTTTTGAATTTTTGTAATTTAATTGTATTGAAATAGTTTATTTTTACTCATTGTGATTTACGAAATATACAATATATTATCTGGTTGATGAAATAATAATGAAATACATTCTGTTAATTTACTTTAGATTTTATTGGAATGTTCTTGCTTACTTCAATTTTTATCACTTTATATATTACATATCAATGTGACTGTTACAATAAATATTGCAGAATCTTATACATATATTCTATGTTTATCTTATATTTATGATATTAGTGTTTTCAAATTTATATGAATGTCTTTAATTGTTTTTAAAAAAAAACTAAGTTTTTCCTTTAAAATAAAAATAGCTGTTGTTCTAAAAAATGAAAGCTTCCTCGAAAGCATTGAATTTTGTAATTTAATCCCTTTGAAATACTTTATTTTTGCTCATCATGATTAATGAAATATATAATATACTATCTGGTTGAGATAAAACAATGAAATACATTCTTCTAATTTACTCCAGATATTATAAGAAAGTTCGAGCTTACTTCAATTTTTATCACTGTATATACCACTTGTCAATGTGACTGTTACAATAAATATTGCAGAACCTTATGTATATATATTCTGCATCTATTTTATATTTGTATGATATTATTGTTTTGCAATTTCAAATTCATATTTATATCTTTATTTTTTTTTAAAAAAAAAATAAGTTATTTCCCTTTAAAATAAAAAAAGCTGTTTTTCTCAGAATCAAAAATTTGCCTCGAAACCAAAACTCAAAATGTTCCATGCGTTGCAATTTTTGTCGAATTATAACAAAACTTTCCAAAAGTATTCATCTAATGTATACTTATAAATTCTTGGATGCATTGTAGTAATAGTGATAGGGTGAAAGAAGAAATTAAAGTTTTTTATGCAGGAAATCATTAAAATTCTTGAAATTTTTATATAAAAATTTGCGTTTACCCATATTTTGTAAATTATCATATAAAACATTACATTGTATGCATACATTTGTAAAAAATTGCTTAAAGAAGTTAAATCAGGTGAAAATATGAAATTAAAAAAAATCAAAACGCATGGAACGTTTTGAAATTTTTAAATTTTTTTTTAATTTTAAATTTCTTAAAAACTAATCATATTTTCTCACCAAATTTTTTATATGGTTTTAGTTCTAAGTTACACACAGCCAGTAAAAATTTGGGGCATGTTTGTAAAAAATAAAAAATAAAAAATTTTTACTGTCCACTGTAGCCTTAAAACTCAAACTCAGTGGCACAACAATCCATGAGGGCCAGGAACTACTATGCCCATCCCAATATACGTGACAAATGGGCGCTGAGGTGCATGGACAGATGTCCTGATTTCGTGGTCTGTCTGAAGAGAGACCTTCAGTGTTTAAGACCCCAAGCAAGCTTGGTACTCATTTATCGACCCAATGTAGAGGGGATGAAAGGCTGAGTCGACCTTGCCCATCTCGTTAATAGAACCCAAGACATGTGTTGTGGAAGCACGATACACTACCATTCGACCCTATTCGTTGAAAAATAAAATTTAATGTTGGAATCTTAGATAATTCTCTAATGAATGAGGGAGTCCAAACTTTTTTTTTCATGTTAACTGTTTAGACGGAAATGGTTAATTATGAATATTTCACAAGTTGCAAAAATTAAAATTAACCGTTATAGTTTACATAAATTTTTAAAAGAGCAAAAGGTGTGTTTTGGCGTCACGAATTAATTTTAAAAGGAATACGGTTACGAAAACGTAGTACTAATCTATCTAAAGTAGGGTTGGTTACCTTAGATATTTTCAAACACAACAATGTATTGGAAGCCAATTCCAGAATTCGCCGTTATAAAAGTGTATGGAAAATTACAAGACTTATTTATGCATTTGGAATTTATATATATATATATTTTTTCCCTGAGAACTTTAAAAGCTAGAGCAGCATCCATCAAAACCGCGGGTCCCTTTTTTTTCCAGATCGCCCCTGACTAAACCGGCTCTGCCATAGTAAGTGAAAATGCCGTATTTTGTTTGTCAAGATCATTTTATAGCAGACTGTATTTTATATATTTTAGATGGTCGTTTTATGTTTTCTACATCAATATCTTAATGTCTGAATTTAAAATTAAATAAAATTCTTTACATTCGCATCAGTGACCATTATAATTTTATTAGTATATGAATGTGTCGTCAAACGATCACATGACTATTATTAACATATTATTTTAACAATTTAATTAATATTAAGTAAAAAATAACGCACACAAATTTTCTGAACTTTAATATATATATTTCGAAAAAATACGATATACTAAATATTTTTCATTCCTACGCTTTAGCTTCTCAGTTTTGCTTCTATGTAAAACTTTAATGTATATTCATCAATTTTTTTTGTATATTTTTTGCTCTTGGCATGCATTTTTCAAATGAATTATATGAAATTTTCGAAATACATTAAAAAGTACTAAAGAGGCTATATAATAAAATTTGAAATTTATATTATACTCAAAGAATTGCTAGAACTTATGGTAAATAATTTTTAACTGCGCGATACATTTTTTTTTCGAAATTTCAAATGGAATTTCTAACATAAAATTTCTAGCTTTATGCGGTTGAGATTTCAAAACATATCCAGATTTTAATTACTTATTCAGTTAGCCTTTAAAAAAAGATAAATGTTGAGGTATTTTGCATAAATAGATATTTTTGCATAATAATTCGAATGTTTTTGAATAGCTCGAATTTAAAATTGATTTTTATGTTTATTTTTATGCATAAATGTCTACTGTAAATGTTTCCGTATATTTTTGATTACCATTTATTCAAACATTCAAGTTATAAAAAAATGTGGAAAAATCTTCATTCATGTTGTCTTTTATGTAAACTGAAGTTCAAGCACTTAAAATTTAAATATATGTCGGTGTATTTTAATAATATATAACTAGGTACTGTACGTAAACTTCCCTGAACTCTTGGGCTTTGAAATCTAAAAAAAAGCTAATAGATCTTAATTAGTTTTTTTTCTCGTTATTATTTTTATCAAAGTGTAAGAAAATGTTTCAAATTATTTGATGAAGATTAAATTTACTCATTTTTAGTGGTGGGAAAGTTGAAAAGGTTTGAAATTTTAAAGTGTTTGGTGTTTTATTAATTTTTTTGGCATATTATAATGAAATAATCATGTTTCAAAAACTAAAAGCATTGATTAAGATAAGAAAAATGAAGCGAAATAATACACCTAAAAAGGTAATTTGTCTAACTATATAAAATAGTAGATTGCCCTGACACGCCCCAACTTGTTACAGTTTCAAATTAATATGAAAACAAAAGGGAATTGTAACATATTTTACTTATGTGTTGGGACTTTTTAAAACTTTTAAAATACAAGCTAACAAGCAAGCCATTCCTGGTGTCTAAAGAAATTCTTCCCCGATTTTTACGATTTCTCCAGGGTCAAAACACGGGGTTCCCTGCGAGCCATAAAACTTCCTATCAGTGTCCTGCTGTGAGGCTTCCATCGTCCCTAATTATCCTTCAAGATGTTAAACCTTTAAAAAAGGGAAAGGATTTCAGAAAAGTACGGCTGAACCGCTTTAGAGAATGTTACTTGAAGACAAAAACCCTTGCAGTGCATTTTCGAAGCATCTTTACAATGACGGAATTTTCCGTGTGGAACGCTTGGAGGGTTAACATGCCTCATCCCAACTGCTTGGTAGGTCTTCAGTAGCACCAAGTCTCAAACTCATGACTCACTTGTTACGAGTTCATCACTATGATCACTTTGCAACAAAGGCAACAAGAAAACAATCAAAAGAAAGTGAGATGGAAGTTTCCATTTTTACAAAATGCGCTACCTCATCTACTTAAACTTTTAAAAGCATTCCCTCAACACCAAAAAAGAGAGAAACCAAAACAAAAGTTAACAATTGTTGTTCCAGACATCTGTAATTTCTCGATTTTATACGTTATTTGTGATGGCTATTTTAGGGACTTAAGAGTAACAACATAAAATTATCGTGTCTTAAGAATTTTTTAATTCTTTTGAAAACTACTGAGCCACAAGAAGCTAATGAAACAAAGGCAAAATTAAATGGTAACGATATTCTTATAACAAGAATGGGAAAAAAGATGAGTACAAGAAACTAGAGATAACAGTAGCCGTAACCCAACATACGAATTAAAAATTTAAACCATAGTTTATTCTGTGTGCTCTGAACCTAATCAACTAAAAACTTTCCATGGAAACATATATTGATGCTCTGAAGTATTTTATTTATTACCTGAATGAACTAAATACTTCAGAGAAATTGCGTGTAATCTGTAAGTAGTATCGACTACGTAGAGACACGTGACCTTTGAAAATTTAACTGGAATGGTTGCACCAAACTAAAAAATTGTTTGCACATGTGACCAACTTTGCCTTGTATGAACTTACTTTGAATAGTTTACAGCCCCGAAGCCCACCCACATTCGAAGTAGTCCTCTTGGGCGATGATACACTTCTGCCAGCATTCTTATAACTTCTGGGATCACAATGGGACGACATTTTGCGCAACCATCCATAATGTCTCCAGTGATGCTGCTTTTACTTCATCTGATGACACATATGATCCCAGTAAATATCTTTCATTGATGGGAGCAGGTAAATGCCTCACGGGGCTAAGTCTGGTGAATAATGAATGGAGAAGCACGTTAGTGCAAGTTTCAGCAAGGAACTCTTTTACCAAGTAGGATCGATTTGCAGGTGTGTTGCCATGCAGAAAAAAATGAAGCCGTTTACGATAAATGTATTCCTCAAATGACGTCTTCGAGAGGTTTGTTCAAATGTTTGGTGACGATCTTTTCGAAAACATTCAATCACCACATTGTTCGCATCAACGCAGAGCCATCAACTCAACACTGCCCGTATTCCGTGAAGTCAAAAGTTCCTGGTTTACCTAGGTCATTTCAAAACCCTGGAAGTCCTACGAAACAATCTCCGAGCCAAAATTGACAATAGTTTGATCGATATGCTTGAAAACTTAACTCAAAGTTTTCGAAATCGTTTGCATCAGTGTAGTGATAATGATGGTGACATTTAACTAAAATTCTGTTTGGAACTGTGTAAATTCAAAGTTCCAATGTTGCGTGGTTGGCGGCAAATAACAAAAAAAGTCGAAACAAACATGGTGTGTGTTTTATTGCATTTTCAAAACAGGAAATTCCCACACCCCACCCCGCATTACGTACCAAAAATATCTTATATCATTCATCACAAATGGTTATTCTTCATATATTTGGTGTAATAAGCTTTGTTAATAATTATAAAATATAATTACTGAACACAGTGAAAACTTTTCTAATAGTTTGAAAACAAGTTTAGTTTTCTTTGTTATTTGAGGTACTGGGTAACGGTGGTTCTATGGCCCATTCCAAGAAAATCGAAGTATTGGAAGCACATTCCAAAAGATACCTCTAATTCCCACGTGGTGATGCGTAGAATCAATAGCAGCAAATAATATACTCAGATATAGTCATTTCGTCTAATCAAGGGTTTTAGTATAGTACTTATTATATTTATCATATTGCAATGGAGTGGTATCTAGTTAAATTAGTCAATTTACCATCATTCGATTTGATATTTCACTGGTTGGCAAAATATTCACTCAAAAAGAAATAAGTATTTTTTTAACTTGTTTTCAGGTACAAGAATATTTGTGTTTCACATTAATATTCTAGTGAACAGCATGATGATGCTTGTTCTCCAACCTGATTTTATTAGATCAATTATTATTTTCAAAAATATCTCTGCAGTGCTGTATTTCTATATACCATAAAATCCGGCGTATAACACGCACCTATACTTTCATGCTGATTTTTTTTTTTAATTTTGAGGTATATTCGTCGTATAACACGCACCCCTTTTTTTTTAGCGAAGATATCTGAAACATTAGTATACATTGATTTTATGTTTTGAAGTCGTTTATTCGAGGTTTTCCCCCAGACTTTTGAAAAAAAGTGTACTTCTAGAACAACAATTCTTTTAGTTCGTAAGGTAAGTCGTTTTTTTCAGATAAACAGCGTTTCACTGCATGCAGAAGTAACATTTTTTATTCTTATCTGTTTTGTTATTTTTAAGGCAATCGTTTTTATACCCGGCGTATAACGCTCACCCTTACGTTTCTATCTCATTTTTTGTGTTCAAAGTGCGCGTTAAACGCCGGATTTTACGGTAATTGATTAATTTAAATATATTAGTCGTAATGTATGCAAAGTCTTCGTATAATGCATATTTTAATTTTTATTTCTTTTAATTATAAAAAATATAAGGTTTTATTTTTATTTTTAATTTACTTATGTTGTGTTCTGACACTTTAATTTTTTTTCATTAAGTTCTACAACGAAAGAATGTTGTCTCTTAATCCATATAAAAATATATTTATTCATGAGATTTAAAAGCCTCAATAAACATACCTAGCCATGCCATATAAGTTCTGATACACACAAGTTTGAGATATTTTGATATGACTCAAACGCATCTGTGACAATTTAAAAATTTGCCGCAGGTGATCTTCTGTAATATTATTTAAAAAAAAGTGTAGTACTATTACAAGCATGTTTGTTATTTTAAATCTATCACAGTACATGTACGTTAAACAAAAGCATGCAGTCATTGTTTTTGTTTCAAAAATAAGAATCATCAGAGATTTGTAAAACTTTTAAACATTTCTACATTGAATGCATATCTATTTATTGAACAAATAAGAGATTTCCTCAATATTGCAGAGAGTACAACTTGCGGTTGTTAATGAAAACACCATTTCTTGCAAAAGCGGTCAATGAAAGAATTTGTCGAAATCCTTGTTGAAAGAAGATTAATTTTGCTAAGCCAGTGGTTCTCAAACTTTATGGCACGACCTTTTGGGGGGTGACAATACTACATGGGGACACAAACATATACAAAAATCGAAAACAAAAAAAATTATTTTGAAAAATATAATTTAAAAGTAGCTTACTTAAAATAACCATTATTTAAAAGGGACATACATTAGAACCTGTTTTTGTGCGGTCCTTTTTTTACAAGATTTTATTTTTGTACAACTTTTTTATGTGATCATTTTTTTATGTAGTATATGAATTTCAACAGCTATGGCGCCATTGTAATGTTTTCTGTGAACGTACATACATATACTTCAGGACGCTCTAGTAGAGCTTTAGATCAAGACTATCAATGCAAGTTCGATGGATTTCCCTCAAAGCACCAGCAGCATGCGATTGAAGACAAAACTTTCAATGACAGTGACATTATCAGTAATTTGATAGATTAGGAAAATGAAAAAGAAGAACCGGATTATGTTTGAGATCGGATAAAACTTATGCAGTGATCAAGCTTTCCAATAAATCAGAAAATCATTTTCTTTAAATTGATACCAATTGTGAAAGGAATTTAAAATTCCTAAAAGAGCTCCAATCATGCCTATCTGGTTATCGTGACGTTCACAAACATATGACCAACCAACCGTCTTCGCAAAAACTTATCACTTACTTTATGGTGCCAAGAAATAAATTAATTGATATTGTATCTTTTTTTTAAGTGACGAAAGCGATTTTGAACTAAATCATCAGTGGATGATGTGCGCTTTGGGGTTACTATAAGTAGCAGTGAAATATGCGTCAGCATTTTGAAAATGTCTTCATGTATACCATGAGAAAAACATGTATTTAAAATATTTCTATTTGGAATTTAATTATTTATTTTGTTTGGAAGTAGTTTCTCATAGGGCTTATAAATAATTGGCATATTTTTAAATGCGACTTTTCTTATGCGGTCCCTCTCCACCGTATTAAAAAAATTCCGTAATATGTCGACAAAGTTGTTAGTTATACGTAAGCATTAATGAAATTTTCGCATAAATTTTTCGAGTGGTTATTTTATGCGGTCCCTATCTACCGCACAAAAACAGGTTTTAAAGTGTACAAAATTTGATACTTCACTTGAAAATTTTACGGTTAATAATTACGGTCATACTGCAGCTTTCACTTCAAAGTTCATTATTATTGCATTCAATACAGTGTTATGGTATGAGGGGGAGGAAAATTATGATTAAAAATTGGGTAACAATTATTGAAAGTTTGAGAAGCATTGTGCTAAACATATGAACTGAATGAGAGAAACAATATGTTGCAAACTAAATGAATACCTTACACTAAGATGTTGTAGAAGAATAAATGCCAATTGTGTTGCAAATGAACAAATTTACAAGGTATACCTTAGATCACACTCCTGTTGCTATCGCATGCTTTGGATCACAAAAGAATCCAGTATACCAGTGTTCCTAGAACTTTCAATACTGGCGACCGACTTTTCAATCATAATTTTTATCGCCCCCCTCCCTTATACAATAATAATGTATTGATTGCAATAATGTTGCACTTTTTGACACTAAAGCTACAATATAATCTTAATTATAAACCGTACAAATAAATAAAATAAATATATTAAATTTTATATGTTACATTTAGTAATATATATGTTATTTTTCTTTTTCGAATTTTTAAATTGGAACAATTGTCAAATGCGGTGTCTGCTTTGAAGACAAAATATTAATTTCAGCCAAATAAAGAAAAAGTACTCAGAGTGTCAATTTCTAATCGTAAACCTTCCTTTGAAAATCTTTCCTCTGCAAGGCAAGCCCATGGAAATCGCTAATACTTATTAAACTTGCTCTTAATTTAGTATTAATAAATTAGTTATAAAATACATTGTGCAGCACTGATACATTAAAAGTGTACTGTCTGGAGTACCCGCTCTTCGCACGAGTTCATTTTTTTTAAAAACTAAAACATTCTTGATATAATTTTTGTCCTTTCACTACTTTTTTAGTTTAATATTTATGTAGGAATTCTCTCTCCTATTCTTTTAGCCTATTTTCTTAAAATGTTACATGTTTTATTTTTATGCTTCTAGGATTAGAAAGAATCCCGCCATACATTCATTTTTGTTCAAAGGTGGCGTGGGGGGAAGACAACCTTAGACAATTTAGCAGAGTTTAGACAGGAGAAATTAAAGCACTACGTTTCATGACGTTTCAGAGTGGGAAGAGGGGAATTTTGCTAAACTATGTTTCCTTGGCGACTGATGTCAAAAAAAAAAAAGATTATTTTTCAAAAAAGTCCGTATATCGAACTTGCACCCATACTTAAATAATTTTGAATGTAAAGTATTTATAACCTATTTCAGCTACCACAAAACTATTGTTTAATTCTTAGAGTACAATTATTTCACAAATATGTATATTTAGCAAAATATATTATTTTATGAGTACAGACGTATGAATAAGTAATTTTATATGACATTACTAATATAATATCCCCTTGTTTTTTTTTTCACCCAACTAATCACTGAAATAACATTACAAAATTTGAAGTCATCACTTTATCGTGTGGTCATAAGCACACACACTCTTTGTGGGTTTTATTATTATTATTTTAGTTCCTGTATATTTTCCTAATTTTTCCATCAGGAATGTTGGCACTTCTAAATACATTTAAGTGACGTGCTGAGATAACTAATATACTTCTATTATAAGAAGAAGAATATCGAACATATATATTCTTCTATGTTTGTATTCAGCGTAGTTTCACTTAAAAATCTAAAATTTCCTTTTTACAAAAATAAGTATAATCATTTTTTTCAAACGAAAATATTAAATTCTTGTAAATAAATAAAATAAAATATACGTGAAATATTTCTTTTAATATACTTCTCGTACATTTATTGATTTTCACTTAACACAGAAAAGAAAACCATTCGAGTTCAATTGGAAGCATTTCAGTAGGACTAAAGTTTAGAGACTACTCAGAATTGTTTTGACCCAGAGGGTTAATGGAACCCTTCACAACTATGTACTTAAAGAGCCATTTTATTACGATATACGAGTAACTCTAATGCGATAAGCTGATAAAACGGCGAAATGCTCTCACATCATAGCACATTCCAGCAAAGAACATCACCTCAGAAAAAGTGGCTTTTTTATATCCTATAACCCTTCCAAAACTTATATTTTTGTAATTAAGTATGCATTTTGATGCATTCTTGTTTGTGGAATATTGCTTTAAACTTTTGGTTTAGTACTTCAAATAATGTAAGGAAAAAACAGAATATACTTTTCAGTATTTCATATTTCTTTCTTCAAAATGTTGCTATTTAAGCGAAAAAATTACCTGGAATTAGACACAAACATTTACAACACTGAAATGATTGTATATTTTATTCGAAGACAAATAAAATATTATGTTTTCAATAAAATAAAATGTGATATTTATAAACTACCTCTGATTATTAGAAACACTTCGAATTATTTGCTCACGCTAATTATGAGGGAACTTGACAATCTGTAAAAAAAGATAGAAATAAGTTTATTGATTTTCTGTATATTTATTGTCTTCATTTTATTATATGCTTCTAAAAATGTTTCTTAAGCATAAAATTGTTATCCAATTAGGTTCTACCAAAAATTACATTAAAGAACATCGCACTTTATAGTACTTTTTGCACTTGTATCAATATCAAAAGTGTTTTGAATATAAGCAAATATTGTATGCTATTTTTTCTTTTATAAGCGGATTCCAAGAGATTTATTGATGCTTAGATTACAAATATATACTAGGATAAACCAGCATTTTGTTATGGTTGTGTGATTTGAAAACAATTAAAATTAATTTGTAAAGAGGGACTTTGGGGAAAAGGTGTTGGTGTTACATTTCCGATTTGCAGCAGAAACTCAATTAGAAATTAATTTTAGTCAATTAAATTTGACAAAATAAGTGAAACTTAGTTTATAAAAAAGAGAAAATGCATCTCAACTCTATGTATCATAATTCACATTTTAAAATGGTTTTTGTAATGATATTTTTATTATTTCATTTTATATTATATTTTAATTATTGTAACACAAATTTTTCAAAAAAATTGAAAATCAAAGAAAAAATTGCTTTTAGTTTTTTGAATGTTTTATATGAAGAATTTAGTTTTAACACTTTTTTTTCTCTATAGCTTAGAAAATTGTAAGCAAAAATTTTACTGACATACATTTTTGTCTCAATTCTTGCTCACAAATCAACTAAATAAAAATTTGATACCCTTAGTGAAAAATTATGCTTTCACAGGTGAAATGTCAAAAATTATATCAATATTAGGAAATAAATGGAATTAATAAAAAGAAATATGTAATTCAAAAGAAATCTTGTCAATATGTTGTCATGCTCTAGAAAGGTGATATTATTGTGTAAAAATCATCATAAAACGTGGTACCCTTCATGATATTTTATATATAGATTTCTACATTCTATCATAATTTTAAAAGTAGTTTCAAAAGTATTCAATACTTTTCTTTCTTTCTGTTTGCTTTTTTTTATGGTATTCAGATAAAAAAGGCCAAAAAAAAGTTTTGATATTAGTTTTTGAAACATGAAGACTTTTCTTTTACTTTATCTATTTCATAAAAAATACCAGAGATTTACTAAATGATTTGTTAACATCCAATTGTTTTTATTTATAATTATTATTATTATTTTTGCAATTTGTGTGCACGTGTATGTGTACCCAAACAGAGCTGTACCTTAATCAAATATCCAAAAATTGAACATTAAAAACCAGACAATCGGTATTATGGATAGTTATCTGTTGAATTTTTATAAATATTAAGTGAAATATTTATTAACCACGTCGTAAATGGAAATAGAAGTACCTCCATGCGGTACAAGAAGCGAAAAGAAAACGTCCAAATTCAATGTATGTTGTGCTCTTTCACATGATTCAGTTATAAGACCATCTTCCTTTATTGATGGCAAAAATTTACTATAATATATTGCGTATTTATGGATAGGTGCATTTTCCTAACACTAATGTCTCCAAAAATATTCATGATTTTTTTCTTTTACAGATAGAAGGAAGATCCTTGAACTGAAGATATTCTTGCCTCACTGTCCATTTCTATTATTGGGATACGAAATGGTGAAGCGAACATGGCTAAGACCTGAAAAACAGTTAAATATATTTAAAAACTACTAGAAGATGCGCCAATTAAAAGAAAGAAGAAAAAAAATAAAACAAACTTTTTGAGTCTATAATCATGTTTACATTTTCTCATTTTTTTAAAAAAATTTCCTAAGCCCAGCCTTTTTTTATTCAAAATAGGGACATTTAATCTGGAAATTCTGTATATTTCTAAAAAATAATTTCAGTCATCATCAATATATTCCATTTAAATTTATTTTATTTATATATGAAAAAGTAGATAACACAATAAGCTAAAGACAAAGTTCGAGTACAGCTAATAAAAAAAGATATACGCTATTTTGGTTATATTATATGGTTAAAATTCTTTAAAATGTCTAGAATGTTTCAAAAATAAATTTTAGCTAATCAAACATTTGTTTGGAAATATGTTATCCAATTTATCCTTAGTATCGTTCAGAGATTCATGAAAAATTAGTGCAGCACTTCAAACATCAATATATATTGTGTGAACCTTCAGTGGCTGTTCTTCCACCATTTTTAAAGCGAAATGAGTATAAGAATTATCTGAACTTATAAATAAATTTCTCAAATATAACGTTAAATATAAAAAAAAATTGGATGCTTCTTTTCGTTATAGTAATTAGATGTAGTAGTGGTATATAATATGAAATTTTTGTCCTATGAAAGAGGAAAAAAAAGATATTTATTGATTAATAATTAAAAATATCAATATGAATTTAAACAGTTTTTTTCCATAAATATACCTATATATATATATATATATATATATATATATATATATATATATATATTATATATATATATATAAATATGTAAATATATATATTAGCTCAATTTTTTAACTTAGTGTGTTAATTTTTTAAAAAAAATATTTAATGATTAGTTTATTTTTAAATATATTTCTACGTGTATATTTCCCTAATAACTCTATTTTTAACTTAGTTCATTAATTTATATAAAATATCTTACGATTATTTTATTTTAAAATATATCTTGTGCTTAGTTTAATTGCAAAATAACTATCTAGGTGCCACCACTGTTTTTTATTTCTTATTGTATTGACAATTCCCATTTTAACACCATTTTGCACGGGACTTCTGCATAAGATTGTTGCTAATATCTTATTTATGGTTTTTAATTTTTCACGTAAGTTTTTATCGTAATTTTTTCTATAGAAAATTTTCTTAATATTTCTCTCTGTAAGAGAAACATTAATGTTCTCCTTTCATAAATTCATTTTACTCTATTGACAGGTGTATCATCCGCGTGTAAGAGAAAAAGGCTTAACATTTCAACATGGCTCTCTTTTTTCTATTATGACGATTATTTCTGCTGTACGGGGAAGGTGGATACATAAAGCATTTCTTAACCCTAAATCACTCGCATAATTCAGCGGTATCTTTAGAAATCATAATAGATCTTTAGTTTTTTCCAAAGACTCTTTTTGTATATACATTTGTTGTGTCTCTTTAACTCCAATTTCTTTCTTCTTTGGCACTGTAGGTTTTAGAACTTTTAATTTATTTTATAATATCTATATATAATATTTATAAATATACATATATATATATGGGGGCTCAGTTCAAGAATGGCACTTACTGACTATTATTAATTATATTTTAATGATTCGAAACTATTTACATGCTATTTGCAATACGACTCAGAGTTAAGTTCATCATTAAATGTTTTCCGTCTTTAAGAGCAGTCAGTAGGGTAAAAACGTTTTGAAAATCAATTTTGAGTTCTTAATGTGTGAATAAGTTACAAGTAATTTAAAAAGACTTTTGAAAAATAATCAGCTGCCACGAGCCACACCCATTTTGACAGATTAAGTGCAGATATTGACTTTTTAAATCTAAAAACTTGCAAAGCCTCCACAAAATTTCATTTAATCATACACAACTAACTGTAGATTAAACGAAACTTAACTGCAAATTTAGCAGTCAAGTTGTTTACGTATTTTTGGAGCCAAGTTTGTGAAAATGATGAAAATAATTACTTTTAATTTGAATTTTAGTACCTGGACGAAACTTTTTTGTAGTGTAATTAGAAAAAAATTGTTAAATTTCTCCTTTCGAAATTTTTATATTTCTAAATACTTAATAATGTGTTTGTGATGAATCTATATAATACATAAAAGCGTGGTTTTTGAAAAAACTATAATTATAAAATTTTCAATAGCTTAAAAATGAAGTAAATAGCAGAAATGAGGATGCACTTATTGCAACCAATATGGATACTGAACAATCAATAGTTGTTAAAATATTGCATATTCAAAACACCTACTTTTCATCTAAACAACAGTAAAAAACATTTCATACCATCCATTATATCAATGAAAACTCAGGGAGAATCAAGAGTCGTATTCTTTATTACCGAGCAAAATAAATTGTAGGATACATTTCTTTAAAAAAAAGGTAAGATTTGTTTGTAAAAATTTCTGTTTTCCAATATTTATATTTTTAAAAATGTGTAAATTCACTGTATGCATGTACTCTATGTTTCTTAAATGCAATTATGTATACTGAAGTCACATTTTTTAAATATTCAAAAAACATCCAAATAGAAAGCAGACATAACAAGAAATAACAATTTTGCAATACATTCATAATATTAATGTCCGGTTAACTAACAGTTTATCTTTGAAAAAACTAACTAATATTTTTTTTTAAAAAAAATCCCTTTATTATAAATATAAATGTCTAATTTATATACATTAAAAATTTGAGTATTTATGTTTAATAGTTTCCGAGAAAAAGGTATGAGATGACACATCAAATGTGATTTTTGTTGTCTCTGCTAGAAGCTTGTTTCATACATAAAAATACATAAATTTCATGTTTAAAAACATAAAAACAGTTTCGTTTTAGCTGTTTTAGAAATCATTTGTCAAGTTTAGAGTAATTTTTGTAGTTTAAAACTTAGAAACTGTCTGCAACAACAAGACCTAATGATGACTTTATAAAAAAATCCAGAGAAAACTTTCAAAATGTCGTATAATCAGTTATTTATAAATACCATCTCAAATACATAACAAAACCATATTGAAACATTTTCACATCATATTTATGATTCTTTATGTTCCAATTTGATATCTGTAAAGTATGAAAGCTAATAATTCTTCAGTAATTGATACAGACTTGAGAAAATTGATGTAATAATAGAAATTATCTCGTTAAAAAAACTGAAAAATGCTTTACTGGGCAATATAAGACTTTTTTTGTTTACTATTTTATGCAACATAAATTGCAAAGATGATAATGTTTAATAAAATGGGACAAATATATATACATGTTGCAATTCATTATTTATCTGATGAAGTCACACTCTATAGTAAAAATTCAATTTTCTCAAAAATGATGTTTTAAAACAGCATGCATCTTTTTCTCAGAAAATAATGTATGCTTGCACATGATTTTTTTTCTCATGTTACTGATATATAACTATATATATTCATGTGAGTGTTTTGGGGATTTTTTCAAAATATCTAGCTTAAATCGATATATCGTGGAAAAAAATTTCAGTTTTTTAAAAATTCTTAGTCATATTTTTATGTTACACGTTTTTGAGAAAACTAAACAATATATTTTAAATATTTCAATTCATTGCAAATATTAATGTTTATTTATTGTTCAGACAAGTTTTTAAGCTTTAATATTCAAAAGTATTATAGTAAATGGTTACTATTATAACTCAGATATGTAATAATTTTTGACGTTGCGTGAAGCTTGTTACTTGCATAAAAATACACAAATTTCATGTCTAAAAACATAAAAACAATTTTTTTTTTACTTTTTTAGAAATCTCTTGTTCAATTTAGAGAAAATTTTGAATTTTAAAACTTTTAGAAATTGTATTGGCAAGTGAACATTCAAATCAATATTGAAACCTTTCGAAATGTCGTAAAATCATTACTTTTCCATATTAATATATGTTTACATTATATTTATGATGTTATACGGTCAACTCCAATACTTGTAATTCAAAGAAGTTAAAATTCTTCACAAATTGTTACATAATTTAAGAATATTGATGCAAAATGCTAAGAAAAATTTCGTTGAACAAAAACAGTAAAATACTATATATGTATTTTCTGAACATTTTAAGACTTTTTTGTTTCCTATTTTATGCTGTAAAAATTGAGAAGATACTAATGTTTAATAAAATAGGGCAAATACCTGTTTTAATTCATTATTTTTGTGATGAAGTGCCTTTTTACATTAAAAATGCAATTTTCTCAAAGTGATTGTTTTTAAACCGCGTGTACCTTTTTCGCAGAATCTACTGAATGAATGTACTACCAATTTATACTGCACATAAATAATATGTAACTATGTATAACGGAGCTATTTTTTGGGAGATTTTCCCATAATATTTTATTGAAAAGAAGTTATATCAGTAGTTTTCAAACTTTCACTACTGGGGAACCAATTTTCAATCATCATTTTTATTGGACCACCTCTAAAAATAATAAGGTATGGAAAGCAATAATAATGCTACAATACGATCATAATTATTAAGAGTAGAAATTAACAAGATAAGTATTAAATTTTGTATATGTTATTTTTATAAATAATATATATTTTTATCTTTTTACTTTCTAGTTCGATTCAATATAAAAGTGTGTTTTTTATTTTGTGATTTTAAACTATAATTTATTTTATAATTATTTTTACTATACACGATAAAAATCACAATACCAGTGAATAATTTAATTAAGGTACCCGACTAAGTTCGGAAACGTGATTTTCAAAAGCGCATCAATCAGTGCTTCGCAAAGTTTGGGGCGCGCCCCCTGGGGGCACGATAACCCTTCAAGGAGGGCGCGAGCAAATCGAAAATTTAAAGATTTTAAAAAAAAATAACTGGAAAGAGAATTTAAGAAAATACTTTCTTCCATAATAAAAAAAAAAAAAATACACAACACTGATATAATTTATATTTATCATCTGTCGTTTTTTCACTATCAAATAGCCATATCTTTGATCCCAAAACCAAATTAAAGAAAAAAAAACCTTTTGTTTAATTTGCTGTATTTCCTCAGTGATAGATTTTTTATTACGTTTTAACATAAAATATTACTCGTTAAAAGAAATAACGAAACCCAGATCCTGAGAAAAATTCTAAGAAGATAAACAATTCATCATTTTAATTATTATTGAAATACTCTACATTAGTTGTAGAAAAAGAAAAGGAAGACATGATTCACTTTTCAGCCAGGCAGTATAATACATTTGCTGATCATTTGATTGACCTTCAAAATTACTGGTATGGTTAGTTCTACATTAGTTCCGTCGAATCTTTTATGTGTTTGTTTCGCGCTTAGGGAAATTATAAATAATAAAGAGTTTTACGATATTTGGAAAATAATTTATTGAGATTTGAAGGATTATTTGGCCAAGATTAATATTTTTGTCAGTATTCTCAACAAAAAAAACGTCATAATCATTTTTTGATCATCCGTAATTTTTTTAATACACTTTTAACCCGAGAGCGGTGGCGCGAGGCATCTGTGATCTCTATTGAAGGAAGTTCAAACTGATCAAGCAAAAGAAGAACCTGCTTAAAGAATGCATATTATTAATTATTAAGAAATGCGATGAAAATGAAACGAAAGAAAAATTTTCAAATGCTTCCTAAAGAACGCCATCAACTTAAAGCATGAAGACATAAGTGTGTACCACAAGGTTCAATTCGCCTTGTCAAAAGACACAAGAAAGAAAAAGTTCAACTTGCTATTTGTTGATCATTAAAGGTGTCAGTTCGAACCCAGTACCACTAAAGACCCGCCGTGTAGGGGCGAGATGCAAGTTAAATCTGTCGTGAGCTCAAATGGCCTCTTGTTGTAGGGGTGTGGTAGTTTGAAGTAGCCAGTTCGAGTATCGTCCTCGTCACTTGACCATTGTTCAAATTTACAAGGTCCATCTCCAAAAGCCCTCGTGTAGCTAAACAGTGCGACGCTAATATTCACTCACTCTCGATCATGAAAGCTCATTAAAACTACAATAACTTGGAACAAAATATGACAGCTTTGCCAGAAAATAACATTTCTGTAGTATTAATGAAAGTGTCTCATTATTTGCGTCCTTTATTAAAGTCTTGTACTTTTGAATCATTTTAGCTCAGTTTTATTGGATTTTTTCTAAAATCATCAAAGAAAAATTGAATAGTCCTTGAAAGCCAGTAAGTATATTTTCTCTTAATTAAAATATTCACTGGAATTCCGATTTGTATCTCGTGTACAGTAAAAATAATTATAAACAAATGACTGGGGTGACTGAGACCCCTCCCCCCGGACTACCATTAGAGTTATTATCGAGTGCGCGCCTGCTGCCGGATTAAAACATTTTGAAGTCTTCTCGCTTTAAATATTAAAAAATAACACAATTATTCTTCATCGGAATTTTAATTCTTTTTCATTATTTAACATTATATCTTAATGCTAATTCTGGGAGGTATAAAATTACAGTTATTTACAATTATAGCATTTCTCTATAAAAAATCATTTTACATTTTTGTATACAATGTCGTGCACGCAGTGTAACTCTCCTTACAGTTCAGCTATTATATCAAGAATGATGTTTTATTTTCTTTATAAAAAATGAATTCGTGTGATGAACCGGTGTTTCAGCCATTATACTTTTAATGTATCAGTACCGAAGAATTTATTTTACAAATAATTTCTTAATACTAAATTAAGAACAAGTTTAATAATTATTAGTTACTTCCATGGGCTTGTCTTGTCTTTTTCAAAGGAAGGTTTAATATCGGAAATTGACACTTTGAGTTATTTTTCTATATTTAGCTGAGATCTATATTTTGTCTTCAAAGCAGCCTCTGCAGAAAATCCGGTTTAACAAAGATAGGATGCTGAAAATGATAATAGTATACGAAGTGCTTTTGTTTTAAATACAAAAAATTCACCTTCCACCTCTACCCTAAATTAGGAGAGTGACTTACTACAAAATTGCCTTTTAATTTTTCACTGGGTGTGAAATCTATGAAGATTTCTTCTTCGGAAGTTGCGAGCCCTTCTGGAGTACCTTGAAATAGATCCATAATCCACTCGTAACTTGCTATCAAGTTGTCTTCATCCAGAAAATTCTTTTTAAAATTCTTTGCGAATATGGCTAAATGATTATACATGGTTTTAAAAACAACTTTCACATGTTGTTCTTCAGATTTGTAAGCTTTAATACATAACAAGCTGGGGTGTTTTTTTTCAAATTATTTACTTCAGTAGTGGTAAATCCAAGATTTAACTCTTTTTAGAAAATTGTCTTGATTTAATTTTCGGAACAATGTTCGTCTGTATACTTGTTGATCCTTTATTATCATCGAATGTTTGCTTACGACTTAAAAATGTATGTATGATTTTGTTTTAATCTATTGCCGTAAATACGTAATTACCGTGAATTACAATTAACGTGAAAATTAAAAAATGTTTATCCAAGCTAGATTCCGTAGCTATAGGTATCGAGTCGACCAAAACTAACTGGAACTGTACGAGGAAAAGCACTTTTACATATTTTGCGCAGTTGTCCGATAGATTGCCCAAATTCACGCAAACGTACCCGATAACGCCAGATGTGAAAGATATGATAGAGATCAACATTGACTAGACTATTTTTCTAATGACATTTGTACTTTGAGAAATGGATGCTGAAGGAAATAAATCCTTAATCAAATATATCATTTTGCGATCGGTTCCAATTTAAAAATTAGAGAAAGAAAAAAATAATAATAAGTAATTAATATATATTTTAAGTAATTTTCTCAAAATATATATTAATTAAAAGTTACATTAATAAAATTTAATATACTTATCGTATTAATTTATACGGTTTATAATTAAGAACGTATTGTAACTTTAGCGTCTCTCTCCCTCTCTCTCTAAAAGTGCATTTTTATTGCAGTAAATACATTATAGTTGTAAAGAACGGTGGGGGGGCGACGAAAGTTATGATTGAAAATTGGGTCACCAGTATTGAAAGTTTGAGAAACACTGGCATAAATGAATAATTTTCATGATATTTAGGGTCACTTAGATTAGAATATATGCATAAAATTGTTTTAAGGATATTTTGACAAAAAAAATTTTTTTAAATACAATATTTTGGCACAAAATTAACTTAGAATAAATTTTTTTCCAAATTTCTCCTTTTGCGAAAAAGGCTTCTATTAGAATAATATTTTGCCTCCTGTATATAGCTCAGACCTATGTTCAGAGGCCCAACTAGAATTTTTGAAATATATAACTTAGAAGTGGGTTTATTCATATTTTACGACAACAGAGGGGAGTAATTTTAAGAAAAAAAAGCGAATAATTATTTCAATTTGTGATAATTCTGAAAATAATGTGAATTTTTCAAAAATTCTAGTTTAGCCTCTGTAGAGAGGTCTGAGCTATGTACAGGCAAAATATTATTATAATAGAACCATTTTTCACAAAAGGAGAACATTTGGAAAAAAGATTACTCTAAGTTAATTTTTAGCTAAAATAATATATTTAAGTACATTTCTTCCTCAAAATGTATTTTATGCATGTATTCTAATCTGAGTGACCCTGAATTTCATGAAAATTATCCATTTTTGTGATTTTTTAAAATTACGGTTCCAAACGTAGTCGGATACCTTAAGAGAAAATATACCAACCTGCTTTCAAGGACTTTCCAATTTTACTTTGTTAATTTGAGAAAAAGCAATAGCATTTCAGAAAATGATCCAATCGTATATGCCCTTAACAGAAAACATTAATCACAGACACGGGACAACAATACAAGAACGTTATTTTCCAACAAAACTAACATTTTTTTTACGTTATTGTAGTTATACTATTGTTTGATGATCTACAAATAGCATTTTGAACTTTTATTTCCTCTTGTGCTTTTGACAATGCGAAGTGCTACATTTATGGCTTCATAGAGTTCGTTAGGCAGCATTTGAAAATTTCAATTCAACTCAAACAATTCATGGTCTTTTGCTTTGCTCATATTTACTTTCCTATATTGATTAATATGCAATATTTTAGCAGGTTCTTTAATTGCTTGATCAGTTTCAACTTCCTTCAATAGAGATCAGAGATGCCCATTTTTTTATATTCTGCTCATTTGCATTTATAAACATAATAAATCGTACAACACAGCAATCAAAATCCCAAAATGGTTCATGGGGAAAGTGCAGCATGTTCATAGAAAATATTTTTGAACAAAAATGGTTGTGGAGGGAACTCGATAAAAACTTGATTGTAAAAAAACGTTTGCCACTCTCAAAAAAGAGGCATATTTGTGACAAATTCATTTTTCCATTAAGACTGTCTAATAGGGGGAGACTGCTAAGGTCACTGTTAACGAATAAACAGTTTTCGTAGAATTAACGATTTCGCAATCCTGGGTTACTCTCCACCTCATGCGAGCGCTCCCATGTTAAAAGTATATTCAATATAAAAATATCAACGTCAGTTCTAAAAAAATAATCGTGTAAAACGTTTTTCATTATGCAATATATGTTTCAGAATACTCATAAAAATACATCTGGGCCAAATAATCTTTCAAAGTGCTCAATATGCTTATACAGATATCATAAAACTCATTCACATGGGGGAAGAATGCAACAGAAAAATATTATTTACAACTTTCCTAAAAGAAAAAGAGACGGAGTGAAATATACCAGTAAGTCTGAAGGTCAAATATGTGATAATCAAAAGTACTATTTTAGGGTTTAAAAGAAACGTAATAAAAAATATCACATCCTGGGTTTACAGTTAAGCAAACAAAATGTCTTCTTTTATTTGCTTATAGGTTCAAAGATAGCTAATGAGCGTTTGAAGTGGAATCTTTTATTTTTGATGGTCACCAGATGATAAAAATAAATTATATCAGTGTAAATGTGTATTTTTAATATATCAGAAAGCATTTTGTTTTACTTCATACCAACAAATCATTTATTAAACATTTTATTTTCAAAATGCTCGCTCCCCCTCGCAGGGTTATCACGCCCCTCAGGAGGCCGTGCCCCACAGTTTGAGAAACACTGAGTTATATTAAAATAATGACATTTTCAAAATTTTCAAATTGATTATTTTACGATTATTTTTTTTAAAAAAAGTAAACAATATATTTGAAATATTTCACCATGATTTAAATAAAAAGGCATAATTAATATACAGAATAAATGTGAAGTTTTTATATTTAACAGTTTCTGAGAAACCTGTTCCTAATATGCCTAAATTTAACATTGTCGGTATAGGGAGTACCGACTACCCCTAATGTCCGTCATCTTCTTAAAAATCACGAGGCGTGATCGTCTTGGCTTCTTGTGTTTATAAGCAATGGCGTCGTCTCTCTTCGGCATCATCGAGTGTCTAACGACTGGCAGGCTCCCAACATACTCATGCGCAGATGAATTATTGGAGTGGCTTGGAAATAGCGGCTGGCACCACATGGCCATCATGAATCGGTTGATCCTCCAGACGACTTTGCAAATAAACAAAAAACCAAAACAACAATAGAACTGGAAAAAATATCGGAAAAGTAAAAGTTTATAGTTAATGAGTCTTTAGTAGACGCAAAGTTCTCAAAAGGATTGTGGTTCACTTCATTCGTCTTATCTTGAACCTCTTTCTTGTTTCCTTTTATTTTCTACTTCTTACTCGTCTTATTTTCTTCATTTCTTGACCGTCTTTCTTTCGTCATTTTCTTTTCTGTCGTCTTTTGTTTGTTCGTCTTTCGTCTAATGTTGCTCCTTCTACGCCTTTCGTCGTTTACTATTGATGATCTTGCATAAATCGGACAATTTGTTCCATAACTCCTTCTTTAATTTCGACTATCCTGTGCGGTCCCAGATAATCAGTATGCTATGTTTTCAATGGCGCGTCTTCTTTCTTTCTTCGTTTGTGATTCACTAATATACGACGGTCACAGTTGGAAATAGAATTTTATATCTTCTGCCTGAGCTTAGAAATGAAGTAATAATCTTTGCTTTCCTTAATTCTTTTGCGTCTTTTGTCATGGGCACGTCTTTCGACTTCTTTTGGCATACTTTCAAAAGCGATTACTACTTGGTCAGTTTTCTTTAAAGGAATGCAAGCATTGTCTTCTTTCACGTCTTGCAAGCAATTCTCAAGATGAAGTTCTTCAGTACCAGCAACAATACTTTCACCAGGCTCTTCAGTATTACATTGAATCATAGGTTCAGGCTTCTCTAAGCGTTTCAAACCGTCTTCCAATTTAGGTAAATCAGAGGGATGTTGAAGTTCAACAGGAACTCTCTCAAAATGATTTACGGTCACTGTTCTTTGGTCGTAATCGTCATGAAAACTATACTTCTTGACAGACAATAAGTTTGGAGTTATCGTTTTGTATTTTGATTCGTAAATTGAAGGGAGTTTCCGTGAAATATTAATTTTCAAATCATCAGGAGATTAATTAATTGAGAAACAGATAAAATGGCAGCTTCTTCAGTACATTTAGGCTTATTTTTAATTGTAATGCCATTTTCACTAGTTATAGTCTCACCTTGCATTAATTCATTTAATCCAATTATAACATCATAAAACATAACATTATCATTTAATACACATATCTCTACTACGCATATATATCTACATTACACTTAAGATCATCAAATTGAATATCATTTTTAAAATAATCAAACAGTCTTACTTTACTTTTACTAAACCTTCTAAAAGTAGAATTTAATTTAAACAATTGAACATGATTTAATTCATCCAAAACAGACTTTCGAATCAAGGTCACTCGACTACCACTATCTGCTAAAGTATCTAAAATTAAGTCACCAATTAACACTTTCTTAGTTAATGGTTCTTCTTTATTAACAATTAAAAGATCAACGTCTAATTTAGTATCATTATTATCTGGGCCTTCCGAAGCCTTGTGTCCAAAAGCTTTACACCGAAAACATTTCAATTCCTTATTTTTGAGCAAACAGTTTCTAGAAATGTGATTTGGGTCACCGCAATTAAAATGAACTACATTTTTATAACTTTCATAACCAGTATTATTCCTATATATAGTTTTCTCATAAATATCATATTTTATTTTACTCTTATTAATGACGTCTTTTCTAAAATTAAATTTTTCATCAGACTTTATTTTCATTTTATCACAAGAATTATATCTATCATTAAAATCATATTTTGGTTTGGTTTTATCGAAATTCCCTTTTACTTCACAAAATCCTTTTTCATTACTTCATAAATTTCGATTTTTTCTTTGAATTCGGCTTAATTATTACATCCGTACTGAATTATTTCGTTTTCTTGTCTGTCATTTATACCTTTGATTACGTAATGTTCTAAAGCGGAATCATGAATTTTACCTGAGTCACATAATTCTTTCATCTTTAAAAAGTATCCACAAGTGGTTTCGCAATCTCTTATTCTCCTCTTGCGCAAGAGCTCGTGTAATTTAACAGAGTTAAATTCGAAAGAGAACTCATCAATCAGCGTTCGGCGATTTTAAAAAAGAAGTTGGCGCTCGCGGGAACAGAACCCCGGTCCATTGGATAGTACTCCGATACGCTAACGAACATGCCACGCTCGTTTTAATTTTTGCCAGCAATTTATTTCTAATTCCATCTTAATAAATAATTTCTCAATTCCATATAAAGATCTTTTTGGAAATACGAATTTTTGTAAGTCTGATAGACAAAAAAGCTAGCTAATTTTTTAAAATGCTTAATCCAATTAATTATATTTGCATGCGGTTCTGCATAAAACTTAGAAATGGTATTTTCAATATTCGCATACAAATTGAATTAACATTAGAATTAAAACAAAGCTTCTTTTATTTTGACTTCCATTAAAAAAATGAATTTTATTTATTTCCAAATCAAGATTTTTTCCCACGCTATCAGATATTCTGCATTGAAAAATAACTTTTATTATTATTTTCATTCATTTCGCTTTATGAGTGAGACTCGCTGGCGCCGCTCGCTGCCATTAATAATAACTCAATCAGGTACGTCAATAAAGGTAGAGTACTTTTACAAAATTTGGATTTATTTTCTTCAATGGAAATATTACGCATGCTTGAAATTGTTACTCTCTCATTATACGAGAATTTCTGAACATCTTTTAGTTTAATAGAGAATTCATCACTGTCAATCGTGAAAGTAGAACCATAAAAGCTACGCAATTCTTCACGATCGAACTTGTCTCTCTCATCATCATACATTAGTTTGTAGAGCAGTTTTATTTTTCTGTTATATAGTGCTTTAATGCAGTGCTGATATGCTTTATATTATTTAAAATTATTTTTGAAAAGAATGCACGTATCTTTAATATTGCTGTAGTTACAGGTTATCGCCTTTTATCCTTTCAGTTTATCGCTATCCTTTAAGTTCATCGTTCATCGTTAGATTTCACTTCTAAGTGTGGTGCGTTGGTCAGAGATGGCACTTTGACTGTTATTAATTATATTTTAATAACTCGAAACTATATACATGCTATTTACTATAGGGTTCAGAGTACAGTTTATCATATTAAATATTTCCCGTCTTTAATATCCGTCAACTTCTTACCAATCAATAGGCGTTATCGTCTTGGCTTATCGTCTTTACCAGCAATGCTGTCGTCTCTCTTCGGCATCGTCGAGCATCTAACGACTGGCAGGCTCCCAACATACTCAGGCATATATAAATAGGCATATATAAATATATATATATATATATATATATATATATATATATATATATATATATATATATATATATATATATATATATAAAGAGTGTTTTTTCCAGTTATAGAAGTTTAAGTTGGCATTACTTTCCAAGATGGCGACCGATTTAACAGCTGTTAAGTGATTTATTCTCAGTTTGGTTTGGCAATTCATCAAAACCATCATCAAGCAAGGCGTAGATTCGTGGAATGGGCCTAAAACGAGATTGACGTTGTTCCCGATTTTCATAAGCGAATTTTGTTTAGCGATAAAGCGCACTTCCGATTAAATGGCTACGTCAACAAACAAAACTGCCGCATTTGGAGTGAAACTAATCCACAAGTGTATGTCGAAACACCGTTACATCCAGAAAAACTGACTGTTTGGTTCGCTTTATGGGATGGTGGAATCATTGGTCCGTACTTCTTCAAAAACGATGAAGGCCACAACGTTACAGTCAATGGTGATCGGAATAGAGCCATAATTACTCACTTTTTCATTCCTGAATTGAACAATCATGATGTCCAGGAGCTGTGGTTCCAACAAGACGGCACAACATGTCACACAGCTTGTGCCACAATCGATTTATTGAAAAAGTAGCATGGAGCGCAATGCGACTGAAGGCCGAAACATCCCTGTGATGGGTGTCCAGCAAGAAACATCCGGTCTTTAGTAGGGGAAATGATCTCCCTTAACTGCTAGGCAGGTTTCACAGCGTCTGCCCATGCTGAGAATGAGGGTGTCAATGAGTTGTTGAGGCATTGCTGCCCATTCGTCTTGCAGCGCCAATCGAAACTCCCGCATCGTTACTGGTGGTAAGGTATGAGCTGCCAAGCGTCTGCCTAGAAAATCCCATACATGCTCGATGGGATTGAGATCCGGAGATCGTGCCGTCCAATCCATACGTTCAATATCCTCACTCTCTAAGAGCTGTTCGGCAGCTACTGTGTGATGACATGGTGCATTGTCGTCCATGAAAAAGAACTGCAGACCCATAGCGCCTCTAAAAAGACGCACATATGGAAGAAGAATCTCGTTACAATAACGGGTCTAATTGATTGAAACTGCGTCGAAGATGTGAAGGTCTGTACGACTACCAAGCATGATGCCTCCCCAAACGAGAACACCTCGACCTCCATACCTGTCCCTTTCAATGATGTTCGAGGGATGATTGCGGCTTCCCCGCTCTCTCCAGATGAGTATGCGATGAGAATCGCTACTGAAACTGAATCTGCTCTCATCTGTAAAGAGTACTCGTCCCCATTCATTGTCTCTCCAATTCCGGTGTTCCCGGCACCACAGAGAACGCCTTCTCCGATGGGCAGGCGTTAAAGGTACACACCGTACAGGGCGTCGTGCAAACAGACCACCACCGTGCAGTCTTCTGGCCACGGTAAAGCGCGATACCGGTCGTCCAGTCGCCTGTGTTGTGTGTCTAGCGATTTCTCCCGCTGTCTGAAGCCTGTTTCTTCTGGCCTGTAAGACAATGTACCGGTCATCTGCGGGTGTAGTTCCTCGTGGACGACCACTACTGAACCCCCGGATAACTGTTCCTGTAGTTTGAAATTGTCTCCAAAGTCGTGAAACGATGCTGTGAGCAATTCCGAACTCTGCAGAGACACTTGTAACACAGCGGTCTTCCTCCAACTTCCCAATGATTCGACCTCGTGTAAAAGCATCCAGATGTCGTCTAACAGATTGATTATTCGCCATTTCTCGCTGAGGCAGCAACTCGGTGTGATTTTAACTGCTATACGGCGTGCAATCTCTTTGCCAGAAATACTGATCTTACACAGACAACATGCTTTATACTACTCAGACACTCCCCCATTACGTCTACCTGCATATCTGCGCATGTGCTACCGTACATCACCTTACTTAATCTCCTGATTGGTCTTTCTGTCCGCTCTGCCTCTTCGTTCAGCTGATATGCTAATTTTTCGACTCCGTCCTTAATTTTTGCACACCAGTGTATATATATATATATATATATATATATATATATATATATATATATATATATATATATATATATATATATATATATATATATATATATATATATATATATATATATACACGAAAAAAAAAAATATATACTTTATAATTTCAATATTTAACACAGTTATACGTCATTTTATGAAATTATATCAAAAGACGTTTAAAATATTGTTTTTGTGTTTTTTTAAAAAAAAATATGTTCACTTATTTTTTATTTTTTAAAAAAAATATTTTCATAACTATTTTAAATTTAGACGAAAGATAATTAAAAGCCAAGTTTAAATAAATTGAAAAACTTATTTTGTAGCATAATAATTTCATTTTATCAATAATTAAAAAAATAATATAAAAGGATTTAATCTAAATGATGTTTGGCTGGTTAAAAATATTTATTTGAATATTTAAGTATTGAGCAGATAATTGTTTTTAAGGTTTCAAAAAATGTTAGTTCTTATTTTTTGAACGCACAAAAATCACGTGCTTTTAGCTTTGAGTTGTCAGCAACATAATTTTCTCTAATTTTTGGATTCTGAGCACAGTGATGCATTTATTTTAAAATACTTAATCCAAAATATTTTAAATAGCTACACGCATGTATACTATATATGCATGTATATATATATATATATATATATATATATATATATATATATATATATATATTGTTTAATTAAACACACAATCTTAAACTTTTAAGACAAGAGATAAAATTATAAAATTGATAGTGTTTTAATATGAATGTTTTTCCTCATTTTTCAGTTTTAACTTTAAACGCATGCGACCCAGTTTTCAATCCTAATTTTCATTTAATTGAGCCTCCTCCATACAATAACAAGGTATTGAGTTCAATAATGTATTTTGATGCTTAAGCTACAATACGACATTAATTGTAAACCGTACAAATTATCAAGATAAGTATCAATTTTGTTATATGACAAACCCATGGGAGTTGCTAGTAATTATTAAACTTCTTACCCTTCATAAACTAATTATTGAACACATTGTGCAGTACTAATACATTTTTAAGTATATAATATCAGAGCGATGCTTATTTTATTTTTATTATGTCAGAATGTAACTTATTTTACTTCATTTCAGTAAATTAAAATTTTAAAAAAAATAATGATTTTGTTTTTAATGTTTTGATATACTCGCCCCCCGTTCATAGGGCTATTACACCCCCTAAGTGGAGAAATATGCAGCACTACGCATAATGTTTTTATCTCTGCTATACTAAAAGATATTATTACTTAGAAGTACTTAATTTTTCATAATGCATTTTTACACTTGTGGAAAAATAAAGCTTTATTTTTCGTAATCTTGAAGGATGTCGCTTAAATTCATATCGCATTCATAACTGATTTTTAGTTCTCATAAGGTAACATTCTTTTTAAAAAATTCATTTAAGGAGAATGAAAGTTTTTAATGTTGGTAATTTTATCTTTTTTAAAAATTCGGTCAAAAGTCTGACGGGGAAATTTTAAACTAACTAATATTTTGTGCAGATATAATTGTTTTACTGTGCACATTAAAAAAAAAACTCTCAATTTATAAAATTTTCCTTCTTTCTCACTACTCATTTTTTGTTCCTGAAAAGAAAGAAAAAGATTGTACTCATTTTCAAGAAAATTATGATGTAACTAAAATTCGATTATTTTAGGTATTCTTTTAAATTGATATAAGTAATTACACGGTTAAAGAAAATCAAAATTTTTTTTAACTGAGTGCATATGCTAGGTGAAAATTATTTGCATGTTTTTTTTAGATTATGCTTAGTGATTGTAGGTAGTTATGTCTTCCAGTTATTTGAGTACTAAAAATGAAATGGTAAAAAAGCTTTAGAAATACTGTATACTATTCACAGAAAAAAGCTACGAGCTTTTAAATTTTTCAAATTGCCCTAAGGAAAGTTTGTCTTAATAATTTACTTTATTGACAAAATCTCTAAATTAGATTACTTTAAGTTGTGTTTATTCTGTGTATGTGTGTGTGTATGGTTTATGATATTTTTTTCAGACTTATATAACTCAGTATATGGAGACATCAAAAATTTTAACAAAACTGTCAAGCATTGCTTAGATTTTTTAACACTTTTTTAAAAATAAACGTATTAAATGATTAACATATGTTTTTCAAAGTATATAATTTTATAAGTAATATTTTTTTTTAAATTTACTTAGTATTCACATAAATATATAATAAAAACAAATAAAATATATGAAAAGATTAAGTTTCCAAAACAATATTCAAAGACACAATGAGGTACTTGTTAATACTTAATTAGTCAAATAATTCTGAGATCTACCGAAAATTTCTCTTTATATTTCTAAAGCTCTAAAAAGCTATATATGTATGTGTGTATGTAATTCTAAATGAACTGAGTAAAAGTCATTTCAAAATTTTACCGAATAAAACATGTGATCAAGTAAACATCATTTAAGTAAAAAAAATTTATTCATTTTGCTTTTGTAGAAATTTAACAAGGATGAGAAGCGTGCTGAAATTCAATAAAAGTTTCAATTGAGGTGCAGTTTTGATAAGAACGTGCAGGAGATAATATGAAGTAATTGAAAGAAGTCACTGCGAAATTAAAGATATATCAAGCTCTGCACAGCCATATTTATTGATGTCATCGAAGATTGCGGAGTGCTTAACTCTCCTCAGTAAATCATTTCGGATTATTTACGGAAATTTATATTAATATGTAGATGTTCCAGATAGATGTTTCACATGAATTAAGGGGAAAAAAGATGTACAATTGAAACGTTATATGCACGTGTCTTGCTCGGAACAAAAAACAAACTCTTACTAGACAGGATGGTAACTGGTCATATATATATGTATAAGTAATTCTTGCTACGATATAATCATGTAAAGAAGAATATTGTGATATGGACTACCACCATCTGTAAACCAAACTAGAACCTGAATAAGAGGTGTATGTGCAAATGTGAGGGAATGTCTAAGAACGAATTTATTACGAGCTTTTGAAAGGAAAAAGCTCATTTTGGTAAGATTATGTCAACGGATGAATGATTTAAAATTGCATTGAAAGAAAAAGGGACGTATGTAACTTGTTCAAAAAGAAACACTAGACTGCATCCTGATATTTAAAAACCACATGTAAGTTTTGGATTCGTCCGGGCCAGTCTGAAAAATTCGTCTACATCCACCAAACTCATGAGGTCTTGTACTCTCAGATTATCACTTAATTCTCTTTTTGCAAAAAAAAAAAAAGTTGCAAGACATATCAATGCTAAGCTAATTGTGTTCTTTTGTATCTTTGGACGTTATAGTTATTAAAAAGTTTATTTGCAAATTACAATAACTTTGATGAAAAAACTATACGTAACGGTATAAATTATATAAAAATTATTAATGATATACAAAATGTATTACTTTCTTTTATTTCCCAGTGGAACTAAATTTTCTGTTAGAGTTATTGTACCTATTTCAACGCCAGTATTCATTTAAAACAGATATTAATCTTTATTTGTTAAAATATTGAATGAATAAACGACAGCTTATTAAAATTATCCAAAGTAATATGAGAACAATTAGCGATATAAGGAATATGCATCAGCGTGGAATCAGGGTTTCAACCCATAACCCTTTGCTTAAAGCGCGCGCGCGATCGTTCTTTTCAGTTTACCCCAAAACATATTTCACTGTTTTACTCATCCTATTTTCTGGCGCTTCTGAGAACGTTACAATTTATATTTTTGAATACATTTCTAAACCAATGCGTAATTTTACATTTTAAAAACTCTTATTTTGAATAGAAAGGAATTGAATAAAAATAAAGAGATGTTAACATTAGAGCAAATATTGTTGGCACTACGAATCATTAAAATGCTTTAAAATGAAAGGAATGGAATTTCACATTCTAGTGCTTTTTTTTTAGATTTTCACAAAGGAACTGCATTTTGTAGTTATTACATTTCCATGATAATATCTTAATAGTTACAAAGTAGTTTTATACAATGGAGAAGTTGAATTATTAGGTCCTTGCTGCAAGAGCTGAATTAATGATTAAAATTCCGATTTAATTCAACATGAAAAGTATTTTATTCGTTACTTGCATTCAAATGTTTCTATTCATTAAATTCTCTCGCAATTCCTGTTCACTCTACATAATTATCTTTCTTTAGAAGGTGTTCTCCCTCATTTATCTTCATATTTAAAACGATCGAAATGAATCTTAGTTTATTTTGATATCCTCATTTTTCTTCTGAGGAAACAGGAAAGACTACAAATAGTTATTACATAGGCTCTCGATGTTCGAGCATGCTCTAATCTTTTTTTATAAACCTTTAACAGAGACTGGAAAACTGAATGAGTAGAATTTTTATCTGCGTCTGTTTGTGAAGGCTTAAAGTAATCAAACGATTTGTAATGGCAAATTTAATTATTACTTTTTTTTTACTATATAAAATTTTAAAAGATTTCAGATCATAATACACTGCTCAAAACAATTAAAGGATATTGTAAGTTTTATATAAAATAAACATATAAGCGAAATTTTTTGCCGAAAATGTAAGAAGAGAATCACAAATGTACATTTTCTGATTTTCAAACTGTGGAGTATGCTAATTTTGAGTTTGACGTCAAAAACGTTGCTTCAGCGGCAGCGAATGAAACTTGACTTTCAACTGAAATGAAAACAAGGATGATCGGCATTCAGTGACTGCTTTGTTTCGATGTCTCAACGAAGACATTTAACCGATTCAGAAGCTTGGAGAGTTGTTGGTAGGTTAGAAGAGGGGCCAAACTCAAGCCGAAGTTGCGCAAGCCATTGGAGTGTCACAAAGGGTGATTTCCAGGATCTGGAACCATTTTTTGGAAACTGGAAGTGCAGGCCGAAACCAGGAAGAGGTCGTAGACGGGCAACAATGCCCAAAGAAGATCGTTATTTAGTGTTAACGGCTCAGAGACACCGAAATAGGAACGCTACTCTTCTCCAACAACACCTTCGCTCGGCTACTGGCACCACGGTTTCAACTCAGACTGTCCGAAACCGGCTCTATGGTGTAGGTCTGTATGCTCGCCAACCGATGGTATGTTTTAGACTAACATCAAGCATCGTCGCGACCGCAGGGAGTGGGCAACAGAGCATGTGAACTGGGGGAGAAATGAATGGAGCAATGTTCTTTTTTCTGAGGAGTCCCGTTTTTCTGTTCATCCGGGTAATAGGTGTATTTTCATCTTGAGGGACCGTGGCAGTAGGAATAATCCTGCGTTCGTGCACGAAAGTGTCAGATTTGGCGGTGGGGGAGTGTTGGTGTATGGTGGCATCTCCATTGACGGGCGCACAAACCTCTACATCATTCGAGATGGACCTCTAACTGCTCGCCGATACAGGGATGAGATCCTATGACCTATTGTAGTCCTTTACGCTGCAGCAATTGCAGATGACTTCATTTTAATGGACGATAACTGCAGGCCACATCGTGCTAACCTGGTGGAGGATTTCCTTTTCGAGAAAGGAATCGTACGAATGGAATGGCCAGCGTGTTCTCCAGACATGAATCCAATAGAGCACGTTTGGAACGCTCTAGGAAGACGAGTTGCTGGCCGCCAACCACCCCCACAAGCTCTCCAAGAACTGGAAAGTGCTCTTCTGGAATAGTGGGACAGAATACCCTAACTCGTGATTAATAGCCTCATTAAATCCATGCCTCAAAGGTGCTCAACAATGCTGGCCGTCCGTGAAAACCATACCCCCTACTGAAAAGGATTTCCTTTGAAGAAAACACCTTTTCCTACCCTTTTTTTCTCATATGCACAAATTGTGTTTTTTCCCATTGCACACAAATGCGCAATAAAATGCATTTTTTCTGCCAACCATGTGTAATTTATTCTCATATAACTTACTACGTCTGTCGGCCATGTATCAATCAGCTAAAAAGTTTCCCAGCCACAAGATCCACCTAAAACCAAAATATCTTTTAATTATTTTGAGCAGTATATAAATAATGTACAATAGCAACCGTTGCTTCTTAGTTAATTAGTAGTCTAAACTAATATTCATAATACTTTATTAAATTTTAAAACCAGTATCCATGCATAAACATTTCATTATGTCTTCTCAATAACGCTTATAAAATTTATATTTTTCTTTTAATCTTATTATAATAATACCTTATTCCAGCGGTTCTTAAACTATGAACCATGGACACCTGGGGTTCCTCAGTGCGTTTTTAGGGGGCCGCGAAGTACCTCATGTAACATTGAGAGTTCCCTCTTTTACTGACTCTGAAAGGCCTCTTGGAAAACTTGAAACATGTGCCACACTAGACCAGATCACTTAATAGTTACCAATGAAAAGTCTGTACAAGAGCTTGTATTTTGATGAATAATTTCTAGTCGGGGTGGGATGTTCGAAATCTTTGTGGCCCACGATGTCGCACTGATGCATAAAGGGGGGCACGAGGATCGAAATTTTAAGAACCACTATCTTATTCTATTGCATCAAATTTTGATTTCCTCCACATAAATGTTTCAATCAAATTATCTTATTTCTTTAAGATGACACGGTACCCTGTACACAATTTCTTTTACTTAGATAGTTATAAGAATAAAATTGCATGTACTGTATTCGAACATATATGTAATAAAAAGTTCAAAAGCAAAGTACTATTTTTAAACAAACAATAATTTTAAATTTTTAAATTTTTAAAATTATTTCAAATTATTAAAATTCCTACTACTTTTACAAATTTAAATATTTTTGAACTATTTTTTTCTGATATTCCTGGAAGTATTTTCCACAATTATGTGCATGGGATTGGTATTACGTGTAACACTTTTATTTTTAGAATTTTTTTCCTCTTAGACACTATAAAAACAGTAAAAAACAGCTATATCTAACTTTATAGATTTCTAAAAAAATAACTGTTAATCTAAATACTCATTCCATGCACAGAGTTATCAAACATATTACATTAAACAAACAGAAAAATGTTTCAAAATTTTATAGTGAATATAAAAAAGCCTTAGCATTTTAAATACATGATCATCATGAAAAATAAGAAGCTGAGAAAAATCAATTTAAAGTTTTTGAAATAACAAAAATAATTGAAAGAGCTAAAATATATAGTATCCCTTCTAATATATATCAAAATTCAAGTTGTACTGAGTATTTTTAATGCAAATTCATACTGAATTAGCGCATATTAAAAAGTAAATAAATTAAGATTAAATGGAAGGAAGTGATACAAAATAGTAAAAAAAAACAACTATATCTAACTTTATGGACCTTTTAAAAAATACTTCTTCATATAAAACCTTAAGCTATGCCCATAATTATCATTTATTTTATACAAAACCAGGAAAAGTTTCAAAGATTTTTAATGAATACAAAAAAGCCTTAGCATTTTATATGTATGATCACGATGAAAAATATAAAGTCGTGAAAAATGTTTAAACTTTTGAAAGTCAATAAAATACATGAAAGAACTAAACATTGACTTTCATTCTTGCATAGTACAATTTAGGTCATAGTAAATATTTTAAGACAGTAATTTATAATCTAATTTATTAAATATTATTAAATAAATATATTAAAACTAAATGTATTAAAATATTACAATATGTATCAAATGCACTAACAATTCGTTTTGAAATTATAAAATATTCAATTTAAGTTCATATTATAATTGTAAATAAATATTATTAAAAACCACCCCGTTCATGTGTGATTCCTTCTTTTTTAATGAATGAGGCGTTTCGCCGCTTTCTTGCTAACGCATATTTTTTTCGAGCAATTGCGTACATTGCCAGTATTTTTCTTTCCTTCTGATAAACTCTACGATAGTCTCGCCAAACAGCTAACATTTTTGACTGTTTATTTGAAGCAAGCACACTTTCCTTTTGCAAATTTTCTAATGTTTTTGTACCAAAATTGAATTCACAAACTTCATCACAAACATCAATAGTTACTCGACGTAGTATCGCGGACGTTTCTTTCGAACATTTACCCCATATGATGCTGTGAAGGTTCTCGTTTGCATTTTGTGTCACACATCTTATGCATCTTAGAAGGAGTTCAATTGAAGCTAATATTTGATGTGTTGGCATAATTTTGACTAAATGAGCTTCTTTCAGGGGTGTCTTAACATGCTTTACGTTAGGACTCTGTACTTCCCCACGAGCCAGAGCAGCATGGAAAAATCGTCAATAATCTTTTCCACTTGGACATTTAAAATGTTGAGGCTTTTGGTCCGTTGATATACTATGAAACAATGTTGCATAAATTGCAGTTTTCATTACTTTTACGTCACCTTTGTTCGAGCGAATCGCCTTTTGAATGTAACGTGACAATTTTTTTAATTGTCTATTCCCTTAAACTGCCACGGGATTTCCCGCCCAAGCAAACACCTCTTGCCCGCCATTCTTTAACAGCTTTTCATAAAGATGTACCCCCTCAGGGGGCGCACCTTCTTTAGGTGAGTGCGGGTTCCTCGCTCCCAAGGTACCCCAGTGATCTTTTCCTTTTCCGAAGGGGTTTACTGTCTTTGGTAAACACGGGCTTCACGACCCCGGGGAACCCTAGTGATCTTTCACTATTTTCGGCCCTCTTTCTTGGCATTCAAATTCCCCTTTTCTTCTTTTCCTGTCCAGACAACAGACATTTTTTTAAAAAAAAATTTACAAGTTGAATTATTAGTTTTTTCTATTGAGAAAACTTGTTTTATTACTAACATATTATGGTTTAAATTTTGTATTGCGTTAGTTTAGTTTCTTTTTCTTAGATTTCTTTCAATATTTTGATTATGTTGTTTTATTTGTGTTCGATTAACACCGTTTTTTTCGATCCACATGTTTCTCGAGTGCGGTGTCCCGTAAGGAGGAAACTGGTGTCCTGGGAATACCTTTGGCCCATGCTTCGCTGTAGACGGGTGGCAGGAGCGAGCCCGCTCCTTCTAATCGGCTGGTGGTACCTTTCTTCGGTGTCCCCGAAGAGACACTGCTGTAGGGTTAGTGCTGCAGATAAGGGGTGTCGGGTTTACCGGTTGGATCCTCGCCCTGATGATGTAGCATTATATTCTGGGTGTATTTCAGGTAAGCGCCGTGCCTGGTTTTGCCAGATGACAGTCAAACTGCCTCCCTTGTTGAACTCCGTGGTGGGTGGAGGCACGCCAGGATGAAGGTTTTTACGCGTATTTATGGATCCAATGATGCTGTACCCGGGCAAAGGCCTCGTATTACCTAACCTACACACTGACAACGTTGCTAAATGTTCGCGCTTTTTAATTTTATCTTTACCAAACAGTGAAATGTCACGAAATTCTCCTTTTGTTGTACACAAAGCTATAATAGGAATAGTTGGAGAACCGAAATCTATTCAAAAACTACGATCTGGTGACTTACTAATCGAAACTACATCTGCGTTACAAAGTAAATCGTTTTGGTTGGCTAAAACCTTTTTAGAATTTCCATTAACAGTAATTCCTCACAGATCTTTGAATTCATGTCTAGGTGTCATCTCCGAACATGATCTTTTGTGTTCCTCTGAAACAGAAATCTTGGAAGGACTTTCTGACCAGGGTGTTACCCAGGTCAGAAGAATTACAATAAAAAAGACTCATCGCTTTCCCCCTAAACATTTAATTCTAACCTTCAATAGCCCTAAATTACCATCAGCCATTAAAGCTGGATACTTAAATTGCAAAGTACGTCCATATATACCGAATCCTCTGCGCTGTTTTAAGTGCCAGAGGTTCGGACACTTACAAACTTCCTGCCGCGGTCAACTTACTTGCTCTAGATGTGCATCGGTTGGACATGCGTCCACAGATTGCAATCTAGAGCCAAAGTGTATTAACTGTTCGCAATCCCATCCTTCTGATTCCAAATTATGCCCAAAATGGAGAATAGAAAAACAAATTCAAGAAATCAAAACTAATAAAAATTTATCATATGTAGAAGCCCGAAAGCTAATAGTTCCACAACAATCGCAAACATATGCTCAGGTTGCTAAATCATCAACAATGTCCACTACTATGCAAACAGACGAAAAAATCACAAAAATAATATGTCCGCCTTTGCAATGCCTGAAACCCGTATCATCTACAAATCAAATACCCAGTACATAGCCCTCAATGCCTACAATCTCCACATCATCTTCGTCGGCTCAAGCACATCTGCTTCCTTCCTCTTCTGCAATAATACCAACAACACAAAGTGAGTCTTTGTTAAAAATACCCAATCCTACTACTACATCTACTTCCCCTGGCAATAATCTTAATACTTCTTTTTCATCTTTAAAAACTGAAACCTGTTCTCTTACAACCAGTAATAAATTTGCTACACTTTCAAATGAAACTCAACACTTAGTTTCCTTACCAGAATCTGTCCCTACTACATCTAATAGTGAACATTCTAGCGCACCTGAAATCCCACAGTATGTAAAACGAAATCCAAGAAATAGAAGAAAGCGCCCAAAAGTGCAGAAACCAGAAATTGAAATAAAAATGACTCCACATAGACCAAGAAAATCAGCACCTACAGAATATGCAACACATGAGGAAGACATGATAACTTATGACGTAGAGGAGGAGGAACTTGAGCCAGATCCTACGTTTAAATTCGCATTTAAAGAAAGTGCTACAAGTTATCCTAAAGGATATTTACGCGCGTTAACTCCAAAGCGTTTCAGAAAAAGTAGAAGCTAATTTTTATTAACATGAAATGCTAAAACTTTTTTACAATTTAACTTTTCACAGGTCGTTTTTTTAATGCTTTTTTAGGTCTTGTCTGAATTGCTTGTTCTTTCATTTTTATATATGTGCATGCAGGCATGCACATATATAAAATATATTTTTTAAACAAATGTTTGGATGCTTATACTATAAGATATGGTCTTACTTATTGGGGGAATTACCCACCAAAATTTGTTTCTATTATTCCTTGAAAACGTTTTAAGTGGTTTGAAAATTTAACTTTTTAAAGTGTATTGTCAATATGTTTACATATTTTATAAAAAATTTTAAGTTTTTTTTTTAACAAATGTTTGGCGCAGTATAGCCAAAATTGACTCTTGTGCCATAAAACACTAAATTCACTCGTAAAGATGTACCTAATATCTTGCTAACATGGTTTATGCACTCTTTTTTTTTTTATTTTTATCTCGGGATCATAAACTTCCTTAGTATTTAAATATTGATATGTTTTTGCATCAACATCTGACAATAGTGTCGTGTATCGAAAACCATTATCTACAGATCTTTGCCATAATTTAAGAGCAGCCTCTTGTTCCATGGCACAAGATGATCATATGTGATTGATTGCACATGAAGATATATGACCTTCATACCACACATAAAAATCCTGCTGAATTTTCTCACAAACCAGATTTTTCGTGTTCACATTCAATGCAGCGTCTCGACATATAATTTCAAAATTCATGTCAAATCCAGTAAGAAGGTCAATCACGCAACCTACACCTATTTGAGATGAATGTCCCCTAGTCAGCCAAGTACCATCAAAAGTAAAATCTATATCAGTAATGACACTATTTCTTTAATAAGCGCTTTTCAAACTGACTTCAATCATCAATCAAGCTTTTTTCTGTAGATCAAACCAGATATTTACAAAACTTTTTATATGTATTGAATATTCTGTTTGAGGTTAAATCTATATACATTTTACAAAATTTTTCCATAGCTAAATAACCTTTCCCAACACTTAAAAATGATTGCACTATGCGCATATTTATGACAAATGATTAGCTTTCATTACTTTCACTGTCAGAAATTCGTCTGGATGTAAAGTTACTCTATTTAATTATATCGCAGGATGTGCAAAGTACAGATTTTTCTAGAAATTTCAAGCTTTTCACCAATGCCAATTTTTGTGAACACGATTTGCAAACATCACACAGTAAGTTTTTTAAAAGTCCTTTTAAAAACGGTACATCCATTATTACATAATGAAGGGCTTCAGAATTTTCATAACAATTTAAACCGTTCAAGCAGCTATTTTCTAAAGTTTGGCACATATCATATTTCTTTCTGGTAATGCTGAGGAAACAGAATTCTTATCTTTTCTTAAAACATCAGTTTCATGACTGTACTGTTCACTGCAATCTCTTGTTAGCTTTTTGTTTACTAACAAGACTCGATAACTTTTGTCTAAGCATGATGAATTAAAATTTACTTATTAATAAAAAGATATTCAAACAAGTATTTAAAATTATAAAGAAATAAATTAATTAGGTTATTGGCTTTGAGAGAGAAAAAGGCCTTTTATTTTGATACTAATGGTTTTAGAATAAGAAAAAAGAATGCGTAAAAAGACAGCAAAATGGAATAACGTTTCTCTCTTGCATAAAAACAAACAAATCAATTTACTTCTCTTCTAATTAAAGCATAAGGCTTTATAATTGCGTATAAAAGTAAATCAATCGAAATTGTTTAGGCTAGGATGAAAGCGACTGTATAAGAAGACGACGTCAGGTCTTTTATTTTCAATTTCGCTTTGACATACTGTCAAAAAAAAACTTAAATAGCTCGCAAAATAATGCAGCTAGAGCTTCCAAATTTTATAAACATATTTTAAAAAGTCACACAACTAAAATAAGGTCATAAAAATAATTCGTTAAAATCGTCAATTTTAGGGTAATGTGTCCTCTTAATATTAAGTTACCCTTTTAGATAATTACATCAAATTTTCTTATGCTATAATATATTTTATAAAAATTCATAAATCACAAGATTTGAGATTTTTAAATTTAATTGTTGGTTTCATACATTTTGATACAATAGCCGTAATTAGTTATTTAGTATTTATATTATCATGTTGTCCTTTTACATACATTTATTTTTCCACCACAACACACACTGAGTAGACAAAAAGTACTTGTAAGTACAAAGTAAGTTACGCAACAAATAATTTACAGATTTTTAATAAATACAATTTTGTAGCCTGTTGAAATTTGCGATAGATTGAAGCCGAGTTTTTTAGTGACATTTATTACAGGTCTCAATTCTACAAACGATCTCCTGGGTTTTAGAATTATGTCTTAAATGTTCAACATCTTACTTAAAATCTCAAACAGATAACGTTTATAATTGTATTCCAAAATACAAATTCGATCCTTAATTCTTAATGGCCGATGAATAACAGCTTATCAATTCAGCATATGCTATGAACTTGTGCAATTACTTATGCAGGACAAAATGAAATTTAGCCAAATTACATTAGGAGGGTGCCTGAAAAATTAACAATAATAAAAAATTCCAGATTTGCGATAATATTCAACACCAGAAGTTCTTCAGGGGGGGATTTAATCATTTTTTATTAATTCAACAGTCCATTTCAATCATTAATAATTTAACCACTTCAATCTTCTTATAAAGGTTCGTTATTATTTCATTATTAGTAGTACTATTATTATTATTATGGTCCTAAATCATATAAGGGATCTCATGATAATTATTTTTATTTACATGCTTAAAATGCGAATTTCAAATTCAGCTTTTAAAACTGCCACGTCCAAAACTTTGAGGAAAGTTGATTCTAATTTGCATTAGCCATCACAGATACAAGTATCTGTGTGTCTTACGACTAGGAAAACATGGGAGTAAAAAAAGTTTTCAACTATACAGAAAATTAGGAACATTTGTAAATGATTTGTACATCTATTGTTTTAAAATGATTAAAAATATTTGGATTTATATGTGTTACTGTAAGAATATTGTGTTTTCCATACTGTTAGTGTACTTTTCGTACTGTATTTTAAAATATTTCTAAATAATATAATTAATTATTTTATTAAAATACATATTTTTATATAATATTTCCCTAAACATTTTTGTGATGTATGTAAAATTTTAAAACGTAAATTACTTGAAAAAATAATTTTATATTATTCTAAAGGACCATCCTGTGGATTACAACTTTTGGTCGGAAGAATTTTTTATCACAAAACATCTTTTTACTAGTAATAATATAATTTTAACAAATTTAATTAATTTGTTTCATTTTACGGAAGAAATGACTTGAAATAAAACATTGATGGAGATATCTTAGAAATTATTTACTACAATTTGGTAATGAATATTTATTAAAATGTATTTTATATATTTATTTATTTTCTCCTTTTTCTAATTATTTCGATTTCAATTTAAATGACAAATATAACTAACATAAATGTAATTGATACCTAGAATCTGAAACAAATTAATAAATTATAATTCTTCCTTATGTTTAAATTTGACAAATTCTTCACTGTTGGCTCTGAAAAAAATATCGGAGGTTTTTAATTGGAAAATGTAATACAACTACTAATTTTTGCTTTATCACGACGCGTTTCGGTAAAAAGCAAGAAGGTGTTTTCTTGGCTTATCTGCTTCCTAATTTTGTTACAGTATTTAAGAATGAACTTGTTTATTTCATTCTTTAATCCAGGAAGTTCAAAATGTGTAACATAGACATCTCAGAATGCACGGAAATATGATTTCAATAATTATGATTCTTGAGGTATGATGTAACTTTCTTTAGTTTTATTATCATTACTATTATTATTATTTTTATTGCAATGAAAAATCATACCATTCATTGTAAATGTTTTTTAATACAAATGTAATATTATACGTGTAACTTTATCAGAAATGTAAGAAAAGTAAAATGAATTATTAATAAACAATTTATGTATTTCAGAAACAAGCTTTTTAATTCCCTCGCGCTCAGGTTGTATCTATTTAAGAAAAAAGGAGGGGAAGTTAATAATTGACTTTTAAAAACTAACTTATTTTCTTCTGATTATGAACCATAGTTTCTCATTTTGATGTTTTAGTAAAATCATGTTTCTAAACTCTTAATTTTCGTAATTTTTTACTACCTTTAATTCTACTTTAAATACACGTTTTGGGAATGTACATTTGATATGAAATACAGGGCTTTCGTCAAAGGGATTGATATATACATTAAAATAAATATATATGCCAAACAAATTTTTAAATATTTTTTTAGAAATATTTCAACATTTCAGATATATGGTTAACATTGTTCGTTTCACAGATATTTCAATAAAGAAAATTTCATATATCACTACCATTTGGAAATATTCGATTTTTGTTACAGTAGGAAGGAGCAATATTTGAAGAAGAATTTTAATCGAGAAATGATTAATGCAATTTTGATTTAAAACAAAATTAGATGTACATGTGAAACGTTTATTCAAGAGTCAGTTAATCGTATCATTTTGTGGTGTACAAATATTTGTTAATTTTTTTTATACATAAACAGCTTATATGTGATCTTAATACATAATAATAAATTCTTCCATTTCCTATTTTTGTAATGTAATCAAATTATACATTTTACATTTACGGTAATTAGTAAGTGAACAAGAAAATTTCTATGATGAAAAAACATTGAAAAATTACACACATGCAAATCTATATATACAGTGGGGGCCAAAATTGTAGATACTTTCACTTTTTTAAATAGTTATGTTTTTTAAGTTTGTATGCTTATAGAAAATTTTACGTTGCACAAAATGCAAAGTATTTTATATTTTTAAAGACAATGTAATACTCAGATCAATGCAAAACAAAATCAAAATATTTGAAATGCAAAAAAATATGCTGCAATAACTGTCGAGATAGACATTAGATACTGATGATAGCAGTAAGTTATCAGACCTTAGTAAGGTTGCCTTTTTTCTTTATTACAGTTTCCCATTAATATTGTATTGAATTCAAAATACTTTTAAGCTTTTTTTTCGTTATTACATGATGCCAGGAAACAATTATTCCCTGGATTAGTTCATTTCTTTATCATGGGTATCTCATTTGGACAAGTGTTTTCAAACGGTGCGAGAAGTTTTCGATAGCAATGAGGTCAGGACTGTTTTTTTGGTACAGGATAACAATGTTATTTAGTCAAAAAGCAATGACTTCAAATAAAGGAGTAGATTGGACACATGTGTGACGAGAAAGTGGTATTTCCTATGTTAAAATTACATAACAGGGGGATAGATCAGTGACTACATCTGGTGACTGAAAGTTTTGTTTAAGATGTCAGGAGAGAAATTTAATAATAATAATAATAATAAAACTGTAAAACAGGTCCTATCAAATCGATCCTATCGAAAACTTGTAGCACCTTTTAAGAACTTTTGTCCGAATGAGGTACACATGAAATTGAAAGAAACTTACTGAGAATAAAATTGTTTCCTGGCATCATATAATGGCGAAGAAAGAGGTTAAAACTGTTTTCAGTTCAATGAAACATCATCGTAATTGTGAAGTTGTAATAAACTGCTACCATAATCATCTAAGGACACCTCATAACATTTTTGTGTTGCACATATTTAAATATTTTGTTTGTGTATCGAATTCAGTATTAAATTCCCTTTAAAATGATATACAATATTTTGCATTTTGTGCAACGTAAAATTTTTTATAAGCATGCAAACTTAGAAAACATAAAAATTTTAAAAAGTGCCCGTAATTTTGACCACCACTGTATATATACGCATATTGAGAAGTTTTTCTTCTATCACAGTACAAGGAGTAAATTAAAAAATATATTTAGAAATCCTTAAAATTTTTTAAGTTTTTAAAAGAAAATAATTATTTAAAAATGAAATTTTTAAAGAGAAAAAAGGAGACCTTTTAATTACTTTAAGAAGACAAACATTAAAAATGAAGTAATTTCACATTCTAAGAATCTGAATAATTGAAAATCATTTTTCTTGCAAAGCTTATGCTTAAAACCTTAAAAACAATACTTAAAATTAATAAATATATGCATTGCGCTTATATCAGGACTTTTGAATATTGTGGAGGGGATCAAGATGAATGAAAATTACATTTATCTTCATGAAATCTTATTCTATAAAAACAAACTTTAGAATCTAAAACAAACATAAAATCACTTGAAACTCTTTGGATGGAGAAAACAAATTTAACGTATTTTCACAATCCCAAATTCTTAAGGATTTTTAAATTAGTAGTAATTATTTTACTTTTCACGGTACGGTATTAAAAACTAAATGATAACAAAGATGAGAAAGTTGGAATTTTTTTCATAGGTTTTCAGTAGCAATGTACATAAGCACTAAAAATATATATAAAAAATTATAAATTATAAAAGATAAAAATCGTATACATTATCAACTTTACATTTATCACGCTTTCTTAATTTTTTGTCTCTTTCTTTCATTATATTTTTCTTTATGTTACCATTATTTTTCTATGGATAGAAGGCAGCAACTTCCTAAAGTTTACCATACGTGTTCTTTTTGGACATAGATATACGTTGAAAATAGTTCTGTGATTCATATAGCTGTTTCTTTTACTTCTAAAAAAAATACATACCAAATTAATTACCTCTAGCCTATTTTAGATATAAATTACATATATCTATAAAAAATTCAATAAATGTGTTGAACGAAATACCACAGCATTCTACTTTGTCGTTAAATTTACTCAATGCAACCAAATTATATTCTAGGTATCAAATTACATCAATTAAGCCTTTATACAAAGTTATTACTTAAGTCATTATATTAGGTATAAAATTATTTTTTATCTAACTATCTCTATATTTCTATTTTCTTATATATATACATACATATGCGTTTTTTTGTGTGTGTGCCCCCTTCAATCTTCATTAAACCTAATTAAAAAAAATGGAAATCTACATTACGGAAACTAAGAAACTGTTTATATATTAAATATGGTACTGAGTAATAAAATAGAATTAAACGAGGAAAAATAAATGAGTATTATTTTTCGTTATTATTGCATTTTTTTTCTATTTTTACTTCTAAAAACTGCTATTTTTAGGCTTCATATACATAGTTTTATACTAATAATAATTATATAATTTTTTTTAAGTAATTTTCAGTGCACATGTTCATAACCTTTCAAGAAGCAAAAGTTTTCATGTTACATATTTGCGTAATTTGATTACTATTTTACTTTCTTGTAACTAGACAAAATAGTAATTTTAATCTTTATATATAAAAATGTTCTGTGCGTGTGTTTGTCACTAAACTCCTCCTAAACGGCTGGACCGATTTCGATGAAACTTTTTGTGTGGGTTCAAATAAATTCGAGAATTGTTTAGATTCACAATTCGATCCGATATCGCAATTAGTTAACAAGATATTAATTAAAAACATTCAAAAAATACAACTCATTATTCACCTGCATTGTTGTAACAACGCTATTGTTATAAACACACACAAGTAATATAAAAAAAATTAAAATCATTTCCTACTTAGATCAACCAAGAAAAATTTATTTTAGCTACTTTTTATTAAATAGTTGCAATTAATGTAATTATGTATATACATATGACAGAATCACAACATTAAATGGTAATTAATTTTTATGAATTATCATTAAAATATCGTATTGTCATCCAAAACAATTGTGTAGATAAAATTTCCTTTCTACTGAATGCTTTAACACGTGAGAAAAAAACATTTTCAAATTTTCACATAAGTTGCCAAAAGGGTCGCTAAGTCGCCAACGTGGCTGTATTTGTAATTTTTTCAATAATTAGTTTTAATCAGTTATTTTTATTATTTATAATTAAATTATTGTATTGTCATCCAAAATAATCATGTACATTACATTTCAGCTCAATTGAGCGCTTTAAAATGTATTTTTGAACGATTGAAAATTCCACCAAGATAAATAAATAAATAAACAAACAAAAAATAAAATATGTATAGAGATCGTGAGCTGATGGTAGGAATTGAAAAAGTCGTAAGTTGGCGTCGATTGATTTTCAGCTAAACTGGCCAAACCCGGTCTTTATTGTTACGAAAATGCTGACGATTCACGCTTTTTTGCGTTTTTAATTAATAACTTTTCAAATAATCTTTATATATGTAATTCTTCTGTGCGTGTGTATGTAACTGAACTCCTCCTAAACGGTTGGACCGATTTTGATGAAAGTTTTTGTCTGTTCCAGTGGACTCGAGAATGGTTTAGATTTATAATTCAGTTTAGAAATGTTTAAGAAATTAATTTTTTATTTATAAACTGTTAATCTTGGAATGTTTTACATTGAATCCGGCAGTATTGTACATTCAAAAATCTTTTATTATAATTCAAGTTTGTCCCGACAGTTGGTGCTGTGATCATTTCAGGAAAGTATTTTGTCACTTTGTGTTATTATTTTGTTGAAATTAATCGTGTGTTAATTAAATTATTACATTCAGATGTAATTAATGTTTAAAACTTTACTCAATTTTACTCAAAACGGTCCAGATCGTTAATACTTATTCATAAAAATTTGGAAATTTTGAATTTAAGATGTGTGTACAGGACAACGTCTGTAGGGTCCTCTAGTATAATATAAAATGTAACCAGACTTATATTTTATTTCTATAAATTTTGAAATTTCTTTTAATTTGTCAAGAGCATTTTAAATTCGTTAAATCTTCTACAATTTTGATATTTTATCAAGAAAAATCAACCTTTTTGCTTCTACAACTTTTAATAACTTTTTTCCAACATAAAATAAAATATTTTTACGTACTACTGAGTAAAGCACAATATATAAACGGTAAGATCTAATGCTGTTAAAGATTGTGTTTAGCACGGGAAACTTGTACTAAATTTTTAACGTTACTTTTTACGCTGGATTCAAATCTTCAATCAGGTTTTTTTTAACGTCAGCAGTTTGTACACAGTTACATTTTTAACTATTGTGATTCCTGTAGGATTCAGATTTATTTATGAGTACCTTATGCAACTGTTTAAATAATTATATTTGATGTATTTATTTCTGTGTAGTCTGAGCACATAAATGTTACACCATTTTTAGGACATCAACTTTATTTGTTTACCAACAAAGAGAGAATAGAATGGTTAATTTGTCTGCAGTCATGTTGTAACATAGAGGTAAACAGCATTAGCTGCATGTTAATTGGTGGCATTCAACAAACGTGATAGTATTGCATTATTACTTACTGTACACTTTTATTGTAAGTTTTCATGCTGTTTAATCTGTGTTTCATAAGTTAGTTAATGTGTCAAGGAATTGCGTTATTCAATCGAATAACATTTGATAAGTTTGTGGGTAATTTTTGTTTAAAAAAATATGCAATGTAGATTATTGACTTCTTAATTAAAAAGTGTTTCAGACTTTTTATTTTGGCTGACAGGTAAGGGATCAAAATAAAAATTCGTAGACAATCATCTGCTGTTTAGCGTGAGAGAGGTGTCTGACTGAATTCGGGACTTCGCTCGATATTCTAGACCAGTCTTTCTCAAACTAGAGGTGCATCCCCTAGGGGGCGTGATAACCCTACAAGGGGGCGCGAGCATATTGAAAAGTCAAGAATTGAAGACTATTTAAAAAAATTATTAATTTACTGAAGGCAAACAAATAAAAAATAAAATACACATTTACACTTATAAATATATCATTACTGTGCAATGAATATTATAAATAATTTAACTGTACTAAGTTTTAAGAACAAGATTAATAATAACCAGTGTCCCCATAGGCTTGTCTTATATAAAATTAAAAACAAAAATTAACACTTATCTTGATAATTTATACGGTTTATAAGTAATCCCTTAAAAGCCGATTAAAAATTACGCGGTTCGCTCCCCAGTGCCTTCATTTTACACGTGGTAAGCGTATCTGATGTATTGGGGTAGGGGACAGAAGAGGAATAAATAAGTAAATCCTTCCAAACACTGTCAAGTTCATTTTATTGCATTACAAAGCCTTCAAAATCATTTTATGGATAGCAGTGCACACAGAAAAAGTCGTACTTAGGAAATATGTATATATACGTCTCCGGTACAATTAACACACTGGATAAGTGAGACGTTTATATGCGCCGGTGACATTTAAGAGTTTAAAGTATTACACTGTAGATTTATCTTCAAAGTATAGTATTACTGAATTCTCTCTCTCTCTCAATACATTGTTATTGTATGGAGGGAGGAGGTGCGATGAAAGTAATGATTGAATATTGGGTCGCAAATATTGAAAGTTTGAGAAGCACTGTTCTAGACACATGATCTTTGCCATACACATGGTGTGGCGTTAACCTCAAAATATTTATTCATCTGTTAAGAAGACTTAATACCCCCAAAATGACAAAACTATCGGTTTTTTTTATTTTTATTTAATCTTATTCTTTGCAGTATTATCTTTCGATTGATATATCACTTGTGCATGTTGGAAATTAAGATGCTAAATAAAACTTCATTTGAAAACAAATTAGGCAATTCAGCCACACCCCCTATTTAGAAAAAAATCTAAAAAAGCGCTTTGATAAAAAAAATATATTTTATAAAGAGAAGTAATAACATTGAAAAAAGGATGTCTAATATATAATGCAGAATATTACCGAATACAATACATTATAATACTCTACAATCATTTTTTTTTCTTTGTGAAATGTGTGCATGTGAAATTTTTTAATTAAGGCGTTTTATATTAATAACTTTATAATTTCAGCTCTTATTCCTGATATGTTTTTCATACAAGTATAATACTTCAATATTATAAGAAGGAAAAAAAAATTTTTAACATGTTTCTTTTCAATTTTCTTGTGTAATTAATACTCTCTAAAAATTGATCATTTATAAAAATGTATGGGTTAAAAAAATATGAAAATGCAATTATTTTGAAGAAATATGTATGACTAATATCTTAAAGTGGTATTTTAAATTTATTTAATCTTATTATAATTATTTTTTTAAGAATGATAAACTTTAAAGTGGTTTTTCTCAGTTTGTGTTTTTCGAAACATTAGTACATTCAAAACGCTACTTCTTCCACAAATATTCACCAATTACTTCCATTTTTTTCTGTCTGTTATATATAAACCATGTAATAAAATTAGGGATCCGGTTTGCTGTAAATTGAATAATTTTTTTTAAAAAATTAAAATGTATTAGATATTGGCATTTTTGTTGATTTTTAGCCTGCATATCAACATCTTATTTTTTTTCTTCTCAAAAACGAACAAAGGTATTGTAAAATTGATCTTTTAAGTTGCTTAGAACATTCATAAGAATATTACAAAAAAAAATTTCAGTTCAAAAAATTTATATTTACAGAAGGAGTAGGATTTGAAAATTTTCCAAATTTTCTTCAAAAAATTTAAATTTTAAAAATTATGTGAATAATATGTAAACAATTTCATCTCGAAACATTTTCTTGAATAGAAACATTACATAAAATGCTAAAATATAATTTTTAAATACATAAATAAAGAAAGTTTTTCAAAGGGTACCAAGTCCTCTTAATACTGAATCAAAAAGATAAAAGGAATAAGTAGCATACAGTAAAGCACCCAAATTTTCATCTGATATGTGGTCCGTATTTCGCAATGAAAACTTACTTGTCTACATTACACGTAAGATATCTTAGTGTAGAAGATAAAGAAAATACTAATGGTCATGATAAAGAAATAAAAAAAAAAAAAAAAGTATCATATTTTTTTTTAAATATTCCTGTGAGTTCCATTTTTTAACTCGAGGTGAACTAAACAATCTTGTAACCGAATTGATATTATCCATAATTCTGGTGAAACCCTTTGCTTCTATTTTGGAAGGAAGGAATCTAAGAGATTTCTTCCTTAAGATTTTAAAAGTTTGTTCTTTTCGAAAACGTCAAGATTTTTTTTTAAGAAAATGATTTCGCGAGTTTCAAAAGATTGCAAAAGCATTTTTTCTTTGATGTATGCACTTGAATATTAATGTAAAACCACTGAATACAAACTATTCAGTGATTTGTGGAAAACAAATTTTAATGCTTTCCTTTTACACGATGGTAACAAGATTCATAAGCTTCATTCGATACCAACTAATTTTAATTTTTCACATTTAAAATCTGTCTCTCTCTAACTCAGATATCCTAGCTGCAACCGCATTGGTTAGGCTCACTCCGTCCACACCTATTAAGGAATTTTTCTTAGTCATGATTTTTTCATTCCTTATTAATTATTAACTTTAAATTAAATTTTATTCACATAAATGCAGTTATTTTATCTTCTTAATTTTCAAAAGTTATATTTTTCATTTTAAGTAATATATTATTAAAAAGGGCAATATAATGCTTTTTTTAAAGGCATCTAAAAATCATGAAAAAAACCCATAAAGGTTCGAAAGTGTACAGAGTGTTCCCATCCAACCCAATGCCAATGCTAATTCTGCGCCTTTAACTTAAGTGAAATTACATTAGTAAAAAGTTTGAAAAACATGTCAGAAAAGTTTTTCTGGACAACATGCTGCAATTTAAAAGTTGTTGTGATATTGATGTACCGCTAGGACATACAAAACTGTATTGTTTTTGAAGAAATGATACACCATAAGAGGACCAAGAGAAAAAGAACTTCATCAAGAAGGAATGACCAAAAAGGAGGTGGTTCTTTAAAATGATAGTAGTGTTTTATTCAAAATTTAAAAATTAATATTAGAATTCTTATATCGTGTTGTAAAATGAAAAATAAAAGCAACCCCTTTTAATATTTTTTCCATTTTTGATCATCTCGGGAGGGGTGATTTCCTAATTAGAAGATTCCCTTTTCCTTCAAGTAACAGGAATATTCTGAATTCAGGACTATAGCTAACAATTATTTTACCTATTGAAAAATACTGTAGTACATAATGAACCTTCTTGATAACTAAATTTTTAATTGTTGTTCCTAGTAAATATTTATAATACATTTTCTTTTATTTTTAATTATAAAGTTGAAAATTTATCAATTATGCGATAATTTTTATTATATTTATAGTGATAGTTCCAAATTTTCACACAACTTGATAATAAATTATTTTTAAAAAGTATCTGGTACAATTGTTTTAAATGCTCTCTTAAAAATAAAGATACTGTTTCTCTCGATTCCATATAACTCCAAAACATTTGAGCATATTTCTATACATTCAACATTCCATCTTTTTGGTTGATGAAAATACAGCTAAACTGTAAAAGTATTATTTCAGATGAAATAAATAAATTATCAAATATTTCTTAACATAGCATTTAATTTCAATTGTATTATAGAATTCATATTGATAGTAATACCGTATATTGTATGTACAACAATATTTAGAAATGTTCTTAAATTTATTCTTTGTTCTCTTTTTCGCTACACCATTTAAAGAAATTCATTAACTAATCAATCTTCATCCTTATATTAGTCGTGGTGATTTGTATTTAGCCAGCTCATTTTCTCGAGGGAATTGTATAACCACATCACATAATTTAGATTATCATCTTCAAATTTTCAATGTCAATTAAATAGAACAGTAACATTCATTACAGCGAATTAGCTTGCCTGGTGCTAACTTTTGCACCGCCAAAACAATGCATTCTGCACAATTTTATTCGTACGTTCCCGAACTCAAAAAAGTCCGCTGTCAGAAATATCGGCAAAAATAGGATATTGTTTGGAGAAGAACCTGAAGGGAATAAATAAATAAAAAATGCTAAGAAACAATATTTTGGGAAGTGCTCTAAAGAAAATATTATATTTCTTTTTCAAAAAACTTGACTCCAAGGTTGACTCTTATGGAAAATTCTTTACCTTCACTTGAATTTTCATTTTAATATTTTTAAGTTTAGAGAAATATTTGATCTTATCTTTTCTTTTTCAATATTTTTGTAATCGGAGGTTGAAGGGTGAGTACATAAAAACTAATTGCATATGTAATGTCTCAATTTGCAACTTAATTATGCTCAGTTTTTCATATATTTTACATAACAAAACTCAAATGGACTTAACTTTTCCATGTAGTAGATTATAAGATAAATCTTTGCATTTTTACTTATTTTCGATCATTAAACTAAACGAAAGTAATAACAAAAAAAAATATCCCTCTATATTTAAAAAATCAGAAAGTTCAGAAGAAACTAAATTAGAACAATTATAAAACTTATCTTATTTTCACTAACTTTTATAACCATGACGTATCAAGATAAACGTTCATTAAATATTTTTAAGAGGTTTTATCAGTGTATAATACATTTATTTATCAATAATAAGGAAAAAAAATGTAATAACATTTTAATATATAGACTCAAAATTTACAGTGAAGGTATTTTATACACAACGTTCATTACATCGGTACGAATGTCTTCAAAATAAATCACCAATTTCATCATCAATGATTTTACTTTGACGAACAATTGGCCTGGAAAAATTCTACTTAATCATCCAATCTTCTTCGGTAATTCATCAAAAAGAATGGTACATGTTCGAACATCTAGAGATACTGTGTGAACATCCGTTATAGCTGACACTACTCTCTCTAGAGAGAAGATAACGAAGCAAACTAAGATTAATTTCAAGCGTTTTGAGTACGAATATAAATGTGAAAGAGTAATCCTTTGATGACTTTGTGTTTCAAGAGAAGACCGTGATTTTCACCGAATAGGAAGATATGGACTTATACTGTAAAAGTAGGATCTGAGTGCAAAATATGTTTCTAATCAAATCAAAATTTTTCGATCGGGTCTAACAAGTAAGTACCTGCATTCCATTTAGTAACTGTGTAGCTATCAGGTTATTCTCAGAGGAATATAAAATTTTGAGAATAAATTAATATTGGCATTGAATAAGATATGTTGCTTATTTTACTTTGGAACATTTAAATTATTCTTCTAGATGGATTAAGTTCAATAATGTAATGAAGAAACTTTAATTTATCTCTAATATAAATAGTTTTTTTGTGCATTTTAAGCCTTAGAGAAATAAATATTTTAGTAAGGAAAAAAATAGGAATGAGATATAGGAATTTAAGTAAAGAAGGAATAATTAAAACATCTTTAATTGTAATAAAGAGCATTCCTTACTCATTTGTTTAGGATATTTTGATTGTATATTTTGATCCGGTATGAAAAAGTTAAGAAAAAAAATAAACTTTCAAAACTTTTTCAAAAATTTTGAAGTAATTAACAGGATAATTTATTTGAAATTAGTGATTGCATTATTTTAAAATACAATTGCAAAGTTAATTGTACCTTGCACATGGTTATAATTTATGCTCATGAAATAAGATAATTCATAATTAATATATTCTTACACGGAACTTGAAGAGGGTATAATTTGGAATATGATCTCACTAAAGAAAGCAATACTCCTCATAAAACAAACTTCCAAGTTTTTTAAAGGACTATTTACGAAGTCCGGTGACAATAAATCCCACTTCTTTGTGACGGATCTATACGCGAACTTCTAACTAATCCTCTTGGGAAATCACTGGGCTATCAATTCGCGTTATTCACAACCAGCCCTTCGTAAGAAGAAAATTGGGATATGTAAATTAACTCGCTATAAATATGCGAGGTTTTCTAGCTTTAGTAGGAGAAGGAGTGGAGATATACTCTAGACAGATTTGATTGATATTAAGGTATAATATTTGAATTATAGAGCTTTGATTATTAATAGAGTGTATGTTCACTAAGATTGAATTAATATTAGATTAAATTAGAGAAAAAGTTAGATCCTGAATTAATAGAAGGATCCAGTTTGTTAGTCGACTAATTACTTACGTGTTTCTGTCATTGTTCCACTTTCACGATTTTTATTGAGACATTCTCTTAGGATTATTAGTTAAAATTGGGTATGTTCTTAGTGTTGAATTAAACAAATTAAATTTGAATCATGACGATAGTTTCTTTCTTTCCTCTCACACAACTAGGTGCTCGCGAGAGAGGTGCGGGCCTCCCACAACTTCCACAAGGTACTTCTTTTCTTCAAAAAAGTTCTGGGGATACCTGATGAGTGGCAGTTTCACTTCCAGACAAGATATATAGGATAAAGGTCTGAACATATGGCAAACTACTTTATCTTCCTTGAGGTCCTTTTTTTGTAAAATTTCAGTAGTAATATCATGTCTTCCTAAACACAAGAAAAACTAAAAACACACAGAGTAGTTTTTGAATTACTTATTTTATGAGTTTACTTAATTTACATAAAATGAAAAAAATATGAACCTAAGAAGATACTCAAAGAAGTTTATTTTCTTGGTGATGTTTGCCAGTTATCTTAAAAAGATGTTAAATAATTTTTTTAAAAAAATTCATAGAAATATGTCAGTTTATTAACTTTTGCCCAGCAATGTATTAAGGTAAATATGTTTTGCCTCTATAGACTAATTAACGTGGGAATGCATTATTATGTTTTGATTGAATTTGAGAAATAAGATCACAACATTTATGTAGCTGAATTATTATTTTATACATTTGTTTTCACAACTCCTTTCAAATGGCAAAAAAAAATTGTTTCTTTTGTTAAATTTCGCACATTGTTTTAATTAATTGAGTTACAATATAAATTCACTATTTGATAAAGTCAAGAAGTAAAAACTCATTGTTTGTAATTTATAATAAAATGAAATTTCATTTTTTATACTTAATTTTTAAGTCTTACAGTTGGAATTTTTAGCTCTGTAATAAGAGATAAATATGTAAGTGATCAGAGTCGAGTGTGATCTCCTTTTGAAGCAATTTAAAAATATATAATTTCTTAACGGACCTCTTTGTTCAATAATTTAGCCTTAATTTATTATTATTATTATTATTATTATTTTGGTATACTTATATTGACTAAATTAAAAAAAAAACATTGTTATGTTTTTTTAATTATATTTTTTATTTCTGTATTTCAATTGGAATTATTAACGTTTAAAGTAAGAACGAAATTAAACAATAAATATTTTCTTATTAAAAATATGAGATAAAGGTTTGATGTATCCACCTCAATGGTTTCAATTAAAATTGGGAGTTATACATAAATTCTCTATAATTAGCTATTTGGGAAAAGAGCTTCAGTTAAGTTATTTGGGCATATTTAGCTATATAAAACAAAACTTTATCTAAAGTTGAAGAGCTCGCGCAGCACATAATTTTCCATTGTAAATTGATTCAACATAAAATGCCAAATACAATAAAAAGGAAACATGGATTTAAATAAACATCGAAGTCACTTTAAATGAAACTTTTAACGGAAATGAATTGTTAAAATTATAATAAATATTATAGAACTAAATATTAATATTATAGAACTAAACAAATAAAACAAGAGAAAATATATATCTTTGAATAACATCTACTTGCTTATAAATTCAAGCATTTGTTAAAAAGTCAAAAGATCTTTATCATCTTTTTCAAATTGCTAATCGTAATTCATCAATAAAAATAATAATAATAATAATTCTGTGATTCATAAAGAAAAGTTGTTCTATGAAAAGTATGTAAGAATTTAATGACAAATATAAAGTTTAAATTAGAATAATATTTCAAGAATCTAGTATTTTTTTAATTAATTTAATAAAATTATATGTTTTTTTTCATCAATATTCCCTTATGAAACTCATGCGGTGATGAAATTCAAAAATAATTGACTAAAAAGATGTCCCTTATTTTAAAAAAAAAGTAGTGGAGATACAGATAAATAGATTTGTTGTCTATAATCCCTTCATTCTATTTCCAGTTAAGAGAATGGTCTAACACATCTTCCATCTGGATCACCTGAGGATAATGGTCAAATATACTCCAGGTCAAGGTCATCAGACCCAATTTTCATCCGGAAGAAACTCATAGCAGCTTATGAGATCCTGGTTATCAATCTCCTTTTGGGAAGCAAAAGCTAAACTGTTAAGCATGACGCTGTAGCTTTGAAGCAATCGCGAGCATTTGATATATGATGTGTAGTTATTGTTGAGATGAATTGTCTGTCTAGAGTAAGGATTTTTAATCTTTTTTTTGCTGAAACGCACTAGTGTTACACGAAAGGATATTACGCATGTCATGAAAAACCTTGAAAATCATGATAGAAAAACACGAATTTTCATAAGTAAAATAATTTATAAAAGAAAATTTCTTGGATTTTTTGATAACGTTTTTGAATATGTCATCGTCAAACATAATAAGAGTTGTTGTGACTCTGTGGTGGCTGGTGAAGTTTCAGGCGCCGAATAATCAGCAATTATTATAAAAATAGTAACTTTATAGATCTTTGAATTACTGTCAAGAATTGTCACAAGCAGAGGAAGCAGGCAACTAAATTATTATCCTAAATATTTAAGACAAATAATTAAAGCACTTATCTTGCTGAAGATCCGAAGTATCAATACTAGTCATGTTTTACCGGTATTAGTTGATGAATTGCACTAAATTGTTCTTTGCTAGCTCAGAGGATTTCAGATATTTGATTGGATACTGTAACTTCTGTTTCATCCTAACGACCAATACATCTATTCGCTTCTCGCTAGAGTTTAAATAGTACTCTAATTAACAAAAATCACGGTTTCGCAACGAAAAGCGATTTTATAAACATACAGCATTTCAGAAATAGTTTTCCCCAGAGCGTTAGTCACAGGCACAAACAGGGCAGATTTATTTAATACTTAATCACTTATTAGAAAAATATCACAACCAGAAGTACATTGTAGCATTCGGTAGGATGACACAAATACTTATTTTTTATCTTTAACTCCATAATAAAAATTTTCCTCTGTCGAAAATATCATATCTCCTTTTGAAGGAGCAAGAATTTTTCAAAGTTTAACTATAAATACAGTTTTCACAAAACTGTTTTATACATAAATTTGTAAATGAGATTCTCTTCGCACCTTTTTAATAATCCTCAAGCGAACATATTTCCATTAAATAGTTGGATTCGAGAACATTTTTCCCTAATGTAACTGTCATTTATCAAAATAAAAATCCAATGGAGATTTAACCGTAAAATACACTGATGTGCAAAAATTAAGGAAGAGACGGTTTTTTCAATATAACTTTGTACAAAAGCTTTCCAAATCAACACATTTAATACCGTAAGATCCCCAATACGTAAGGACATGTGTAATGTAAGCAACACTTACTAAAAGAGAAATCAGAGGGATAAAAAGAAGCTTGATTGAAAAAGTAGCATGGAGCGCAATGCGACTGAAGGCCGAAACATCCCTGTGATGGCTGTACAGCAAGAAACATCCGGTCTTTAGTAGGGGATATGATCTCCCCTGACTGCTAGGCAGGTTTCACAGCGTCTGCCCATGCTGAGAATGAGGGTGTCAATGAGTTGTTGAGGCATTGCTGCCCATTCGTCTTGCAGCGCCAATTGAAGCTCCCGAATCGTTACTGGTGGTAAGGTACGAGCTGCCAAGCGTCTGCCTAGAAAATCCCATACATGCTCGATGGGATTGAGATCCGGAGATCGTGCCAGCCAATCCATGCGTTCAATATACTCACTCTCTAAGAGGTATTCGACCGCTACTGTGCGATGACATGGTGCATTGTCATCCATGAAAAGGAACTGCAGACCCATAGCACCTCTAAAAAGACGCACATATGGAACAAGAATCTCGTTAGAACAACGGCTCCCGTTGACTGAACCTGCGTCGAAGATGTGAAGGTCTGTACGACTACCAAGCATGATGCATCCCCAAACGAGAACACCGCGACCTCCATACCTGTCTCTTTCAATGATGTTCGAGGAATGATTGCGGCTTCCCCGTTCTCTCCAGATGATTATGCGATGAGAATCGCTACTCAAACTGAATCTGCTCTCATCTGTAAAGAGTACTCGTCCCCATTCATTGTCTCCCCAATTCCGCTGTTCCCGGCACCACAGAGAACGTATTCTCCGATGGTCAGGCGTTAAAGGTACACACCGTACAGAGCGTCGTGCAAACAGACCACCACCGTGCAGTCTTCTGGCCACGGTAAAATGCGATATCGGTCGTCCAGTCGCCTGTGTCGTGTGTCTTGCGATTTCTCCCACTGTCTGCCGCCTGTTTCTTCTGGCCTGTAAGACAATGTATCGGTCATCTGCGGGTGTGGTTCCTCGTGGACGACCACTACTGAACCCCCGGATAGCTGTTCCTGTAGTTTGAAATTGTCTCCAAAATCGTGAAACGATGCTGTGAGCAATTCCGAACTCTGCAGCCACACTTATCACACTGCGGCCTTCCACCAACTTCCCAATGATTCGACCTCGGTTAAAAGCATCCAGATGTCGTCTAACAGATTGATCATTCGCCATTTCTCGCTAAGGCAGCAACTCGGTGTGATTTTAACTGCTATACGGCGTGCAATCTCTTTGCCAGAAATACTGATCTTACACCGACAACATGCTTTATACTACTCAGACACTCCCCCATTACGTCTACCTGCATATCTGCGCATGTGCTGCCGTACATCACCTTACTTAATCTCCTGATTGGTCTTTCTGTCCGCTCTGCCTCTTCGTTCAGCTGATATGCTAATTTTTCGACTTCGTCCTTAATTTTTGCACACCAGTGTACAGCAGCGTATAACGCGCGATTTCAACACAAACGATAAGATTAAAATTTACGGGTGGTGCGCGTAATAGAGGTGAGTATAGAAATAAATTAGACTTCTACATGTATCGAAATACTCTTTGCTTAAAAGAAATGTGATTCCTTAAAAACTTAAAGGGTTGTAGTTCTAGAAGTGTACTAGTTGTTCTAAAAATTGGACTGGTACCTCGATTATTTTACTTAAAAACATAGGAGCAGTACGCGCATACATTTCAAGTTTCCTCGTAAAAAGAGAAAATACGAGGGGTTTTTTTTTGTACTGCATGTATACCAATTTTTTTTTAAAAAAATCCTACTTGAAAGTGTGGATGCGCGTTTAACACCGGATTTTACAATACGTGAATTATTTTTAAAAAAGGATGTAAGCAATTGGATGTTTTGAAATTTGATGAAATCATATTTTATATTGGATTCATAAGTGTATCCAGAAAACGTATTCGGAAACTCAGAGTTCGAGTTTAAGAAATCAAGCTGAGTTTATGCATTTAATGACAAATATTTTTTCTTACAAAAATTAGAGTAGGCTTAAACTGGCTCATTCTCAATTAACTTTATTAAAAATTGATAGAAATTGAAAATCATGCTTACAAAGAATTTACAGAAATCGTCAGGCTTTGAGTAGATTTACAAGAATACACTGAGAAAAGATTGTCTAAAAATACAAAATCATACAATGCACTTTTTTTTTTTTAATTTTAAGAAATGTTTGGACGATATAAGCGAAAAATATGATGTATGAAGTAGATATGAGTAAAGTAAACTATTTTTGTAAAAAACTAATAAGCATGTATGTGTGTTAGGTACATATATGAGAGATGATTGTTAGGTATATAACATATGATTTGTTAGGTACACAGAGCGCACATATGATTAATCTGCGGTAATACTTTGGAGAAATGAAACGAAATTTTTAGTATATTACCTATTGTTTTATATTTTTGTACGTTAATGATCTATTCAGTAAAAAATATTGTACCTATAAAATAAGAAGTGCCAACCCTTTTTTGAAACTAAATACGTAAAAGAAAAGATCTCTAACTTCTGTCTCAACAAAAATACATCTGAATCGTTAGTTATATTTATACAGAAATTTGGAATTTATACACGTTATTTACTTCAAAACTGCTCGAATGTTTGTATCTATTTATATAGTTATAACCTTACTAAAAACAATCTAATATTTTACCAAAAAAAATATTAATACTTGGATAAAGTGAAAGTTCTCTGCCAGAAGCAGAAATTGCGTTCCAATTAGCAAAAATCCATGCTTTGCAAGCGTCTATGTGTCATTAGTTTGTAAGAGAAATTTCAACATGTTTACACGATTTTTTGCAGCAGACACCTTGCGAGTTTTTCATTAAAATGCATAAACTTGAATATCGTGGGGTCATAACATCCTTTGTTTTGGATGGACTGACCCCTACGACTCCCTTCACAACCAGCTGCCAGACTGTTGCAATCAACGCGAACAACAAAGAACATGACTGACTAAGAAACGGCTTCTTGATCCTCTCTCAAATAAGCCTTGAACAAGTTTCTGCCTTCACACTATTCAAACAGAATTCAAATCGTCATCAACATCATTCTCAAATGATTCAGCAGGTCAAATTTTTGTCAATCATGTATCAACAGTTGAACTCGATGGATGGTACTATTTCATAAAAATCGAATTTTAACCAAAATTTATTGATATATGTCGTTTTTGAAATTTATTAGTGATTATACACTACTAGCAATTACAATTGCTACATCAGGAAGAAATACAGATAAAAAACTAATATTTATTGGACAAGTATATAGCACTAGAAATAACAAGTGATTAAATTTTTTCAAGAAATTTGGCAGCATAGATCCTCAGAAATCAGTACCCAGAACAACCACCCCGGCAGTGATAACAGCACTTATACTCCTGGGCAATTTCATACAGTCATACAGTGTTCAGATGGTATGCACAAGTACTGATGCCTTTGCAGCTTCAAAACGATGCCACAGCTCATCAACCGTAGTGACTGGTGTATAAAGACGAGTCAATCACTCCACAACCATGAACCAGAGGTTTTCTATTGGCGAAAGATCAGGTGAATGTATAGGCCAGGATAACAGCCAAAGGCTTTCCATATCTAGGAAAGTCCGTACAATACCGACAACATCCGGCCATGCATTGTGCTGCTGAAACGCAGGGTTTCGCAAGGCTCGAATAAATGGTAAGGCCAAGGGTCGAAACACACCAGAAATATAAAGCGGACGGTTCAAAGTGCCATGAAGGTGAACAGAGATGATCAAGACTTGTATCCAATAGCATACCCTAACATCCCGCCAGGGTTAGTCCAGTATGAAGATGACTCTACCAATGTGCGTTCGCCACGATGCCTCCAAACACCAATGCTACCATATTGATACTGTAAACATAACATCATCCATCTGAAAAAATCACGCCTTGCCCTTTTTAATCCCAGGTTCGCGTCATTGATCACACCTTTGAAAACCCACCTGTCTGTGATACAGCGTCAAGTGTAGCCACAGCCATGTTCTCCGAGCTGAGAATCCATGCTTATGCAAATGTCGTTGAACTGTTCGTGCAGACACATATTGTCTTGCAAACGACCCCAATTCATGACTCAGAGCTCAAGACGTGGCTGCACGATTCATTAAGATTCGAGTAACTCGGCTGCTGTTAATAGGGGGCCATTGAGATCTAGCAAGGTGGTCCGTATTAGCGTTCTGAACTCATTGATTCCATATTCTGCTAACAGTCATTGGATCTCGACAGACGCGATACGGTAAACCGCAATCTCGGTACGCTACATTTCAACTTTAATCAAAGTCAGAAACGTGCTGGTACGCATTTCTGCTTCTTACACGAGGCATCACAATAACTTTTCACCAGGGAACAACGTTCAAAGGCAATTTGTGCATGAGAAACCGGACAAACAATTTCCTAAATTAAACACCTTATAAGTGTCACTACTGGCGCCTGCTTTGTCTAAATGCCCGGAAAGGCTATTCATTTACATATCACAGCACCTTCTTCCTGTCGTTTAAATTTCACCTCTGTAGTATGTGGTGTTCTTGGTGCAGCATTTTTAATGTTCAGTTGTGTGTAACATCTCTTCATGAAACTGATTTTAGATGAAGTTCGCATGCATTTTATTCAATTTTAGAAATTTGAAAACTTTATTCTTTATTTTAATAACATTTTAGTGCAAAATAGGAAGTAAAGTAGGGTTGTAATGTTCTGAATGATATTTCAAAGAGCTTCAGAGAGGAATTGTTTAAGAGTTTATTAATTTTTGGGACACAAAAAAAATTTTAATATTTTTTTAGGAATGCTAAAATAAAGTACAAATGATGTCGATTATTTATTTTTTTAAATATTCCACTTTGTTTCTACATTGTTCCCACATTTTGTAACGTATTAGATAAAACAATAAGAAAAGTCATTAGCAAATATGTAAAGAGTACAATTTTTAATTGATTATTGTATTAAAAAATTGAGTAAAACTTTTATTAAGTTTATATTAAAAAATAGTTTGTTATATGCTACAATTTATTCTAAATGTTTTTAAAAACATAAGGTATGTGTTATTTGTAAAAGTAATTGCATTTTAATACAATTACTATACGTATTTGTAATGTGTTGCTTCTTTTCAGACTATATTGATACTAACAAGAAAAATTTACAAAAAAAATTTTCTTTCAAATATTTTAGGTTGAGAATAAATGAATAAGAATACAGTTGTGAAATTAATAGCTTGATACCTTAATCGTCTTAAAAAATTAACAACAGCATCCATGTTCGACAGAAATTGATAGAAGAAAAATTGATTCATATAGGCTTTCTTTGTCGATTGTAGAAGAAGCTTGGTCATCAGATTCGCTGTGATGTGAACTGATTGCTAGTGACTGGGATTCATTTCGTATGAAGTGAGCCTAAGGAAACACATTTGAAGTTGAAAATAGTTTACGTGAACTCTGCTTTTTTCATGTCAAAGCAGTCAAAAAATGAACAGTTGAATTTAAAAGTAGTTGCACATCCCTCAAAGATGACTAACGTGAAGGACGTTCCAAAACCGCAACCACACCGGAAATCATCAAAAAAGTGCATGATACGGAGTTGAACGAAAGACGAGTGAGTGTTAGTGGCACATAGCTGAGGCTTTGTGGGTATAGGAAGAAAGGGTGCAAAACGTGCACGATGAAATAAAGATGAGAAAACTGCGAAAAACGAGTTGCCAGTTTGCTGAATCACAAACAAAACCAAATCCACAAACGATTTGCGCATCTATAGGCATCCAATCTATTTTTTTAGGTGATTTGTCACCATGAATGAACAATGGGTTAATCGCTACACTCCAGAAACGAAACAGCAGTCGCAGCAATGAGTGAAGACGGCCTTTCAGTGCTTAAGAAAGCGAAAGTGCGGTGGCTCTGAAACTTTACTCTTTTCCGTAACATCCTATAATTGATATTTGCTGTAAAGTTCATTTAATTCTCATGATTCCTTCATGGTGTTGCATTTTTTGCAATCAGCAATGTACATATGCGTGAGGATGTGTGTGTGTGTAAGTGTGTGTGGTAAAATTATTCTGAGTTGCAATATTGCAATGGGAGTCTAATTTAAAACAAAACAATAAATAAAATAGTTTTTCAAAATTATAAGTTTAAAGCAGAGAAAAGCGAAAAAAATTCACTGAAGTGAATTAAGGATAGCAAGACCTATGCAAATTGTGAAGCGCTGTGTATTATTTATGCGCAAGTGAGCTGTAGTAACTGCATATGTAGCGCGTACTGTGGTTGCTCTGAAATAGTTGTTGGAATCCTCAGTATGGGTATACTTCCTGATTTAAATGCCTTCGATTGCGGTCAAATCATAGATGCACGACTTATGGGCCATTCAATTTCAGAAATCGTCAAAAGGCTGGGATTTTTATGGTCTGCAGTGTCAAGCGTATGGCACGAATACATGGATAGTGGACAAAAAAGTAAAGATTGTGCAAACTGAAAAGTAAAATGAGACTTGACAGTGTGTGGAGAGAAACGGCTCCGGCGTATTGTACGTAGCGAGAGAAGCTATACTTAAGCTCAAATTACATCTCTGTTGAATGACCGTGTCTATAGTACAGTCAGTAAATGGAATGTGCAACGCTCACTTCCCCGTATGGGTTTGGGAGCCGTCGACCTACGAGTACACCACTGTACAGCTGCACTTCTTGTCTGAGCAAGAGAACTCTGACCCTGGAATGTAGACTGGAAACGAGTAGAATGGAGTGACGAGTCTCGATTCTGAATATTTAAAGCCGAAGGGGGGCTGAGAGTATGGCATCAGGCTCATGAAGCCAGGGATCTTGCGTGCTAGATTGGAGCAGTATAAGGGCATGATCTGGGGTGATATTTCATGACACTGTTTGGGATCTTTGGGGCGTGTATCGACCTTCCTCAATGCAATTCGGTACGTAGATTCACTGGGTTATCACTTCCATCCGTTTATGCTGTTCTGTTATCAGTACGGTAATGGAGTTATTCAGCAGGATAACCGTATCTCTCTCAAGTCCCGGTTAGCTACTGGCTGGTAGGATAAACCCTCCTCTGAATGTTTGTCATAAATTGGCCATAAAGAAGTTCAAACATAAATAATTTTGAGCATCTTTAGAATGTTTTGGAACAAGGCGTGAAAAGCCATCACTCAACACCAACGAATGTTATGGACCGCTTTAGCCAATATTTAGAAAGTCATATTGTTGAACGTTTCCAGAAATTTGTTGAATCTATGTCTCGTCGTGTGTCTGTCGTTATCAAGGCCACAGGAAGCCCAACTCGTTACTAAATATGTATCCCTCATTCAGTGGCTCTTCAGTGTATATTAACAAACTCTTAGGTCATTAAAGTTTGCCTAGTTCGAAGAAGCCTTGATGCTTTAAATTTATTTTTTATATGTTTATAATTCTGTGTTAAAATAAAACATTGAAATTTAAAACATTTAGAAAAAATGTTAAAAAGGTTTTTAAAAGTAAAATTGATTTGTACGAGTCTAAAACATGCGCGCATATACATATATTTACATTTGTGTTTGTGTGTTTTTGTGTTAGTAAAAGTTTGTTACAAACAACCCTCTAATAAGCTCAAATCTTTCAAAATAAAAAATAAAAAATTGTATACAATCTAAAAAAAAAATTCTAAAATTCAGTCTCGGTATTCCAAATTACCAAATTCTGTCAAAAGGAATAAAAAATACTTAGGATTAAAAGTAGTGATACTACAACGATCTGCTTAAAGAAGAATGACTTAAAAGTTTAATTAAGAAGTTTACAACAGTCATTAATATTGCTTGTTAAATATATTAAAAAATATCCTGTTTAACTTCTTTTTTTCTGCATCGCTGTTATTGATATGCACAACACTTGCAGTAAAGTAACTTAAACATGACACTTCTAATTAAGTCAGCTTCAAAGAAAAATAAGTTTTTCTTTTATTGTTGATAATTTTGAAAAAGATTCTTGCTATTTGTCTTTCCATAAACGGACTAAAACGTAATTTTAGCGTAATATCTGCATTTATTTTTGTATTATTGGGTAAATGTAAGTTGCCGAAACGTCGCACTGGAAATAATCTGAGGAGCTGTTGGCGATGGACCTCGTAATTTTGTGACTTGTTAAAAATAACGGGATGACACTTAAGCTCTAGCACTTTCCTCTTCCCCACTAGCACATTACAGCAGCAGAATGATAATGAGCCTCCGAAAGATTTAACGTTTCTCGAACTTTTCTACAAAACAGGTTTTCAGTTGTACCAGGACACCAACCAGCGACACTCCGGCAACAGGATCGTAACCGTACGCATTAAGATACCGCGGCATCATCATATGCTTTATGCTGGATATATATATATATATATATATATATATATATATATATATATATATATATCCTTTATATATATATATCCCTTTATATATATATATATATATATATATATATATATATATATATATATATATATATATATATATATATATATATTGTAATTTTCTTAATTCACTCGCTTTTCTCCAAAATAAATCTGAATTTAATAATTGTTGGTTATACTTTTTTTGTATACCATTTTTGATGGATAAAAGTTTAAAGGCTTTGTATGTATAATTCATTAAAATTTTCATTTTTATGAATGTATAAAAAATATTAAATTAAAAAAAAATTTTAAATATTATAAACCTTATTATTTCCGTTCTTACTCTGTAGTAAAAAAAATATCAATTAAACGTATAAATCAGATTACGTGAAAACGACAATATGCCCATTTATAATCTGAGAAATTATTTTTTAAAAAAAAATGTGTGTAAATGTTGATGCTCATTTATTAAAATGAAAGAGCATTTACACTGATGGTGGAAAATTTTGAACACATTTTATATTTTTCAATTGACACTTATGGATGACAGGGGGGGGCACGTGGTTAGAAGGAAATGCTAAATGCTATTAAACTGCCGTTGGAGAAGGAGAGGAAACGCTCTTGCACTTTCTCAGTTGAGTCACCATTATCACACCTAATTTAATATTTTATACACCTAAAGTAAATACTTAAATTTAAGGGTTTTTTTTATTGCTTGGATCCTTAAATTAAATTTTTAATATTTTAAATGCAGCAAAGGGCTAAGGTAATGCTGAACCCATGTAACTACTCAGTTTTCAAAAGACAGGAGATTGAGCTTCCATTCGGGGGGTAGGGGTGGAATCAGGTTCCCCGATAATCCTTCTACTTATATCTTGCACTTTCTTTTGTGAGAGATGGGAAAGGCAGCTTATGTTTGGTACAGGGCATATTGTAATGACGTGTAGACACGGGATGAGTATTTACGAATCGGGGGACTTTTCCATCATTCGTATCTACCGTTTCTCACTATTTATCCTCTTCAGAACGGGGCGATTTTCTATGAAACGCTCGCTAGGGACGGGGTGCACTTCAGGAGGGGGCGTTTTCGTGGCTAAACCTAACATAAGAAAAAAAAGCATAAATAATAAAATTTCAGTCCTAACGTCGTAATTTTTGGTACTCCTTTAGATTTTTACGCAAGTTGTCAGTTACATTAAAACTAGAATGTAATAACGTTTTTCTTTAACTTATATGAAATTTTATAAAAAAGGGAAATAAATTTCGTAAACACTATTCATTTTTTTTTTCCGAAATTTTCATTGACAAAACACATTAATACACTTTCAAGTTAATACAAAAATTACAAGAAAGATTATTTACAAACATAAATAGGAAAATTAAAATGAAGATTAAATGTGGAAAATCTCGAAGCACGGAGAAACGCAAAGTCCTACATTGTATGATTTGCAAGCACAAAATTTTTGTCATGTTTTTTTTATTGCCACTCGGTTTGTGACTATACTTTTTGGCTTTTTCACCCTTTTTGTTCATATTATGGTTAGGAAAATGCCTTCAAAACAATCAAATAATAACCTAAAGTCAAAGTTTTTGAAATAAGTACGCGAGATATATCCGAAAGTAACAGAGAGAGAGAGAGAACTGACGCTAAAACCCTAAAACACTCCACACTGTTATGAAAAAGAAAATAAAAAAGTATTGGGATAGTTATTAGAAACGCGAATGTTTTATATCAAGTGTAACTTTTACAGGCGATTTCTTGACACTTCTCGATTATCTCCTTCCCCGCCACAGCTGATAAGTAAAATACCAAATCCAAGAAGGATATAAACAAACTGAAAAGGTCAGGTTACTCTAGGTATGTTGAGTTTCACTATAAAGGGCATAGGGTGCCATTTAGAGGTCATTTAAAAACGTTCCAGCTGAAAAGTCATATATGCAACACCCGGCCTACTAGAGCATCTTTCTAAAATGCATATTTGCACCGCCCGGCCATGAAGTGCGTCCGTGATGAATGCATATTTGTACCGCCCTTCGCGAAGGGGTTATGCAAAGTGAGTAAATGACAGTGAAACCAAAAGAAGAAACTAAGCCGTTGGACGACCAAACGTCATCAAAGGAAAATGACGTCAGAAACTGTCCTTATTCGTAAAGCAAAATATATATAGTTGATGGATTATTGGAGTACCTGCTTCCCGCAGGGAAGCTCAAACTCCTATCATGAATTACTGGGTGGTTACATGGGTTCAGCTTATCTCTTAGCCCTTTGCTGCCTCATTAAAAAATTTTGTGTGAATGAATAAAACGTAAAGTAATTAAGAAATTAAAAAAAGTGAAAAATAAGAATTTAGAAATGTGTGAGAAATTAAATGAAGACTTGAGTATTAAATTAAAATGCTTGAGTGTTGAATTAAAACATTGCTTAAAGTTCGCCAAAATGAGCGCCTATATGAGTGAATTAGTGAGATTCTGAGTGGTCCAATCAGGGCAGCCTATCGGAACCTGATGAAGTGGGTGTCTGAGAGGGTGGAGTTCTGGAAGCCGAGGCGTTCTCAGAGCTCGTGATGCAGTTAGTCGGCTCGCTCTTCTCCTATTGGTCGAGAGCGAGTTCGATAGAGAAATTGTGAATTTCGAGAGAGAATGATTTGAGAAGTTAAATTAGGATATTTCGTGGTCTATTAAATAAAGGATTAATGTTATATTTATCAATGCGAGCAATTGCTCGATTAGTATGAGAGTCTATGTTGTTGAAAAACTTAATCGCGATTTTTTTTGAAGAATTCTTTTAAGGTTTTTAATTTTTAACGCAAATCTGATTTCATCATTTCTGATGTACCAGGGGAGAGTCTGTGATGATTTTTAAAATTTTGTTTTGTGCTGTTTCTAACATTTTAACATTAGAATAGGCTGCGTGGCCCCAGATTGGACTTGCATACAGGACAGGTCTGAGAACGAGTTTATAAATAAGCAACTTGTTTCTCAAGGATAAGCAAGATTTCCGTGCGATTAAAGGGAAAAACTTTTAGCGACGGAAATGTTAAAATTTCGGCGAACGCGAATGATATGTTGTTTGAAAGTGAGTCTTTTATCGAGGATCACCCCTAAGTATTTGGTGTTATTAGACCAGGGTATGTGTGTGTTGTGAAGGTATAACTTGGGTGGTTTCTTTTTTGATGTGATATGAGAAGACGGCCTCTGTCTTTGCTACATTTAAAGCAATTTTCCAAGTAGAGAACCAGTCTTCTAGTTTAGCAATGTGCTTGTGTAGGATAAAAAGCAAAATCGGCGGTAGATAGTTACTCAATTGACAGTCCAAGAGGAAGTGTTTCGGAAGTTAGAGTTCAGAGCGCTCACTCTTTTGATGTGGTACTGCGCAGCAGACGTCCATCTGTTGACCACGCATCATTTTAAACTACGACTATAACGGAGCTGGAAACATCGAGAATGGACCAGAGATAAATGAAAGAGACTGATTGTATGAACCCCCTGATTTCTCATTCATCACGTTGACAGTCGTGTCAATATGCGTCGCCTTCTAGGGGAACAATTGCTCTTTCCATGTATAGCAAGTAATATACAGACCAGTGGCAGTGGTAATATGCTTTGAATATATGAATATTTGAATATATGAATATTTTATGAATATATTTAGGGATACTTAGGTGGTAGGGTATACCATGAAAGCTGTGACTATATGAAGATAGCTGTGGATAAACTTTTTTAATGTTTATAATTATGAAGTTTTATAAACATAATTACAAAGAATAATCGATGCATCTACAATGTTATCAATAGACTTTTAGGAGCAGTTTAAATTACTTTCAAAACTTTAATTATTACGTTTTGCTGAAAACATTCTATTATTGGTTTTGTCATTTGTTCCAATACTTTGAACCATCTCATAAATATGTACACACATACACACACACAAACAAACACACGTATACAGTGTGCCCTCTTAAGTCCATTGTGACCTTAGTAATTTTGAATGTCAAGATCTATATTCATAAAAATGAGGTAAAATCGCCTTTTGCTTACAGCTCCACCTGGTGTATAAAGTTGGAATTAACATTATCTAAAAAATCGGTTAAGTTACATGAAAATATCAATTACAGATTTGTTCCACATCATCGATTTAGCAAAGGAAGACACCTTTCGTAATGTAATGTTAAAAAGTAGAGGGCATGAAAAGCATATTTCTTTAGTTCATATTTTCCAAAATTAATTGATGCAACTTCATTTTGAGCTGCGTTGAGGCCCCGCTAACGTTTCTTTCATGTATATATATACGGGTGATTTATTCTTTGAGCGAAGGTGATTATGCACAGTATATAGAATATCGACACACAGTTTTTGAGTTATGAACGCCAACTCCCAATTTATCATTCAAGTGGGGCTGAAAGCTTCTTTTTGTGCAGCACATGGCAACTTCATTACACAAAAAATCTACTTTTATGACTGTAGCTCTGCCGTTTAAGTTTATTAAGGTAGCAACAGACTTCAGCGGGCACACCGTATACATATATTTTTTCCGAAGCAACATATTTCCTAGAAATTAGTCGTGATTACTTTCTGTCCAATTCTTTGGATAGCTCATGTTCTTCGCGAATCAATTTTTCTACTAGGCAGGAAAACAGTGTTTCTAATATTCACATTATTTCCCGAATAAAATATTTTAACAATCTTATTCTGGAAACAGATTTCGATGAACATGTCTAGCATTATCGCAACAATAACTTATACGTGGTTACAACATATTACAAATAAAAATGAAGAAACGGAAAAGAAATATATTTTAATAATACATTTAATAAGTGTTGAAAACTGTAAAATGAAATTATAAAATATGCTTTGAAGCAGGTTTAATTTTTATTTTCTCTTGGAGGAAATGCATTGTGACCATTTTCTAAGCATAATTTTCATGTTAGCTTACAAATACTTAACTCTTCAGTTTAAATATATTTTTTTTTTAAACATACCTATATATTTTAATGATCTTGTTCCCAATACCTTAAAATATTTTTTTTTAAAAAAAAACATTTTTCGAGTAATTAACTCAATGAGTAAGTTAATATTTCTTAATATTAATTTTTTATTTATGACGTAATAAAGTAAAAAAATAGTTGATAGGGTCATTGTACATTTCTGAAAATTCTCGTATGCAGATAGGTTAATTCTTTAATGTGTTTTTTCTATTGTGTCCTTTAAATGTTTCTTTTCTTTTTTTATGGCAATATGCTAGTAATTCCGAAAGATCTTTACATTATGAGCAAGTGTACGTATTACGCCATAGACATTCCTTATACTCCAATCCAAAATACATTATTTTATTCTTTTGAAGACAACAATTTTGTGTTCTCTGGGTACTTCTTCAAATTTATCTTCATATCTAACTCACACGAAATTAATCATAATTTGTTTCGACGCCTTCCTTTCTCTTGAGAGAAAGCAGAGGATTTACAATGGTTGTTCACACAATATCTGTCGATGGTTGAGTACGTTCCTTTATATTTTTATAAATCACTGTATGCGATTGATTGATCGAGACGATGGATAGAACCTCTTGCTGTATTACATTATTTATGTACTGATGAAAACAACAAAACGTTACTACTGAGGAAGATTTTAAGAATTTTCTTATAAAAAACAGCAGATCTGTTTATTTAGTAGAATAATTCAGCACTTGACTTTTTCTTTAATTATTACATAATAAAAAACACAAATTCCTGTAACATTAATATAAACCATCTACTTTATAGATTTTTAATAATCTCTCATGTGCTTTTACTGGCACCCATCCAATATAGTGGTTAGCGACGCTGACTGTTGTGCCGTTGGGACTGGGTTCGAATCCTAGAGAAGACGTGGAGGTTTTTAAATGTATAGTGCCTTTGTGGTATGGTACTTTAAATAGCCGTCGAGCCGCAAGTCCTCTCGTGAGGTTGGTGGAAGGGGAAGAGAGGTCGGCAGTTCCCTGACCACCCCCAGAGTGTTCTCTCTCTAAATTGGGGGAAACCGAGATAAATCGTTCTATCACCTGTATCATGCGCAAAGCTACGGCTAACGACAAGCGTTTCATAGCCCTTTGTCATTATGAATTTCGTTGGCCTTGATCTGGCCTTTGGCCGATCAGGTGGTATTAGTAACAAAAACAACAACGCTTTTACTACACTGCTCACAAAAATTAGGGTAGCAAGAAAAGTGAGGAAACCTTCATGGGCAAAAAATGCAGATTATAAGTGTATCAAAAAGCAATACAGAAAAAAAGAAGCAAAGAAAAAAAACAATCGTATGTGAATTTTTATGCTTAGGAAGTGTATAAAAAGAATGAAATGATGTTTCAGGGCAACAATTTGGTTGTATAAATAAAAAAAAAAACCTTATTGTTTGGAAATGTGATACAAAATTTTTTTTGATGGTGCTTGGTCCCCCAAAAACTTCAAGACTGTTAGACACATGGTTTGCATAGATGCGATAAAGTTATCAATGAGACCATGGTAGATAGATACTGTTCCACTTTTGACGAAGTGTGATTTCCAAGGGACAATATAAGGAGACCCTGATATTGCAGTAACGCATCGTCTTTGGATTAACCAAACATATTTGATTGGATTAAAACCGGGAGAACATGCTGGCCACTTCACACGGTGTATTGTTTCAGCTTCAATAAGGTCTTCCACAAGAAATGCCATATAAGTTTTGGCATTAAAGGAAAGAAATTGGCAACAAAAATAGGTTTGTAATCTTTTGAGCAGTCAGACTCACCCACACAATGACATATTTTGAACAGTTTAAAAAAGGTTCTATTTTAATAGATTAAAGACCCACTTTCGGTTTTTCTAATTTTATAAAATTGTATGTAACTTGGCGTTTTTAAGTAACGTAGAAACAAAACAAAGTATGGTTTGTCAAGCCAAAAGACAGATTTATTCTATAAAATAAAAAAAACAATAACACATGTATTTTTATCTAATTTGATCATTTCAGCATGTTCTAATAAACTGATAAATAATGAATTAAAAATTTGATAAGTAATTGAATTTTGATGAAACTATATGATATGAAAACAATTCCATTTTTCCTTCTCATTTCAGCTTTTACTATGCATTGTAAAACGGGCACAATTTTCTTTAAATATTAAGTTTTGAATGTTATCATTTAGAAGAAGGATTTTAATCATTTTAGTAAACAAGTTAATACGTATCTCTATGAAGTCAACTACACATATTTATTCATGGCGATAAAGGAACTATATTGTAATTAGTTTCTCTTTAACTTGGTTCTCAAACTTTAACTTGACCCAATTTTCAATCATAATTTTTATTAAAAATAATAATGCATTGAATGCGATAAACATTTTTTTGGCGCTAAAGCTACAATATGATCATAATTATAAACCGTACAAATTAACAAGATGAGTATTAAATTTTGTATCTGTGTTACTTTTAAATATATATTTTATTTTTTTGTTTTACTTTTTAGTTCGATTCACTATAAAAGCGTGTTTTTTTTAGTTTGTTTTTAAACTATAACTTGTTTTATAATTATTTTTACTATACAGGATAAAAATCACAAAATTCCAGTGAATAATTTAATTAAGAGAAAATATACTTACCTACTTTCAAGGACTTTTTTAATTTTTCTTTGATGATTTGAGAAAAAATCCAATAAAACTAAAGAAAATGTTCCAAATGTGCGTTCCTAATCATAAATCACAGACACTTTTCGCTAATACAGAAACGTTATTTTCCAGTAAAACTGTCATATTTTGTTCGCGTTTTGCTGTCGTTTGATGATTACAAATAAGCATTTTGAACTTTTTCTTCCTTGCGTCTTTTGACAAGGAGAAGTGCTACATTTATCGCTTCATAGTGTTTTTGATAGAGTTCTTTAGGCAGCATTTGAAAATTTCAATTCAAATCAAACGTTTCATGTCTATCGCTTTTCTCATATTTACTTTCGCTATCACGATTAATATGCATTATTTCATCAGGTTCTTCAAGATCAGTTTCATCTTCAAAAAAGAGATCACAAATACCCATTTTTTATATTCTGCTCATTTACATTTATAAACCATAATTACAACACAGCTATCAAAACCACAAAATTAATATGGGAAATATAGCATATTCATAGAAAATATTTTTTTAAACAAAGTGGTCGTGCAGGGAACTCGATCAAAACAAGTTGATTTCATCGGATGCCACTCTCAAAAAAAAGGCATAATGTGACAAATTCATTTGAGTTCCCATTAAGACTGTCTAATAGGAGGATACTGTCAAGGTCACTGTTAACGAATTAACACAGAATTGAGTCATTCAACGCCTCAGACGACTGCTCCCATGTAAAAGTGAATTGATACAAAAACATCGATGTCACTTCTAAAAAATAGTTTAAAACTCATAAAAATACATCTCATTAAAAAAAAAAAAATACATCTTGGCCAAATAATCCTTCAAAAATCCATATATCATAAAACTCATTTACATGGGGAAAAAAGCAACAGAAAAATATTATTTACAGCTTTCCTAAAAGAAAAAGAGACGGAGTTAAACATGCCAGTAAGCTTGAAGGTCAAAGAGATGATAATCAAAAGCAGTATTCTAAGGGTTAAAAGGAACGTAATAAAAAAATATCTCTCATCGTGGGATTACAGGAAAGCAAATAAAATATATTTCTTTATTTGGTTTTAGGATCAAAGATAGCTAATGAGCGTTAGAAAGTGGAAAACCAGATGATATATATAAATTATATCAGTGTAAATGTACATTTTTTACTTTGTCAGAAAGCATTTTGTTTTACTTCATTCCAAAAAATAATTTTTAAGCCTTTTATATTTTCAATAAATACCAGTTTGAGAAACACTGCTTTAACTCATGGAGAAATTACACACGCTGCGTTTAGTTTCTCAATTCTTGTCATTAGAAAAAGAGAACCCTTACTACACCAATGAAAATAAATTGCCTACTGCGAATTTGTATTAAAATAAAACTAAATAACCGGTCGCAAGATTTTGTGATTTTTAACATTTTTTGTTTCTATCAAATTTGATTTTCTAATTTAGATAGTTTACCGTTATATCTAAATTTGTTTCAAAGCTTGAATATGGAATTCAAAAATTATTGATTTGAGAGAGAGATATATAAATAATATATGCTTGAATATGCATATATTATTTTTTAAAATTTATTTTTTCTTCATAAAACTAGTTTTATATACCATCAGCACTATGGTTAGGAAATATATGTTGAGATGCTATTAAGTTAAACGTTTTTATCTATTTGTTCGTTTTTTAAAAAAAAATGTATTAAAATTTCACTGAAATAGAAATACACACGAGGAATTTAAGTAATTTTGATTTAGATGTAGTCAGTATTCAATTGTCTCTCAAAAATATACAGGGTGTCCGAAAAAGATCCGTACAATTTCAAAAATTTATTGAAAAAGAAACAATAGGGTTACAGCGAAACTAATTAGGACATTGGATAGAATAACTCAAAAGTTTTTTTCTGCAGTATGTTTCTGACCATAGATGGCGCTACATGTCACACAAAGGAATATTAAAGCATTTTAGTTATTTCAATGGCGGATCGCGTGAAGAAAGCTCAATGTGTTGCGTGGATTATCGAAACAAAATCCGATACGCAAACACAACAAAATTATCGAACGACGTATGGAGAATCACCACCATCTCGGTCAAGCATTCGTGAGTGGTATCACAAATTTATGACAACGGGTAGTGTGGAACATAAAAAGGGATATGGTCGCCCTAGAACTAGAGCAAAAATTTTGGAACGAATACGTGAAACATTTCGCAGGAGCCCTACAAAATCAGCTACAAATGCCAAGATCCACGATACACGATGTGCTTCATAAACGATTGCGACTTACAGCATACAAAGTTCAGATTCTGCATGCGATAAAACCGGATGATTATGCGACACGTTACGGATTTGCAGTTGACATGCTGCATCGTTTGGATCCCAATGAACATTTTCTGAATCGAATACTGTTTTCCGATGAATCAACGTTTCATGTGCCCGGAATGGTCACTAAACATAACGTTCTATTTTGGGGCTCCGAACAACCACAAGCCGAACGTGAACTACAACGGAGCATTGAAAATGTGAACGTGTGGTGCGGATTGCTTCACGATCGCATCCTTGGACTTTTTTTTTCTCGGAAAAGACTGTGACCTCAAGTACCTACTTAGATATACTTGAGATTTATGCATTCCCACAACTGCAAGACCTTCAACCGAATGTCCTTTTCCAACAAGACGGTGCGCCTCCTCATTGGGGATTGACAGTTCGTGAGTCGCTGGATAATTCATTTCCACAGCGTTAAATTGGCAGGGATGGTCACATTGCATGGCCACCTAGGTCTCCTGACCTAACACCACTGGATTTTTTTTCTTTTAGGGTTATGTTAAATATACTGTATACGGAACGCAGGTTAACAGTCTCGAAGAATTAAAGCAAAACATCCAAACAGCTGTAGCTACTGTTGATGTTAGCATGCTGAAACGGTCGTGGATGGAATTGGAATATCGTCTTGATATTGTTCGTGCTACGAAAGGGTCTCATGTAGAAATTTCCTAAGGTAATAACTTAAGTTATAGGAAAAAAACTTTTTGAGTTATTATATCTAATGTACTAATTAGTTTCGCTGTAACCCTATTGTTTCTTTTCCAATAAATTTTTGAAGTTGTACGGATCTTTCTCGGACACCCTGTATAACACATATCATTCACAATAGTTACATGAACTTCCATGGTAAACGTTTCTAATTAATTTCAGCAATACGATTAATAAGAAATATTACTAAGGAGTAGGTTCAGAATTTCGACCCAAAAACTAATTTTATACTTTTCCCATTTTTATAAAATATGAACTTTTACGCTTCTAATGGAGCAAAAATTATCATTCTACGTGCAGTGAAAATATTTTTAATAATTTTATGAAAATATTTTACCACCTGTCACAGTCCACCTGCCACGCCCACTCATATGTAAACAAACTTTTTTTTCTGCATTGTAAGCCCCAATTTCACTATTCTTTTTCATTATTATTTAAAATACTTTGAACGGCAACGTCTAGTAGAAGAAATGAAGTGAAGCAAACGCTTGTTTACTATTTGAGACGTGCTGTTTGCATTGAATTTTGAGTCTTTAAGTAGCTTTTCTTATGGCTACATTTACGAATATTTTAAAATTTGTCATATATTTCCTGATAATTTTTACTTTTTAAACAATTTTTTCTCACAATGCCACGTTTAAAAATCAAATTTTTAAGAATAAAAGAACAGCTTGTTTGTATTCACAGTCGAAGGTAAGTGTGAAATCCGTTAACAATTCGAATGTTTCTTCTTCAGCCAAGAAGCTGAAATCCTGTATGGATTACAGCAATTTTCTTGGGGAAAATGGAAATATAAATGAAATTATAAATAAGAATTTATATTGTCTGAAGCTATAAAAATATCTGTTGTATGTAAAGAATGCAAAAATAATATCATTTCAATTATATTTTTAAGAAAAGTTCAAGGCTTGGCCACAGAATTTTCTGTTTCTTGCGAAACTTGTGGATTCAATCAACCATTTCTAAATACTGATATACATGGTCTCATGCAATTGAAAAGAGTCTTAAGTATTATGAAGTCAATACCAGGCTTTCATATGCAATGAGATGTATTGGTAAAAGTTAAGTCTTCTGCTAAAGTTTTGTGTGGAGTTATGAATTTACCAACTCCATCGCAAAGATTTAATAAAAAGGAATCAGGATTAGATACAGCCGTAGAGACTGTGGCTACGGTGAGTATGCAAATTGCCGCTAAAAAGCCAAAGATGTCAGCGGACACTCTGATATACCAGATGCTTATGATAGTACATGGCAAAAGCATGGGCATACGTCTTTGAATGGTGCTGTCATTGTAACAAGTTTTTATACCGGCAAAGTGCTTGATGCTTCAATTTTATCAAGATTTTGTAAGTGCCCTAACAAAATGCATAATGAGAACTGTAAGGCGAATCATTTTGGAAATAGTGGAAGTATGGAAGTTTCAGGAGCCATCGAAATCTTCCAACGCTCTGAAAGTTTGCATGGTCTGCGATATACCAAATTTTTGGGTGATGGTGACGCCAGGGCGTATAAAGCAGTTAACGAGATGCAGCCGTATGGAGATATAGGTATTGAAAAACTGGGATGTATTGGCTATGTCGAGAAATGGATGGGGACTCGCCTACGAGCTTTAAAACTAAACATGAAAGATAAAAAATTAAGTGACAAAAAAAAAACAATGGATGATCACGATAGACTTGCAGACGCTGAAATTGATTAATTTAGCGTTATTATGGATTGACTCTCAGAAACAATACCGATAGTATTAATAGTATTAATTCAATGTACCGATAGTATTAGTTCAATGAAGCGAGCCACTTGGGCTACACATTTTTATAAAGCATCTATTGATGCATATCCACAACATGCTATATGCCCAAAAAACGAAGATACCTGATGTGAGTAATTACAATGTACCGAGCAATTACTATAGGTGAAGTATATAAGCACAAGAACACCTTGCTATCAGAAGTATTCAATTACATCAAAAATGTGTGTACAGGGAATTATCAAAAACTATATATATATATATATATATATATATATATATATATATATATATATATATAATCTCCTTACCAAATGATTACCTGGTAAGACACAAAACTGTAACGAAAGTGTTAATTGAATAATATGGTCATTGATACCGAAAAATTTTTTTGTGCATTTGGGAACATTAAAAACTGGAATACTGGAATCTATCGCCTCCTACAATCAAGGTAATATCACTAAATGTCATGTTCTTGCAACATTATGTATATTAACAGGGTTTACACAGCTCGAGCAATGGAAACAGCTGATCGGAAGAGAGTACGTAAAGCAAATTATGACATTTTACAAAATTCTAAAGAAGCAAGGGTGAAAAAAAAGGCATGAGAAACGTGTATTAGAAGACACTTTAGCAGAAGAAAGAAAAACCCAAGCTATAAAGCTGCTATGCATTAATTACAAGAAAGTGTTTTAATAAAATCAATTTTTTTCTCAAAAAAAACAACTAATATTTTTACTATACCAGGAACATTTTTTCCCAAACTACTGAATTTAACTGATAACTTTGCATATTTAATAATTACACTCTAATAGATACTTTAATCAAGAGAATTTTTAAAAAACTTATTCTGACTTAATTTCTAGCATTGAACATTATGAAATTTCACTGTTTTTGAAAAAAAAAACCACATATGTGCAAAAAATAATTTTTCAAAAAATAACTAGATATCCTATCCATAAAAGCTCTGATTAAAGTATGTATTATGGTCCAAAGATTATTCAGTAAACAAATTGGAAATTTTTATTGTATAGAATGTTTATAAATGTTCTTTAAAAGTACCTATTTTTAACATTACTGAGATACAGATCCTGTTTCGTGAACCTATCCCCTTAATACATTTGAGAGGCCTTCAAATTTTAATATGAAAATAATTATCATTGGAAAAGTTCACGCTTTTTAATTCACAACGTACGTGAGCATAAAGTAATTAATAACTGGTAAAATCAAAAGTTTGAGCATACAGGTAAAATAAAAAATTAAAAACCTGAGCCTTTGACTCCAATTATCCTTTTTTCCCCTATTTGAGTTCAGCTGTGCTATACATATAAATCATAGTTTTCAGCCAGTATTTTAAATTTTTCTAAGGTTGGTTTTCTTAAAATTGTTGCTTGGAGGTCTATTTATCAATATAACTGTAAAATATATTTTTTGAGGTAGTAAAAAATTCCTTAATGAAACGCTGTTTAAATTGAATCTAATACTAATCAGAGCTATTAATTATTTTCTATTATCTTGTGTTAACATTTTCTCTCTTATTTTGTCTCGTTTATCATTCTCGAAAAATAAAAACACGTGCGATTTTATGATTACCAGTTCCTTATATGTGCAACTGCATCCTATCCTTGAAAATGTTTCCATTTCCACAGGGAAACTGTTGATTCATTAATCTGAAGAAATGCTTACGCCGTGTCAAAAGCTATTAATTTGCTGAGTTAAGGTTGCTGTTTAGAGAGAGAGATACAATGTTTTTCTATCCATTTGCATTTCATTTATAATGTAAGAAACTTTAGGTAAAAATTTTTATTGACGCAATGGCAGGCATACTGTTTGCGATAATTAAGATAGGCATTGGGTAACAAAATTATGCTAATATTTCATATTTATTGCGCAGAGATGATTGATCTTTTTCGAAAACTAATTTTAGTAAGAGGGAGAACATACTGAAAGAAAGAAAAATTGACTTGGGATACCTGATTATTCATCTTGAAAGGTATCACGCTTGCATTTATTGTCTCTTGTGTACTTTTTTCATTCAAATATAGTTCTGTAAATGTGTAAATAAAACACTAAAGTCCTTTTTTTGTCTACGCTGAAAACATAAGTAATTTATTAGTATTTACTAATTATAACACACACACATTTGGGAAAAATATAAAGATATAAAATGGAACGAAGAAAAATACTGTTGGTTTTTTTTAACGAATAAAGTTTTGTAATGTTAATTTGAAAATGTATGGTTTTCCAAGCAAAAGTGCTTCTAAAAAATTGAAGAATATTGAATCCTGATTAAAATTTTGAATTTAGATATATTTAACTTATAATTGAATAAATTTTCATTATGTATAATTCGTTAATGTTTATCACTTTTTCACAAAATTAAATGTTAGTATGTAAAAAAATACTTAATATATTTTTAATATTCTAAATTTAATGCTCAAGTTTTTATGTAATTTAACTTACTAAGTGAATATTAACGTCTCCCTATTCCGTTAAACGAGGACTTTTGATGACGGACCTCGTAATCTTGAACCATTGTTAATTGAGGAGGAGGACACCTGAGCTGGTACCCCCTCTCCTAGCTTCCAAACCATACCAATGGAGGATGCTTGATCTCAGAAGGATTTAGCATACGTCAGCCACTCTAGAGGGCGGGTCTTCTAACGCTCTAGGCTGGAACTAATAGCATGCATGTCGCAAGTCCGCGACTTTAACCACTACGCTACCACGGCCCTTTAACTAAACACGGACAAATTGGCTTAGACTATATAGACATAACATATAAAAATAGATTATGAATATGTCAACAAAAATTTTTAAAAATTATTATTTAAATAAAATTATACCAACTTTTGAGACAAAAAATACGGTGAACTATCCTTAAATTAAAAAAAAACATTAATCGAATAGATTTCTCAGATATTAAAATGATTAAACCATATGTGAGAACTTGACTTATTCAAAATATAGTATTCAAATGTAAATTATTTAATATTTAGGAATTATTTTCAGTAGTAAAAAAAGGCATAATCATTAAAGAAAAATCTAGATTTATTAAGTTAATGTCGGATATAAGCTCAACGTTTTTATTATAATATTTTTATTTGTTTAAAATTTTCCAAACTTCATATTAAGCCTTTATGAAAAAAAAGAAAAATTAAGTTCAATATAAACTCTTTCAATTATTCTTTGAGCAAATTAGGGTGTTATGCAAATATTTTTTCTTTCTCTCTAAACGCGGAAATAAAATAAGATACGCTTATATCAGTGGTTCTCAAACTTTCACTACTGGCGACCCAATTTTCAATCATAATTTTTATCGCCCCCCCCAAAAAAATAATAATGTATTGAATGCAATAATAATGCACTTTGGCGCTAAAGCTACATTACGATCATAATTATAAACCGTACAAATTAACAAGATTAGTATTAAATTTTGTATATGTTACTTTTAAGTAATTTTTTTTTTTACTTTTTAGTTCGATTCACTATAAAAGCGTGTTTTTCAGTTTGTTTTAAAACTATAATTTATTTTATAGTTATTTTTACTATACACGATAAAAATCACAAAATTCTAGTGAATAATTTAACTAAGAGAAAATATATTTACCTACTTTCAAGGACTTTTAAATTTGTTTTTGATAATTTGAGAAAAAATCCTATAAAGCTAAAGAAAATGTTCCAAATGTGCGTGTTACCAGTTCATTTGCGTCCTAGTCATTTTATCATGTTTAAAATTTACAACGTCCGTTGCCAGTAGCTCTCCTGCTGCTTCAGATTGAAACTTAAACTAAAATCAAATAATCAAGAATTCCTTAAGATTGATCAAGGTTAACCCTTAAATATCATGAATTTAATATTTTTAATTCCTAGAACAGATTGTTTTACAAAATTACCGTATGTAATTAATATTAAAACACCAAAAAAAACATCATTATTCGATTGCTTATGTGTTTAATGTTAATGTATACGAACACCGAAACACCACTTCTAATAAAATAAATGTAGATTGATCCTTACATGTAATACAACAGAGTACATATAACAAAAATATTGACAAACTGAAAATATAAAAATGTTTCGTATTTTTTAAAGAAACAGGAAAATCGGAAATTCATACGACGGATTTATTTGAAGAATTTCTTTTAGATGATAATATACTTTATTTTTGATGTTGCATCTGATACAAAGCACATATCTAATTTCTAGTATCGGAATTAAAGCAGACATTTTTAGAGCATGCATCACTGAAATTTATAATTGTTTGTGTTTGATTTTTCATGCATGCAGCAGAAGCGCAGAGAAAAGTATATGAGTCAAATCCACAGACGAGGAAATCGTATGGAATTTTATATTTGATGCATAAAACTGAATAACAATTTTAAGGAAGTGATGTCTATACAAACAGGATAAATTTCAAAATACTAAAGCTTGAAACTGAATATGCACAGATTTATATCTACTTAAATTTTATAATTGAATTTAATAAGGATTTAAGGTATATCTCATATATAACTGGAAAATATTGTTACTTGTATGAAGTTTCCTTTAATAAAAAATGAAAAACATGCTTCATCAGAAAATATTTTATGTTAGATAATTCAAATAATAATAATAATACTTTGTAGAAATGAATGTCAAAGTTTATACAAGATGATTCATAAAGAAATATACAATTACAATGCTTTATAAATCAAGAATAATGTAAGATATTATACATTACTTGTAACATAATTGTAATGGATAATTTTAAGATTTGTTAGGGTTTGACACATATATTCTATGTTTGAATCTTCAGTCACATGACACACATCATGGCAGTAATCTACTTCCATCCAAACGAGTATTAAGGTATCTGAGTGAAGTCCACCATCATTCCAAAGCAAAAATATTGCATTCCTGCTATTAAACAAAAAGATATTAAGCGTTGTTGTGCAGGAAGTTATGATAATGAAAGTATTTTTTGCGGAAGGTGTATTGTATCTTTTGTTTGATACAAATATGTGATGCCAAAATTACTTGCAGATACTTCAAAAATTCAGATTCTAATAAAGATTCTGAAACTCTTCCTTATTAATAATAAGTTTGTAATTCATAAAAAGAAGTTTTTATTGTGTGTGGTACTACATATCTTATTTGCACAATAAATATTGAGATTAGAAAAAGGCTCTGTGCCCTATTAAAATATTTTTCCGTTATGTAATATAATAACTTAAGTTTGAAGTAATTTGAATTTATTACTGTGAAATTAATAAAAGCTAAGAATTTGAGGTAAGCCTGCTCATAGTGGAGTCTTTTTTAATTGTCAGGGAAGACAATTTAGTATAGAAAAGAAATGCTCTTAATTCAAAAGTTTGATTTGCTCTTTTTCATAACATTCAATTAGAATAACATAAAAACCATATAGTTCATACTTTAAATGCAATGTTTCTCAAACTGTGGGGCGGGCCCCCTGGTGGGGACGATAGCCTTACAACGGGGGCGTGAGCATATCGAAAATAAAAGATTTAAACATAATTCATTTACTGGAATGAATTAAAAATATATACTTTCAGACATAAAATAAAAAATGCACTTTTATTCTGATATAATGTATAGGCGAGCGCGCGATATTAAGTCATAGAAAATAAAAACTTCTTCAATACCTAATTACCTATATTTGATCCTATAACCAAACCATGATGAGATATTTTTTTATTACGCTTTCTTTTTAAACCTAACATACAACTCTTTCAGAAAAAAAACTTATCCCAGACCCAGAATGGAAAAAATTTAGGAACATAAAAAATTCATCACTGTCATTATTTTTGAAATACTGCACATTATAGCTGTAATCTGTTTGACCTTCTAAATTATTGGTACATTTAGTTATTACCCCTCTCTTATGTGTTTGTTTCTCATTTAGGGAAGTTGTAAGTAATGTATTTCTCTGTTGCGCTTTTTCCATGCAAAAGAGTTTTATGATATTTCGACAACCACGTAGAGCACACACTTTGAAGGATTACTTGGCCAGGACTTATTTTTTAGGAGTATTCTCAAACATATATAGCATAACGAAAAACTTTTTACACATTTTTCTTAGCAGTAACATACATATTATTATAATGAATACACTTTTTACCCGGAAGTAGTCGCGCGGGACACACATATCACGAAACCGTTAATTCTGGCAAAACTATTTGTTTGTTACCAAAGAAAATTGAAAAGTCCTTGAAAGTAGGTAAGTAAACTTTCTCTTAATTAAATTATTCACTGGAATTACGATTTGTATCGTGTACAATAAAATAATTATTTAAAAAAAGATCGGGGTGACTCATTAACCCCGCACGACCGTATCGAGTGCGCCCCTGCTTCCGGGTTAAAACATGTTTAAGTCTTTTCGCTTTAAATATTAAAAAAAAATAATACAATTATTCTTCAGCGGAATTTTATATTATTGTTCATTATTTAACATCAATCATAAATGCTAATTCTGTGAGGCTTAAAATTACAATTTCTCTTAAAACTAATTATAATTTGAGCAGCCATTTAAAAAAATAATTTTACATTTTTGTAAACATTTTCGAGCACTTGGATTTGCTCTCCTTACAATTCAGCTATTTTATATCAATAATGTTTTATTTCCTTATAAATGAACTCGTGCAAAGAGCGGGTACTTCGGCCGGCATACTTTTAATGTATCATTGCTGCAGCAGAGTATTTTATAACTAATTAATTCATACTAAATTAAGAACAAGTTTAATAAGTATTAACGACTTCCATTTGCTTGTCTTGCAAAGCAAAATTTTAATGAGGAATGCTTATGATTATAGATTGACCCCTGAGTTATTTTTCTATATATTTAGCACAGATATCTATATTTTTCTTCTAAGCAGCCACCGCATTTTGCAATATGTTCAATTTAAAAATTAGAGAAAGGAAAATAACATAATAATTATCCTATTATTTTATTTATTTATTTATTTTTTGCTTAAAAGTAGTATACAAAATTTAAAACTTATGTTACTAATAATTAAGATCGCCTATTGCAGCTTTAGCGTCAAAGTGCATTTTTATTGCGTTCAGTACATTATTGATGTATAAGGGGGACGAGATAAAAATTGTGATCGAAAGGGGGTCGCAAGTATTGAAAGTTTGAGAAGCACTGCTTTAAATGCATTGAAAACATCTCGGATGATGTGGGAAGCCGAATAAAACTATATTACAAAGTAGCGATACTATTAATGAGATAGATATTACTTTTGAAACAACTCAGTTACGAGTAACTCAAGGACATTCAACTTAAATACGTTTAAGTTGTTTGGATGACATTTTATAGCACTTTTCATAAGTTTTCAGTTTTTATACAATGAAGCGAAGGACAATACGCCCAATTTGATAAGTATGTGTGTCTGTGTGTGTTTTGAGGGAAATATATCAAGAAAGTCCCCATGCAAAAAACACCATATGTTATAATATCTAATAAACTCATCTTGTTTTGAAAAACAAGTCGTGATCAATATAACACATTAGACTTAAAGCGTATTACTTGAAACGAGAAATCTAAGTGTAAAAGATCAAAAAGTTTGATTCTGTAGCATATGTGTTTGTGACTTACAGAGTTAGCGAAAGAAACCCATCAATATTAATAAATACATAGATATATATGAAATATGATATGTGGCCACAAAGATAATAGTAGCCCAGACAGTATTCGTTTTATTTTTCTCATGTTATTCATCATCTTTATGCAACCACAGCCAAGTTTTATTACTCTTCCGTGTGTGATTTGTTAGGTGCTGGAATTCGTTTGCGAACAGTCATTCTTGACACGTTCAGGAAGAACAGCAATGAAAAATGTTGATTACCTGAATTTTGATTTCCTATTGAAATCAAAGAACTCAATTTCATATGACTTTCTTCGTCTTAAAAATTATAATTTTTCTGAAATATTTTGTTGTTGTATCATATATGAATATCCTTGTTTCAATTAATTAAAAACAACTATTTTGTCTTAAAATATGTGCGAGAATATAAATATTTAAATTATTTTCATAGCTTATTGTCTTATACACATACACACATATTTAAACACAAACTGTACATTCTGGGTGCGGGAGAATATAACACGCATTTTTACACACAAAATAAGAACATAACATAATGAAAAACATAAAAAATAACTTCAAAAATAAAGTAAAAAAGCACAGTGAAGAACAGCTGTATAAAGATATATCTAAATACTCATTATATAGAAGAAATGACATGTATCATGATCTTGCATTATTAATTAACATTAAAAGTTTGTCATATTCATTTCCCATTATATCTTAAGGCATAAAATTGAACTCTTCACCTTCATCTTATCAAAGTTTCTCAGATTCATAAATTAATAATTAGCATCCATATTTCAACAAAATTGTCAGAGAAAATGCTACAATTTTCAGGTGGCATGGTTAATTATGATACATAAACATTATAAATTATACCTTCAATTATAAAATATTTCATTTAATAAATTTCGTTTTCAATTTTATAAATTTCATTCCATGCTTTTATTGTTTTTTGTACCTTATATCTAGACCTTAAAACATACGACAAGCATTGTTCATGTGTAAATCAACACAATTCGAGTTTCTCCTTACGAAAAAGGCGCCCGTTTTTATGGTGCATATAAATTAAAATTAAAAATAGAATTTGAAAAAATAGGTAAGCGTTATATATACAACAAATATACCTAAAACTATAATATGCAGTTTTAAAGTAAAGGTGCGTTTTTTGTAGTATTTAAAAGTACACACACATACATAAAGGGTGTTTTCTTAGAGGTATAGAACTTTAAATTGCAATAAAACAACCATGCATTATTCGATTGACATGAAGTTTTTTTATTCGAAAAAAAACTTGTGGCATTTCATTTTAAATATGATTTCTGGCATAGGTCTGCCACGGCTGGCTCAGATGTATTCCAATCTGGACGACTAATTTTCGATGACTTTTTCCAATATTGTGGCCGTATATCGGCAATAACACGGCGAATGTTGTCTTCCAAATGGTCAAGCGTTTGTGGCTTATTCGCATAGACCAATGACTTTACATAGCCCCACAGAAAATAGTCTAGCGGTGTTAAATCACAAGATCTTGAAGGCCTATTCACAGGTCCAAAACGTGAAATTAGGCGGTCACCAAACGTGTCTTTCAATAAATCGATTGTGGCACGAGCTGTGTGACATGTTGCGCCGTCTTGTTGGAACCACAGCTCCTGGACATCATGATTGTTCAATTCAGGAATGAAAAAGTTAGTCATCATGGCTCTATACCGATCACCATTGACTGTAACGTTGTGGCCTTCATCGTTTTTGAAGAAGTACGGACCAATGATTCCACCAGCACATAAAGCGCACCAAACAGTCAGTTTTTCTGGATGTAACAGTGTTTCGGCATACACTTGTGGATTAGCTTCACTCCAAATGCGGCAGTTTTATTTGTTGACGTAGCTATTCAACCAGAAGTGCGCTTCATCGCTAAACAAAATTCACTTACAAAAATCGGGAACAACGGCAATCTTGTTTTGGGCCCAATCGACGAATCTACGCCTTGCTTGATGATCGTTTTGATTAATTGCCAAACCAAACTGAGAATAAATCACTTGACAGCTGTTAAATCGGTCACCCTCTTGGAAAGTAATGCCAACCTAAACTTCTATACCTGAAAAAAAACACTCTTTACACACACACACACACATAAATATATATATATATATATATATATATAATATATATAATATATATAATAATATATATAATATATATATAATATATATATAATATATATAATATATATAATAATATATATAATATATATAATATATATATAATATATATATATATATATATATAATATATATATATATATAATATATATATAATATATATATATATATATATATATAATATATATATATATATAATATATATATAATATATATATATATATATATATATATATATATATATATATATATATATATATATATATATATATATATATATATAATATACTGCTCAAAATAATTAAAGGATATTGTGGTTTTAGGTAGATTTTGTGGCTGGGAAACTTTTTAGCTGATTGATACATGGTTGACAGACGTTCTTGGTTATAAGAGAATAAATTACACATGTTTGGCAGAAAAAATGCTTTTTATTGCGCATTTGTGTACCAAAGGAAAAAAAACACAATTTGTTCATGTAAGAAAAAGGAACAAGAAAAGGTGTTTTCTTCAAAGGAAATCATTTTCAGTAGGGGGTATGGTTTCCACGGACGGCCAGCAACGTTGAGCACCTTTGAGGCATGGAGTCAATGAGGCTATTAATCACGAGTTGGGGTATTCTGTCACACTCTTCCTGAAGAGTTCTTTCCAGTTCTTGGAGAGTTTGTTTGTGTGGTTGACGTCCAGCAATTCGTTTACCTAGAGCGTTCCAAACGTGCTCTATTGGATTCTGTCTGGAGAACACGCTGGCCATGCCATTCGTACGATTCCTTCCTCGAAAAGGAAATCCTCCACCAGGTTAGCACGATGTGGCCTTTAGTTATCGTCCATAAAAATGAAGTCATCTCCGATTGCTGCAATTTAAGGGACTACAATAGGTCTGAGGATTTCATCCCTATATCGGCGAGCAGTCAGAGGTCCTTCTCGAATGATGTAGAGGTCTGTGTGCCCGTCAATGGAGATGCCACCATACACCAACACTCCCCCACCGACAAATCTGACACTTTCGTGCACAAACGCAGGATTATTTCTACTACCAAGGTCCCTCCAGATGAAAATACGCCTATTATTCGGATCAACAGAAAAACGGGACTCGTCCGACAAAAGAACATTGCTCCATTCATTTCTCCTCCAGTTCACATGCTCTGTTGCCCACTCCCTGCGGTCGCGACGACGCCTTGATGTTAGTCTAACACATACTATCGGTCGGCGAGCATGCAGACCTACACCATGGAGCCGGTTTCGGACAGTCGTGAGTTGAAACCGTGGTGCCAGTAGCAGAGCGAAGGTGTGGTTGGAGAAGACTAGCGTTCATATTTCGGTGTCTCCGAATCATTAACACTAAATAACGATCTTTATTGGGCGTTGTTGCCCTTCTACGACCTTGTCCTGGTCTTTGGCCTGCACTTCCAGTCTCTAAAAAACGGTTCAGATCTTGAAATCACACTTTGTGACACTCCAATGGCTTGCTCTACTTCGGCTTGAGTTTGGCCCTCTTCTAACCTACCAACAACTCCCCAAGTCTCTGAATCGGTTAAATGACTTCGATGAGACATCGTACTCATCGAAACAAACAAGTCACTGAATGCCGATTATCCTTGTCATCATTTCAGTTGAAAGTCAAATTTCTTTCGCTGCCGCTGAAGCAACGTTTTTGACGTCGAACTCACAATTAGCATACTCCACTGTTTGAAAATCAGAAAAATACGCATTTGTAATCCTTTCCTTTCCATTTTCAGCAAAAAAATTTCGCTTACATCTTTATTTTATATAAAACTTGCAATATCATTTAATTGTTTTGAGCAGTATATATATATATATAGCAGTAAATAAATTAAAAAGAAGACTAATGAATTCTAAAAACATCTTAAGAACAAACCGAAAGAACCAAAAACTTGGAGCCATCACAAACCAGAACAGAGAAATATATATTTTTCAGGCCCCAGGCCTGCTGGTAAAATTAGAAGGGCACCAACTCAATAATATATATATATATATATATATATATATATATATATATATATATATATATATATACGTCTTTATTTCTTTCTAATGACATGACATTCAACATGGTGGTCCTTTGGCGTGCAAAAGTAGAACAATAAAGAACACTTCGGCGAGGAGTCACCAGATACGCATTTTCAAAAATGCGTTCTCCATCGTCAGCGCTCGCTCCCTCTTTAAATAGTCTTAATTACCCATAAATCCTTACGTGAAGATAAAGAGTTCACTCTATTTTTATTTATTACTTACTTAATTTTTAAGCTAACTTCAAACCTGATAGTCCCCCTCCTTTCCGCTAAAGCATGACACAACCAGGTTGGCCATCCTGACTGGCATGTCCCCAGGGGATAAAACTAATAATATTTCAATGTTATCAAATTCCCCAAATGAAATAAAAATTCAGATGATATAATAATTGTGTAAAAGAGTGAGCTGTGGTGAATCGTGGCATGCAAAAAATAGCAATATTGTATAACAAAATATTAAAAATTTGGTATACAGCTATGTGTTACGTATAATTGTTTTCTGAAAAATATCACACATCTAATACTTTCACTGCGACTATAATAATGATGAGCTTAAGAACAAACATAAGATAAAGATAATTCACATTAGACATCCAAAAATTTAGTAGTATTAAACAACATAACATAAGATCAAGTGAAAGTCACAGTAAATGTGTATCAATCGTAAACAATGTTGATAAAGTGATAAATGTCGAAAAGTTACAAGTACTTCAAAATGCTATTGAATGTTCGAACAATGGTTAAGTAAATACATAGAAAGAATATATATGGAGTAAATAACAACAAAATGAATGTAGGAGCTCCCCAAAAAGAAAAGATTACATAACTATATCACAGAAATTTACCAAAATAAACACAACATCAACATTTTATCAAAATGACACTAGAAATATAAAATGCAAAGAAAACATATAAGTGTATTTCAGATAAATCAAGTACAGGTAGAAGTTCAATCAATGTCCATATATTTTTTTTTTTTGTCAAAATGTTTCACCCAGTTTTTTCTTGGAAAAATCATAGTTCCACTTTAATCATTCAATTATTGTTTATCGCACAGTTCTTTGTTTATTATTATCATTCGAATCACTACTCAACCAACTTATTTCAAAAATACACAACCATAATAAAATCTTCAGAATATCACATAATATTTTGTAACTTTTAGAATATACTTCTATCACAAATAATCACAATGAAATTATTATAACATCATGTATCATAAAATTGATCTCATCACTATGTTTTCATACAGTTCATAATTAAGTTATTTTTCTTCAAAAATAGTCTTCAATAATGTGTTCATTATGAATAAAGATACAACACAAATTCACTTACATTAAATTTTGATTTTCATAACGTAAACAAGTCTTAAATTCAAATTTTAAAATCAAGTTTTATTTTCATTCTTCTAAATAACAATGCATTTTTCCCTTTCCCTACAAAAAATGTTTCAGAAAACACTCTATAACAAATATAAATCAGAATTTAGCATAATTGGAAATTGGAGTTTGAATAAAAAGATTTTAATCTGGGAGAATGAACAACATCTGTTAATTTTTATGTATATTGATTTGGATTATCTATTTCATAAGTAACATATGAGAGCTTGTTGACAATTTTAAAAGGACCACTATAAGGATTTAGAAGTTTACTTGAATTAGGGTATGAAAAATTTTGATACAGGACTAAATCTCCAATTTTAAATTTTGCATCAACATAATAATTATCTCATACCTTTGTTTGTCTATCTTATGATTTTTAATTGTTCTGTTTACTGCAATTTGTCTTGCTTGTTGTATGGGTGGATAGTTCAATTTTACTTGATTAGGTAATGGCGAGTCATATGGCAAAGTTCCAAACATTAAATATGCAGTTGGAAAGCCAGTAACATCATGTGTAGAGTTGTTGTATTCATATGTAACTTGTTCTAATAATTTTGTCAAAGGAATTTTTGTAGTTGAATTAACTTTACATCTTAGATTTGCCACTAATGTCTGATTAATTCCTTCCTTCTTACCATTGCATTGTGGTCTTTTTGTTGAAGTTAGCAATTGTCTAATATTATGATGTTTTAAAAATTTCTTAAATTTAGAAGAAGTGAATGCAGCATTTCTATCACTTAACAGTTGTTTTGGGCATTGAATTGAAAAAAAAAATGTTTTAAGCAATTTGTATAAGTTTCAAAAGTGACACTTTTGAATGGAAATGTCCAAGCATATCTGGTAGAATGGTCAAGAACAATATGCAGGCATTTCTTTTGAGAATTATGATAGTTAAATCCTCCTACAGTGTCTAGTAACACCATTTCAAATCATTCTTCTGCTATAGGAACTTTTACTAATAATCCATACTTTTTTGTGTAGATTTTTCATTCATTTGAAATAATTCACAATATTTAACAAAATTTGAAATATCAAATATAATGTTTTTCCAGTAGTAAATTGCGGAAATTAATTTTAATATATTTTTCACACCTGGGTAACTAAATTGTTCATGTGCAGGTTTAATTAATTTTTCTCTCAAAGCTAATGGTACTACAATTTTAATTAAATTATTTTTATTAACATTTAATACATCATTATATTTTGTATATTTTGGATCATTAATGTTCTCCGAATTTTGGTACTTAATAATTTCATCAGTATTGAAAAAATGACAAATAGGTGATATATAATGACATACAGGGTTCCTCGAAAACATGTCTGCCTCAACATTTAATTTGCCTTTTTTATAAGCTATTGAATATTCATACTGAGAAAGTTTTAAACTCTCTGAAATAAACGTCCAGTTAAATGTTTTACACTTTTAAGCCATTGTAAAGCAGCATGATCAGTATGTATTGTGAATTTGGATCCATGTAGGTAGCAGTGGAATTTATCTAAGGCATCTATAATTGCTAAACACACTTTTTCTGAAATTGTATAATTTTTTTCATGTTTAAGTAATTGTCTCGAGTGATAAGCTATGGGGTAAAGTGTTCCATCTGGGTTTGTTGTTTCAAGACTATACTTATTGAATCCTGGCTTAGTGCGTCACAAAACACATGACATGGATATTGTGAGGTATAATTTAAGTATAGGTTTTGAGATTAAACAGTTTTTTAACTTTTGATAAGCTTCTTGACATTCATGTGACCAATTCCAAATTGCATCATTTTTAAGTAATTTATTTAATATTGTACTATCTCCGTAAGTTTTGCATAATCTTAAATAAATTTTTGATAAACATTGATGGAACCATGAAATCGTTGGATTTCTTTTACATCTTTAGGTGGTTCTAATTTTCTTATTGTTTCACTATTTAAATTACTTGGGGAATAATGACCTTGTATTATTTCATATCCTAAAGATTTTATTTCTCCTGGGCAAAACGATATTTTCATTTTTTAAGTTTAATGTTTTCTTTTTTACAAATTTGAAATATTGTATATAAATGAGTCAAATGCTCTTCCCAAGATTGTGAGAAAATTATAATTTCATCAAAATAGTTTAAAGCAAAAGTTAACTGATATTTTTGTAAAATTTGGCTGACAGTTCTTTGGAAAACAGCTGGGGAATTTCCCAGCCAAATGGAAGTATTAACCATTCATAGAGTCCAAAATTAGTTGTGAAAGCCAGTTTCTCTGCGTCTTTTCCATGAATTTTAATCTGTCAATATCCACTTGTTAAATCAAGTGTAGAGAAAAATTTAGCATGAGTTAAATTATCAATTATAAAGTCTATCAGAGGAATCTTTTCACGGTATATCATTTAATTTTCTATAATCAATACATATTCTTGATTATTTCCCTGCATCCTTTTTGTATGCTAAAGTTACAGGGGCAGCTTATGGGCTATGGGAGGGTCTAATAAAACCTGGTTTTAACAATTCTTCTATCTGTGTTTGTATTTCTTTAGATTCTTGCTGACTGTCTCTATAGGAGCGTAAGCTTATAGGAAGGTGTGCGATTAAATAAATTCTTTGTGGTTCCAAATTGATACAACTTACGTCATACTTATTTTGTGAAAATATGCCTTGAAATTTGTCTAGATGCTGGGTTAAATCTTCCTATTGCTCACTAGTTTGTTTTGGTATTGTGTCTTCGCCAACCATGGTTGGGTTAAACAATCTTTTCAGATCAGCTTCAGGGCTGTTTGGTATTTGTGATCTAAATCTTTATTACTCTTAACATTAATATTAGTTTCATGATTAGCATTGGAATAGTTCATAATTTGATCATTTTTAAGAGTTTTATTATATGTGTGTGTTTCATTATATGTTCTCAATTGATTGACACACTTATTATTTGCAACTTTAACATTACTTAATTTTTTACCAAATTGAAAAACACACATTTTACGAATACTAATGTCAAGCTTAAATAAATGTAAATGTTCAAGTACTAGAATAATATAAGGCAATTTAGTATCAATTTTAAACAAATCTATTTTCTTAGATATACTTCCAATATTCAGATAAACTGTAATTATACTTTAGAATGAACAGTCCCGCAAGTTTGATTTATGTTTACATCACAATTTTTAAAGTCTTAAAATTTTTAAGCTGCTTATATAAATTTATTGGAATTAATGACACATTACTTCCTGTGTTAACTAGAGCAGTGTTTCTCAAACTTTGAATACTGGCGACCCAATTTTCAATCATAACTTTTGTCACGCCCTCCTGTACAACATTAATGTATTTATTGCAATAAAATTGTATTTTGAGAGAGAGACGCTTAAGTTACAATACGAGCTTAATTATAATCCGTACAAATTAATACGATAAGTATATTAAATTTTGTATATGTAACTTTTAAGTAATATATATTTTAAGAAAAAACTACTTAAAATATATATAACTTACTTATTATTATGTTATTTTTCTTTCTCTAATTTTTTTAAATTGGAACAGATCGCAAAATGATATATTTAAATAAAGATTTATTTCCTTCAGCATTCATTTCTCAAAGTACAAATGTCATTAGAAAAATAGTTCAGTCTATGTTTCTCTCTATCATATTCATCACATCTGGCATTATAGGGTACGTTTGTGTGAGTCTGGACAACCTATCGGACGTCTGCGCAAAACATGTAAAAATGCTTTTTCTCGAACAATTCCAGTCAGTTTTGGTCAACTTGATATTCCTATAGCTACCGAATCTAACTTGAATGTACATTTTTTAATTTACACGTTAATTGTAATTCACGGTAATTAAGTATTTACGGCAGTAGATTAAAACAAAATCATACATACATTTTTATGTCGTAAGAAAACATTCGATGATAATAAATAATCAACAACTACACAGACGAGCATGGTTCCGAAAATTAAATCAAGGTCATATTCTCAAAAATACTTAAATTTTGGATTTACCACTACTGAAGTAAATGATGGGAAAAAAGCCCAGCTCGTCATGTGTTAAACTTACGAATCTGAAGAACAACATGTGAAAGTTGTTTTTAAAACATGTAAAATCATTTAGCTATGTTGGCAAAGAATTTTAAAAAGTATTTTCTGGATGCGGACAACTTGGTAGCAAGTTACGAGTGGATTAGGGATCTATTTCAAGATACTTCAGAAGGGCTCTCAACTTCCGTAGAAGAAATCTTCATAGATTTCACATCCAGTGAAAAATTAAAAGGCAATTTTGTAATAAATCGCTCTTTGAATTTTGAGTAGAGGTGGATGATGAATTATCTGCACTGAAAACAAAAGCACTTCGTATACTATTACCATTTTCAACATCCTACCTTTATTAAACCGAATTTTTTGTGGTGGCTGCTATGAAGACAAGTTATAGATCTCAGCTAAATATAGAAAAATAACTCAGAGTGTTAATTTCTGATATTAAACCTTCCTTTGAAAAACTTTCTTTTACAAGACAAGCCCATGGAAGTCCCTAATAATTATTAAACTTGTTCTTAATTTAGTAATAAGAAAATATTTATAAAATACCTTCTTCAGTATACTGGCTGAAACACCGGCTCTTCGCATGAGTTCATTTTTTAGATAAATAAAACATTATTCTTGATATAATAGCTGAACTGTAAGGAGAGTAAAACTGCGTGCATGAAATTGTATACAAAAATGTAAAAGAATTTTTTTAGATAAATGCTATAATTGTAAATAACTGTAGTTTTGTACCTCACAGAATTAGAATTAGCATTTAGAATTAATGTTAAATAATGAAAAATGATATAAAATTACGTTGAAGAATAATTGTATTACTTTTGAATATTTAAAGCGAGAAGACTTCAAAATGTTTTAACCCGGGAGCAGGCACGCATTCAATACTAACGCTAATGGTAGTGTGGGGGGACTCGGTCACCCCAATCATTTGTTTATAATTATTTTTACTGTACACGAGATACAAATCAGAATTCCAGGGAATAATATTATTAAGAGAAAGTATATTTACCTGCTTCCAAGGACTATTAATTTTCTTTGATGATTTGAGAAAAAATCCAATAAAACTGAACTAAAATGATTCAAAAGTGGTACTAAAGGACGCAAATCAGAGACACTTTTCACTAATATTACAGAAATGTTAAATCAATCAATTTTTTTCCAAATATCGTAAAACTCTTTAATATTTACAATTTCCCTAAGCGAAAAGCAAACGCATGAAAGATGGGATGGAACTAATGTAGAACTATCCATACCATAAATTTGAATTTCAATCAAATGATTAGCAAATTTATTATGCAGCCTGGCTGAAAAGTGAATTGCATCTTCCTTTTCTCTTTCTACAACTAATGTACAGTATTTCAATAATAATTACAGTGATAAATTATTTATCTTAGCATTTTCTCAGGGTCTGGGCTTCGTTTTTTCTTTTTAATGAGTAGTATTTTATGTTAAAACGTAATAAAGAAATCTCTCATTGATGAAATACAACAAATTAAACAAATTTTTTTCCCTTTAATTTGGTTTTGGGATCAAAGATAGCTATTTTATGACAGAAAAACGCCAGATGATAAACATAAATTATATCAGTGTTGTGTATTTTTTTACTATGGAAGAAAGCATTTTGTTTTACTTCTCTTTCCAGTTATTTTTTTTAAAAAAATTCTCTAAATTTTCGATATGCTCGCGCCCCACACATTGAGAAACACTGAACTAGAGTAATGCAGTGCTTGGAACATACCGCTGAATCGATTATTAGTTTCCATCCTTGCCTTTGGACATTTTAATTATTTCTGGGTGGGCAAAAATTATGTCGATTCTGTTGCACAAACTGCCTAGGATGACTGTTGAACTGTTGCCTTCCATTGAATCGCAACATATGAGATTGATGTGGCTGTCCACGATATCCTCTTGATTGGAATCGGTGTCGTGTATCAGTTCCTCTGTTTACACTGCCGTATTCTTGATTATTCCATCGGGTATAATTTCCAGTTTCTATCGCATTACGGTTTGGATTGTCTTGTGTTACTGTGATTAATTGCCGCATTATCGAAATCCATTCGCAGGATGTGTAGAAATCTTTTTAATAATTAAAAAATTTTTAAATTGAATTGGACTGGATAATGTCATATGTTCCACAATGGAACTGTCACCATAATTTAGTTTCTTCCCTAACAAAAGTTTTTTCGTAAAAAATGAAATTAATTCTTTAGTGTTTTTTAATTTTATGTTGTGAAATTTTTGAATCCCCTCTTGTCTAGTCGTATCGAACGCCGTAGTGAGTAGTTCCTTACTTTCTTGTTAAGACTTTTCAAATAATTGGTTAACATACCAAAATTTAAAATATACTCCCGTGAGATATCTAGCACTATTTTCCTTCTTCCATTTTTTGGTCATTTTGATATTCCAAACATTGTTGATCAAAACAGTCAAGAAATTTTTTAAACTGCAAAACCTATTTGTGTCAAATTCAAGGGAAAAAAAGTGTTGGTTCTAATAGTTGACTGGGGAGACTCCTGTCAGAAAAAGTCGTCCTCCATGGTAGTATCGTTTTCAATGCAGTCCCTAGCTCGAAAAATTTTTTTTTGAAGTTCATTATCTTGGTTTCGTGGCATAGTTGCGGTTCCTTGCGTAACCCTGTCGGCTCTTGTCAGGCCCCAGGCCTGCTGGTAAAATGAGAAGTGTATCTTCTTTATAATACGTCTTTATTTCTTTTTAATCACATTAAATCCAACATGGCATCCCTGTAGCAACCGAGTATGAAAACAAAAAACACTTGGACGTTGAGTCACCAGCGAAGCATTTTAGAGTATGCGTTTTCCCTCGTCAGCGCACGCTCCAACTTTAAATAGTCTCGATTACCCACAAATCCTTACGCGATGGTAAAGAGTTCGCTCTATTTTTATTTATTGCTTACTTAATTTTAAGCTTACTTTTCAAACCTGACATATATATATATGTATATATATATATATATATATATATGTTTATATATATATATATATATATATATATATATATATATATATATATATATATATAAACTACTAGCCGTTACCCACCCGCCTCACTGGGTATTTCACGATGTTGTATATATGTATACTGTTTACATATATATTAATTATTGATATCTAGCATTAAGAATTCGATTGTATTGAAAAATATATTTATAGCTGTTACACTCTCACCCCATGATATAAAAAAAACTTAAATTATAATATCTAATTTCTATTTATATCTAAAATAGAAGTAGAAAGATTTTTTTCGCTCACTTAACCTAATAATCAAGTGCATTTCCACCAAAGCAACTTTCAGTGGATCTCTACTCCATAAAATAAACATGCGTGCTAAATTTCAAGTCTAAATCTAACCGAGCAAAAACGGAATTTTTATCATCAATACCTCGTTAACAGCATTCTTAGCGGATTGCAATCCAACAAAATAAGTATGCAAACCAAATTTTATTATTTTAGTCTTAGCAGTTTAAAAACGGGAATTTTGTCTATCAATACGCCCCAATAGCTCTCCCTACTTCCCCCTGGAGTTTATTTCCGTAAAATCCATTCTTAGTGGAACTCTATTGAACTAAAGAAAAGTGTTCAACAAATTTCAAGCAAATGAGTTAAATTCAAAAACAGGAATATTTCTATAAAACGCCTTAATTCATCGCAACCCCACTTCTTTGGGGGTCCATTTTCGCAAAAATCTTTGCAAAAGGAACTTTATTCCATGAATGGAACATACCTTCTAATTTTCAAGCAGGTGGTTGTATTAGTTGAAAAGCGGAAATATTTATCTATTACGCCCCTTGATCCCCCTCAGTGACCATCAATTTCCCCAAAACTATTTTGTAGCGAATCTCTACACCATGAAAGGAATTCGCTTAACGAATTTTAAAACTGCACGTCTACTAGTTTAAAAATGAAAAAAAATTATCTATAACGCCCCTTAAGCCCCCGCAACCCACTTAGGAAACGATATTCACAAAACCCATCTTATGGCAGATCTCTACTCAGTGAATAGAATCTGCTTATACTCAATTTCAAGATTTTACGTGTAATAGTTTAAAAAAGGCGTTAATTGCCTATAACGCCCCTTATTTCTCCACAACGCCACTTGGGGTCGATTTTCACAAAACCCATTTTACAGCGGAATTGTACTCCATGAAAGGAATCTGCTTAACAAATTTCAAGACTGTACGCCTAATAGTTAAAAAATGGAAATTATTATGTATAATTCCCCTTAAGCCCCGCAACGCCACTTAGGAAACGATTTTCACAAAACCCACCTTATAGTGGATCTCTACTCTATGAATGGAATCAGGTCACTTAATTTCGACATTTTACGTCTAATAGTTTAAAAAAGGAGTTAGTTGCCTATAACGCCAATTTATTCTCTACAACGCCACTTGGGAGTCTATTTTCACAAAACCCATTCTGTAGGGGATATGTACTCTATGAAAGGAATCCGCTTATCAAATATCAAGACTGTACGTCTAATAGTTTAAAAATGGAAATAATTATCTATAACGCCCCTTAAGCCCCCGCAATGCAACTTAGGAAACGATACTCACAAAACCCATCTTATGGCAAATCTCTACTCAGTGAATAGAATCTGCTTACTCAATTTCAAGATTTTACGTGTAACAGTTTAAAAAAGGCGTTAATTGTCTATATATAACGCCCCTTAATTCTCCAGAACGCCACTTGGGGTCGATTTTCACAAAACCCATTTTGCAGTGGATCTGTACTCTATGAAAGGAATCTGCTTACCAAATAATTTCAAGACTGTACGCCTAATAGTTTAAACATGGAAATTTTTATGTATAACGCCCCTTAAGCCCCCGCAACGCCACTTAGGAAACGATTTTCTTAAAACCCACCTTATAGCGGATCTCTACTCAATGAATGGAATCAGGTTACTTAATTTCGACATTTTACGTCTAATAGTTTAAAAAAGGTGTTAGTTGCCTGTAACGCCAATTTATTCTCTACAACGCCACTTGGGGTCCATTTTCACAAAACTCATTCTGTAGGGATCTGTACTCTATGAAAGGAATCCGCTTATCAAATATCAAGACTGTACGTCTAATAGTTTAAAAATGGAAATAATTATCTATAACGCCCCTTAAGCCCCCGCAATGCAACTTAGGAAACGATATTCACAAAACACATCTTATGGCAGATCTCTACTCAGTGAAAAGTATCTGCTTACTCAATTTTAAGATTTTACGTCTAATAGTTTAAAAAAGGAGTTAATTGCCTATAACGCCCCTTAATTCTCCACAACGCCACTTGGGTTCGAATTTCACAAAATTCATTCTGTAGGAGATTTGTACTCTATGAAAGAAATCCACTTATCAAATTTCAAGACTGTACGTCCAATAGTTTAAAAATGGAAATAATTATCTTTAACGCCCTTAAGCCCCCGCAACGCCACTTAGGAAACGATTTTCACAAAACCCATCTTATAGAGGATCTCTGCTTAATGAATGGAATCAGCTTACTAAATTTCGAGATTTTAGTCTAAAAGTTTAAAAAAGAAGCAATTGAATATAACGCCACTTAATTCTCTACAACGATACTTAAGAGTCGATTTTGACAAAACCCATTTTGCAGCGGATCTGTCCTCTATGAAAGGAATCCGATTACTAAATTTCAAGATTGTACGTCTAATAGTTTTAAAATGGAAATAATTATCTGTAACGCCTTTTAAGCCCCCTTCACGCCACTTAGGTAACGATTTTCACAAATCCCATCTTAAGAGAGATATCTACTCAGTGAATGGAATTTGCTTACTCAATTTCAAGATTTTACGTGTAATAGTTAAAAAAGGCGTTAATTGCCTATAACGCCCCTTAATTCTCCACAACGCCACTTGAGGTCAATTTTCACAAAACCCATTTTGCAGCGGATTTGTTTTCCATGAAAGGAATCTGCTTACCAAATTTCAAGACTGTACGCCTAATAGTTTAAAAATGGAAATTTTTATGTATAACGCCCTTAATTCCACGCAACGCCACTTAGGAAACGATTTTCACAAAACCAACCTTATAGAGGATCTCTACTCAATGAATGGAATCAGCTTACTTAATTTCGACGTTTTATGTCTAATAGTTTAAAAAAGGAGTTAGTTGCCTATAACGCCACTTTATTCTCTACAACGCCACTTGGGAGTCTATTTTTACAAAACCCATTCAGTGGAGGATCTGTACTCTATGAAATGAATCCGCTTACCAAATTTCAAGACTGTACGTCTAATAGCTTAAAAATGGAAATAATTATGTATAACGCCCTTAAGCGCCCTCAACGCCCCTTGGAGGTCGATTTTCGTAAAAATCATTATGTAGGGAATATCTATTTAATGAAAGAAATCTGTGTACCAAGTTTCACCACTGTACATCTAATAGTTTAGTAATGGAAATAATTATCTATAACGCCCCTTAAACCCCTGTAATGCCCCCTGGGTTTCGAACTTTGCAAAATCCGTTCGTAGCTGACGTCTACTCCATGAAGGGAACCTACCTTCACAAAACCCATAGGTTTAATAGCGGATATCGTGTTTTCAGTCAGTCAGAAAGGCTTTTCTGCTTTACATATATATATAAGACTGTACGCCTAATAGTTTAAAATATATATATATATATATATAACGCCCCCTATAATTCCATATAACGCCATAAATAGGATATATACGATTTTCACAAAACCAACCTTATATATGTATCTCTATATCAATGAATGGATATATATATATATATAATTTCGACGTTTTTATGTCTAATAGTTTAAAAGGAGTTAGTTGCCTATAACGCCAGAACTTCTAGGGGTTACATCCTGACAACTCGAAATCATATAGCAATGTGGGGTCGGAAATGCTTTCCTGAAGCGGTGTTGTACACAAAACCATTCCGTAAGTGAGAAATCGTTTTAATAATACATGAAAGAAGCAAAAAAGGTACATGGATTAAAGTAAGTGTTCAAGTTTCTTACGGCTACAATGCACGCCTTAAAAATGGACATCCGAACATTCTGGAATACGCCTGGCGAATTTAATTTCTCCGGCAGCCGATTCTTGCAACCAGCTCCTCAGCATTGTCAACAGGGTGTCATAAACTAGCGATTTCATATGACCCCAGAAATAAAAATCAAGGCATGATAGGTCGGGTGACCGAGCAGGCCAACGCACGGGACCAATATCCACTATTTAGGTATGAACGTCTCCGCTAAAAAGGGCTCCATCGTGTTGGAACCAAGTTTCATGCACTGTACATCTCTAATAGTTTAGCAATATGCAGGAAATAATTATCTAGACGACACGGGAATAACAGGTGATCTCCCATAAACCCCATTGACCGAAAATCGAATCTGTGCTGCCGACGTCGTATTGCATGCGGATTCTCCACCGCCCAAATATGGTCGTTATGCGTGTTGAAAATTCCTTCTTGTATGCCTCATCGGAAAACAACACTTCATCAGGAAAAGGGGGATTCGTAGCACATTTTCCAGGTACCACTGTGCGAAAGCAACCGAGGTGCATAATCTTCCGGTTGCTGTGTCTGGACACGCTCGTGAAACGGATGCATGTCTTGTTTTAATCCTAGTTGCAATGGGAAACCCCGACTGAGTTTGCTACACTTCGTGTACTCGTTCTTGATTACATGCTGAAGCACATTCAGTGAGCTGGAGTCGCTTTTCTCCTTACCATGTCAGCTCTTTCAAATGAACCTGTATATATACCTTTGGTGCAGTCTTAAATATGATATACGCCTATCGGATATCGTTTCGCGTACAAACGCTGTGCGGCTGGCCCACTACAATTTAGCCCCGTACGCCAAATGCATATCGGCTAACTCTGCGTTCGTGTCCATACCTACTAATGGCGTTCTTGTAAATGAAGATTCCCTGCACGAAAGCTCGGAATTTTCGCAAAACGCTATCTATGTATCAGGAAAGCATTTCCGACCCCACAATGCTATATGATTTCGAGTTGTCAGGATGTACCCTACCCCTCAGAAGTTCTGAAATGTGGAATGAAACACCCTATATATACATATATATATATATATATATATATATATATATATATATATATATATATATATATATATATATATGCACTACAAATTAAAACAACTATTGCCGGAATAATAAAAGTAAATGAAAAAAAGAAATTCTAAAATTTTTGGATTTAAAGATTAGATTAGTTTATTCTTATATGTTTAGTATCAAAAAGATACACCAATTGCTTTTCATACACCCAAGAAATATTGGAACTGTCAACTACTTTCAAAAATACATAGTGGTGATACAATAGATTCATCTGTAGAACTATCCCATCGGATTTGGTTGAAATCTCAAATAATATATACCACCCGTAATTTTACTGAGGGTGCAATTATCTCCAATGATAAAACGACCGCATCATATTCAATAGCTATAAAATGTAATTGTTAGCCTATTACAATATTTTTTATTGCTTTTGAACGTTGCGATGATAAATGCCCAAACTATTTTGTTATGTACTCAGAAACCACCAACTAAACATCAAAGCAGAAGCTAATTTCTGAAGTGTTTTGGATTTCGATTTACAGAAACATGCAAAGAGAGAGAATGTTTTTGTTTTGTTTTGTTTTTGATTTATCCTACGCCTATCTTTGGCTTATCTGTTATTAGTCCACGAACAGCTTAATAAAATGATGACGAAGCAAAAACGAATTAAAATTTGCCTCCATAGTGTTGTCTGCAAAAACTTTAAAGGGGAGGAGGAATTCAGTCGCCTTCACGTGGTGCTTCCTTTTTAAACTAAACGACCCATAACTTATCGCCTTATAGTAGCTTTTAGTGATGAAGAAGAAAAGTTGATGCGAAGAATGTAGAAACCAGCAAATAATTCTTCTACGGAAATGGAAAAAAAAATTAAGATCTAGTGAAAACATCGCACTTACTCGTGCGAAGACCAAAGGAGTGTATAAAAAATGCACTCAATGACCTAACAAAAAAAAAAAACAGTAAAAAACTAAATTTATGTATAAAAATGTTATAATGAGATATTGTATTGATCACTTTTCTTCCTTTTTCAGCTTTGTATGCATATTTTACGGTAAAAAAAAATGTTATCACCCTTAGGTATGAGATTCCGTTCGTTTTCTTCGGGCAGTTGAGCCGGGATAATTATGGTGCAGCGCTCTCATGGGGAGAAGAAAAGCCCCTTTTTTTCTACACTCGTAATATGGTTCAATACTAAGGACGTGGTCTCCCACTTCATATTTCGAGCAGCAGCGGCCTTGAGTCTGATAAATTCCGCGCGTCCAACAACGTAACTTTTAATGTCTTTCCAATTTTTTTATTTTCATGTTTATCTGTAACGTAGAGTATAGTTTTCAGTTTTATACTAAAAGAAATCGAGACAAGTATTTTGCAACTTCTTTAAGTAGGTTTCTCTGCTGGGAATTGAGATGTATTTGAGCAATGCCACGCGAAGACGTCATCTGCCTAGAAAGTCTGAGAGTAACATTCAAATGTCTTGTTCATTATGACTCAGGATTTAAAAGATATCTGATGTGAATTGCCTTATATAAAACAAGGAACTAAGAGAAACAGCACCAAGAAAATTTAAATTTCTTATTGTACCTTAAATATTATAATATGACGTGTGTAACGTACGCTTGCAATCAATAGAATCAAATTTACTCTAAAATAATTTATTAGAAAATGTTTTCAGTATAAAGTATAGTTTTGATTATTTTTATAGACGTAATTAACTTTACTCATTGGGATTTTTACCAAAAAAAAGGATTCAGTTATCCTTTTTTTCATGCTTTCAATATACGAAATGATACGTGGAGCTATTTTTTTTTATTTTTATGGATTACATTCTTTTTTCCCCTCTATCTCTTTTAACACATCATAGTTTTCTTTGTTTTGTACCATTTAGACACTAAAGACCATCGCATGTTTGGGTGGATTGAGAAGTAAATAAACTGAACAGCCAACAAAAACAGGTACATTTGCCTAATATTGTGTAAATACACATGGCAGGCATGTCATGCGTTGAACCAGCCATGCACAAAAACAGGTGTCGGTGACCATGGTTCAAAATTTGGTCCGTAATATTGTAGCTGAACAGTGCGACGCCCCCACGATCACGCAGAAGTGCCGCAACACGACGTGGAATGGATTCGATTAATGTGTGCAGTAGTGTTGGAGGTAATTGGCACCATGAATCCTGCAGGACAGTCCATAAATAAGTAGGAGCAAGAGGGGGTGGAAATCTCTTGTGGACAGCAAGTTGCAAGGTAACCCAGATATATTCTTGTCTAGATATTTTGGTGACCAGCGGAAGTGTCTAAATTCTGAGGAGAGTCCCTGGAGCCACTCTGCTACAATTATAGATGTGTGGGGTGTCGCATTGTCCTGCTGAAATTCCCCAAGTCCGTCGAAATGCACAATGGACATGAATGGGTGCAAGTGATCAGACAGGAAGCTTAGTTACCTGTTACCTGTCAGAGTCATATCTAGACGCATTAGGATTCCATATCACGCCAACTGCACACACCCGATATTATTACAGAGCCTCCCCCAGCTTGAACAGTCCCCTGTTGACATGCAGGGTCCATGGATTCGTGAGGTTGTCTCCGTACCCGTGCGCATCGATTAGCTCGATTCAATTGGAAATGAGACTCTTCAGACCAGGCAGCGTGTTTTCAGTTATCAACAGTCTAAAGTCGGTTTTGACGGGCCCAGGAGAGGCGTAAAGCTTTATGTCGTACAGTCAACAAGGGTACACAAGTGGGCCTTTTGACGATGCCCATATTGACGATGTTTTGTTTAATGGTTCACACTGTGACACTTCTTGATGGTCCAGCATTAAAATCTGCACCAATTTGTGGAAAGGTTGCACGTTTATCATGCTTAATTTTTCACTTCAGTCGTCGTTGTCCCCGTTCTTGCATGGTCTTTATCCATCCGCAACGATGTCACAGATTTGTTATTTTATCGGATTTCCGATATCCACGATACAGTTGTGAAATTGTCGCATGTGAAAAACCAAATTTCATCGCTACTCCGCAGATGCTATGTCCCATCTCTCGCGCGCCGACTATGACACCAGTTAAAACTCATATAAATCTTGATAACCTATAATTGTTACAGCAGTAACCTATCTAACAGCCGTGCCAGACACTCGTTGTCTTATACAGGCTTTGCCGATCGCAGCGCCGTACTCTAAATAGTTCCATATCTCTTTATTTGCATATGCATGCCTGTGCCAGTTTTTTAGCTCTTCAGTGTACATAGGATTAGAATATACGTGTAGTTGAATACTATAAGTAGATAATTAATTCCATCTATTATCTGTTATTTCAGTAACATTCCATTATTTCGAAAGGTAGACAAGGCTATAGATAATACAAGAATTAAAAGTTTCAGTAACAAACACATTGCACCTCATATCAATATTTTAGATATAACATTACGTTTAAATGTCAAATTTCGCCGATAAATTGATTAAGTCATCTTCAAACGTTAGGATGACGGGATGCATCTGAGAGATGTTGCACGCCTATGAACAGAACTACTTGAAGCGCGTCTAGTGGAGGGTTAATATATTTTTTGTTATGGTATTCAAATTGTTAAATATTAGATTTACTAGTAATCTTATACAAAATTATTTCAAATAAATTACTGTTTAAATAAAATTCGACACCATTTTATGGTTAATCGAACTAAGTTGTGACTTAATCTTTTAGTCTCCAAATATGGAAACGGAATCTGGAATTACTCGCCAGATGTGGGATGGGATCTGAAAATGGGAAATCAATAAAATTGATGAAACTAATCTGGACAATTTAACAACATCATTAAATAATAGTATTGTCATTAGTCTTGAACTATTGTGCAAACTTCTCTTTTTTTCGAATTAATGGGACCTTTTAAAGTGGGTTAAATTTGAGTTCAAGGATTTCCTTACATACAGGTCAAGCTTATAAAAGAGTGTAAAAAACCTCCACATTACACTTACTTTCATTTAATTTGTTTTTCTTCATTTTCTTTTTTAACATAATTTATGTCATTGATTGAAAATTTTGAAATGCTCCATACAGAAAATATATCTATAAATGAAGCGGAGTATACGTGATTAAGCCAAATATATATTTGTTTTAAACAAATAAGTAAAATTGAATACAAACTTGTCTAGTTGCAACATTGTTTTCCACTAATATTTCTAAATTATTTTCTAAAAATGCGAAACTAGAGCAATTTGTTCAAAAATTGGCTTCCTGTATTTAGATTATTTTTGCTAGGTTAAAAGCTTTTAGGAAGTATGTCATCTTAAAGTTATCTGAATAAAGTGCACAATTACGTTATAAGAAATTGGAGTTACGTTTATAAGACAAAAAAAAATCTTTAAATTCCTAAGTGCCTAGAAATTGGAGAAGAAAATATATTTCTGGATATGATATGCAAGAGTGATTTTCAAGAAAAAAATCTTCTTCGTCTAGTCTTATAAAAGCCAAGTAAAAGTAAATAAGCTTTTTCAATATAAGATGGATCATTTTAAAAAAAGACAATCTTGTAACCTGATGACTTGAACCTGTATCTCTTTAACTAGATATTTTTATCTTTTATTTTCTCCTGACTAAATACATGCTTTATTTTGTTATTCTGTGACTGTTTCTGAGTGACAATGCCGAATGTTTAGTTGTTGTTGTTGTTTTTAAATTATTTGGTTATTTTTGCATATAAATTTGAAAAATGAAGAGCTATACATTTAACGTTTATAAATATAAAGAACTGCTGAAAATGCTGTTAGAAAAAAGTAGAATTTGGCTTTAAAAAGAGAGAGATCATGTTTATAAGGAAAATTGTCTGTCTCAAGACGAAAGGAAGCTGAGGTAATTATCTGGCTATTTTGAAATATAGTTTCACTCATAGTATAATAATAGTAAAAATATTTATTAAAGAAACTGAAGGGATATAATTGTTTTCACATTCATTTATTCTTTTATTGTCTCTCTCTCTCTCTCAGCCCTAAATAACCAATCACAGAAGGTAGATGGAAACACTAGCAGTAAAGGCTACATAAAAGGCGTCGTCGGAAAGCGAAAATTGAATTTATTTGCTTAATGCAGAAATGGAGGGATTTATATGAGATCCAATTGGAGGATTTTGAAAGTCTTAAGATGCTTGCCTGACACACTGGGTTAACGGGCATTTTACAGTACTGGCGAAAAGGCATTACCCAGGATATGTTAAGTGTAAAAAGTTAATAGTTATAGGCCACAAGGGGAAAAGCTGAAGGAGTGCTACAGAAATGCGTTCCAGCACATAAATGTGCAATTTTCAACCAATTGAAAGCCCATATGAATCAAAGAGCTACTATATGTATGTCCTCAACGACCAGCAAAAAATAGTGTTTATCAGGCTTGCTCAAACTGTGTAGAAAGCCTCCTTACGGGAGCACGAACATATTGAAAAGCTGAAAATATAAGATTTAAAATAAATATTAATTAATACTGCAAGTAGGTAAAACAAAATATGTTCTGATATAACAAAAATAAATACAGATTTACACTGATATAATATACTTCAAAATGTACCAATACTACACTAGTTGTATGAAAATTGGCTTGTCATATGCAAAATTTAAGGTATCTGACTACGTTCGGAACCATGATTTTAAAAAAGCGCAAAAATGGGTAATTTTCATGATATTTAGCGTCACATAGATTAGAATACATGTATAAAATTGTTTTATGGACGTTGTTACAAAAAATTATTTAAAGACAAAATTTCGGCAAAAAATTAACTTAGAATGACCTTTTCTTCAAACTGTTTTTCTTTTGAAAAAAATTCTTCTATTATAATAATTTTTTGCCTGTATATAGCTCAGACCTCTGTACAGAGGCTCAACTATGATTTTTGAAAAATTCACTTTATTTTCAGAGTTAAAAACCTTTGAAATAATTATCGCCGCGTTTTTTTTCTTAAACTGTCTCCACTCTGTTGTCGTAAAACATGGATAAACCTACTTCTAAGTTATATATTTCAAAAATTTGAGTTGCGCCTCTGTACAGAGGCCTGAACTATATTCAGACAAAATATTATTATAACAGATGCATTTTTCACAAAAGGAGAATGTTTTGAAAATTGGTCATTCTATGTTCATTTTTTGTCAAAATATTGCACTCAAATAATTTTTTATTGTAACACTATTTTTAAAAGATTTTTATATATACCTTTTCTAATCTAAGTGACACTAAATATCATAAATATTATCCATTTATACACTTTTGCCAAATCACGGTTCCGAACGTATAGTCGGAAACCTTAATACTTATCTTTAGAGCTTACATGGTTTATCATTAAAATTATATTGTACCTTTAGCGGCGAAGTACCTTTTATTGTATTCAATACATTTTTACTGTATGGGAGGCTCGATGAAAATTATGATTGAAAATTGGGTAACAAAAATTGAAAATTTAAGAAGTATTGATGTATGGGTATCCGTAACAAACGCCTGTTGATACATCTATCTTGACTATCATTTATCAGTGTGACGAAGGGGGAATTTCGATGTCAGCACAGTAATAGTTTATACATTTTTTGGATGAGTCTTGCTTCCTACGGCAACGTACTGATGTATGTTGCCGTATATGGAGTGCACAGCCTGCAATTTAACACATTGCAATAATAGTAGTAATAATCCAAGCTAGAAGAAAGAGCAAGATAGTTTGAGGAAATTTTAATAACATTCTACGAAGGCTTTAATCATTAAAAAAAGCTTGATAAGTCAACAAAAGAATCATATATCTTTGCAGACTGTGTCCACTCTTTGGGGGTACCTTGCCTTTCTTCAGCATACTGATATATATCAGCAAGACAATGTGATGTATAATATAGCTCACAATACCCGTGTTTCAGCTATTCTAAAGCTGTGAGAAATTTTTCCCTTGGGAACGTAATAATCCTACGGTTGAGGGGGGAAAGTGTATTGAAAAGCATAAAATAAAAATATTTTAAGAATTATTAATTTACTTAAATGATGCATTACAAAATGCATTCTGATAAAACAAAACAAAAAATACTCATTTACACTAACATAAATATAAACTACTGGCCACAAAAAATGCAACACTCTGAATAAAACATACAAACCATGTCAAATTTACATCATGCGTCGGTGGCGTTGAAATAAGAAAATCGTTAACACATTATAGTGTAGACTCACATCACGGGTGACACTAGCTCAACCAGCAAGAGCTATATAAGGGGAGAACAGTTTCGTGATTTTAAGTACGGCAATTGTTTTTTGTGCAGTTTTTTTTATGTAAGCGGTTTACCTATGATTCATGAAACACATTGAACGTCTATGACCAATTTTCTGTATTCAAACGAGGAAGAATAGTAGCTTATAGGGATTGCGGATAATTCTTCAAAGAAATCGGTCAACCTGTTGGACGAAACCAAGCAACGGTGATGCGGATCTGTAATCTCTGGATGCAGGAGGAAACAACGGACCGACGAGATCTATTGCACTTTATGACAGGCGATTGTGTGCATGTCAGTGATGGATCGTGCAGTCACATCATGAGCCACAGTACATCAGATTCAGTGTAATACGCATCAATCGGTGTCCGCTAGTACTATTTCACACCATATACAGGAGATTGAAAGGTCCGCAAAGCATCCATTGCCTCGATTACCTTAGACTGGAATCCACAAGGGTTTGAAATGCCAATGGTGCGATGAACCGCGAACATGAATAAAGGAATGGAACGACATTCTTCTTACTGAAGAATTCGTTTCTGCCTGCAACATTACGATGGTGAATTTGACTTTGAAGACATCGTGGGAAAAGGCTTCTGAACTGTTGCCTTATGCATCACCACACTGGTTCTATACTCAATATAATGGTTTGAGGTGATATTGGATGTCACAGTCACACCTCTCAAGTACGCATAATTGGTACACTGAACAGCCAGCGCTACATCTCTGAGATGTTGGAGTCCGTGGTCCTCCCATACTTTCAGCGCTTACCATCAGCAATATTCCAAAATGATAATGCATGACCACACGGGGCATGCAATGTTTAAAAATTCTTCTTTACCCATCAGATTGATTTGCTTCCTTGGCCCGCTTGTTCTCCCGAACTATCACCAATCGGAAACTTGTGGTCATTGCTTGCACAAGGACTGACCCGGGATACACCTCCTGCCGCTACACCAGATACAATTTTGTAATATATATAAGCCACATGTACTGCTGTACCCCAAGGATACATCCAAAGCCTCTTTGGTTCTATGACGAGTCGTGTAGCAGTGGCTATAGCCAAAACGGACGGCTAAACTAACTACTGATTTTGTCTTTCTCCACATGTCACAATTGTATGTAATTTTACTCGTTTGATCTTATACATATTATCTGCCAAATGAATTTCGCTGTGATACCTCTGGTCTTTCTTGGTATTGCATTTTTATGGCCAGCAGTGTACTTATAAATGTATCAGTATTGCACAATGTAAGGTGTCTGACTCCAAATACGGAAAAGGAAGCGCTGCTATCTGAATGTATGAAAAAACGAGAACTTGACGAGAGGAGAAAGAGCGTAAAATGTTAATGAACGGTGGGACTGAAGCAAAAATGGTGTGAAACAAAAAATGTACATACATAGAGTAATTTTTTTATCTGATGTGTACTGTTTTGTGTGGAGTATGTCGTATCATATTAAAATAAAAATTGGCCATTTCAAAATGCCTGGATTTTGTTTGCATAGATAATAAGTATAAGAAATCATTTAAAACATCAAACCCTTGAATAGAACTCACAACGTAATTGATAATTTATTATTAGTAAATTGAGAACAAACTTAATATTTTCTTTTGACTCCCATGAGCGTGTCTTGAAGAGCAGTTTTTCAAAAGATGGTTTTATGTTATAAATTGACACTCCGTTCTTTTTCTATGTTTAGCTGAGATCTCTATTTTGTCTTCAGCCACTGCAAAAAGAAACCAGTTTCCAAAATATTGAAGGGAAAAGCATTTGTTTTCAGCACATAATATTTATCATCCCCCTGCGGGAAATTCAAAGAGTGATTTATTTCTAAATAGCATTTTGATTTTGTCGCTAAATGTGAAATCAATAAAGATGCTATCAAGAATGCTACATGTGAGGGATATAAGATAGAAAAAAACCGATATTAGACTATTTTTCTAATAACATTTGTACTTTTAGAAATGAATATTTGAGGAATTAAATATGTATATTAATTAAAAATTGCTTTTCTATCTGTTCCAATTTATGAATTATAAACTTTTTTAAAAAAGTCACATAATACTTATCATATTACTTAAAAAAATCGTTTAAAATATCTATTAGTTAAAAGCAACATTCGGTCGAAATTCTATATAACGAGTCTCTATATTGCAATTTTTTCTATATAACGAACTGTTTCCTGAAACCTTGAACATTTCACTATTTTCTTCGTAAAATAACCTCTCTATAGCGAAGTGCAGTTTCTATATAATGAACATTTTCTTTTGTGATTCAATTTTTGTTCTCCCTTTTTTAAAAAAAATATTTCTGAAAAAATTTTAAGTTATTCTCCCTTTAACACATTTTATGGTGGTCATAAATCTTAAACTAGTTTTAATTGTTCCTAACTAACCGAGAGCAATAGAGTTCTGGATGTTTCATCCAAGAAGGGTAACCCTTAACCCCCATTACCCAGTTCATTAGAAACATCTTCGATATTCTCTTTCACACTCAGTGGAGTTGTCCCGTGTCGCCATGTTTTACTTATAATTAATGTATGTTTAATAATACTTGTATGCTTTAAATTTTTAAATGTCCTTAAAATTCGTTAATTTTAGCATAAAATTATTTTCTTAACACTGAAAATACAAGGAATTATTTGACATTCTTTTTTCTTGTTTTCCTTGTAGTTTTTGTTTCTTCCTTTTTGATGGGTAAGATATAGAAAATAAACAAAAAAAATTTAAAAACGGTGTGAATAATTATTTTTTTAATTATATATAATGTTTATGAATTTAAATTTTATTTTATGTGATTTATATAGTATATTAAAAGATGAAGCTCTATATGATGAATTTTCCATATAACGACCTTTTTTCTGGAATTTAGCGACTTCGTTATATAGAGGTCCTACTGTATACAAATTTATTACTTATGTTGATAATTTGGGTGGTTTATAATTAAGGTCGTTTTGTTGTTGTAGCATTAAAGTACATTAACTATTGCATTATTTACTATTATCAATGCATTGGTTTTGTATGTGGGAACACAATAAAAGTATGATTAAAAATTTAGTCGTTTGAAAGTTTGAGAAGCACTGTTGTATGTGGATCGGAAGGAACAAAGATTAGTTTATCGTAATTCCTTGTGCGTGAAACTTGCAAGACAAAATTAATTTAGAATCTGTAGTACCACCTTAAAATAGTTTTCTAAGCTGTAGAACCTGAATCTTGTACTGAAATTTATCAATGACATCACCGTAAGTAGGCACTGGGTAATAAATAGGAGCTACTTGAGGATATCTTAAATAATGCCAGGCAAAATACGAAAGGCTGACGTGGATGGATCTACAAAGATATCTAAACTAAATGAACTGAAAATGTATATCGATTAGTCACAGGAAAATCATAAAACTTAATTACCATTGTATTAATAATAATTATCTTGTGCTATATTTAGAAAAATTTGCTGAGTTTTAACATCAGGAGGATTTCTTTACTAGCCACTCACATGCCATTTACTACTTTACGCGATCTAGTAAATGCCTTTAGTTTTGGAATCAGGAGAGTTATTATTTTCTGTGAATATCTTTAGAACCGTATTGATTCCCTTCTGGAGATATGGAAACAATGTGAAATGTACTAATCCTGATGTTTGCTAGGGGTGTTCATCTTAATTTGACTGGACTGTGTACTATCAGTGGGAAATTAATATTAAGAATTTAAAACTAAGTGTTAGCTGTAGATTGTAGTGGGAAAATATTTTTTCTCTGTTAGGATAAATTTTTTTAAATATATTTACTCATTACAAGGTAATAAAAATTTTTGACTCCTCGCAACTCCTCTTGAAGATCTATTTTTGGCAAAAACTCTTTTGTAGCGGATCTCTGTTCTTTGAAAGGAACAAGTCTTCTAAATTTTATGCCTGTAGACCCGATTGTTCAAAAATGGGATTATCTTTTATGTATAATGCTCCTTTAAACCCTCCCTATCCCTTGGGAGTCAATTTTTGAGAAACTGGTTTTTGTAGAGGATCTCTATTCTATAAACGGAACATGCTTACCAAAATTCAAATCTGTAGGTCTAATAGTTCTTAAAGGGGAATGTTTATCTATAACGCAACCCCTTGCAACCTCCTTGAATTTCTATTTTTGCAAAATACTATCTTAATGGATCTCTACTCCGTGAAAGGAACACGCATATCAAATTTCAAGTCTGTAGGTCTTGTAGTGATGAGTGAATGAGTCACTTTTCTCCTTATGTTCGAGCATATAGATTAATCATTTCCAACACACGCGCACTAAATAATTAAACGACAAATAAAAATGGTTATTTTTCTATTGGTGCTTTAGAGGCAACTTAAAAAAATTAATATAAATTTCGCATAATATATTGTATAATTTAATGACTTACCCGAATTAAGCGTTTCTGTAATGTTTCTTTGAATCCACATTATTATCAACATTTATTGAAAACATTTGCATATGTATTTGAGTCTGAAGTATCTATTAAAATTAAAAGTTAGAGTTAAAAATATCCAGATCATATTTAATTTTTTAATGTTTTCAATTCTATTTGTAATGTTATTTTCTTGTGTTTATTTATTTTATTATATATTCGAAAAACAATCAATTTCATAAATAAGATATTTGTATTATATTGAATAAATGGTTTCCAAGAGTATTTCATTCTTTTGATTATATAACAAAATGAATAACAATTTAAATAAAGCGTTTGCTTTGAGCTAATTACTCAACAATCATCGCACACATATATATAAATACGACAACATGAGTTTTAAATAAACTGGAATTATTTGTATATATTTACATTTCATTATAAATCATAATGAAAAGCGTAATTCATATAATATCAACTCTTGTAGATTACCTATAAATTTCTGAATTTGAAAAAAAAATTCCGAAAATCAGATTACATGAATAATATGCTAATATAATGATGTAAAACATCATATGGAAACGAGCCAAAAAGTGAAAAGTCAGAAACACACACTGATTAGCTGTTATTTTTACAGCTTACCACAAATTTGAATACATACATATTATTTTTAATTACTGATATATAATCATTTTTAATTGTATATTCACAAACGCTTTATAAATTTTTAAAAAAATATTTTTCTTAAATTAAAGGGATAAAACTTGAATATCTAAAATATTAGTACATTACATTTTAGACAAGCATATCCCTACACCCACTTCTTGACTACCTACCGCATATTTTTTAGATGATTTCTAACCAATAAATAAACACTCTTTAAGAATTTCAAATCTACATAACTGATAACACAAAAAGGGATTTTCTATAGCGCCCCTACAAACTACAACCCCCAATCGTGGTTTTCCATTTCCGGAACACCCGTTTATAGAGGACCTCTACTCAACAAATGAAACATGCCTGCTAATTTTAAAGACGACAAGTCTAATAACTCTGGTAATCTCGAGAACAGTTAGTGAGTCAGTGAGTCATTTCTCTTCTATGCATGTACACATTAAGACACAGCAATCTAAACTTCTCCACAGAATAAGTATATAAAACTATTAGGTTCAATGGATGTGTTGCTTTGAAGTTGAATAAGGCACTAGTAGGAAATTAAAAGAAGTATTATACTTCATTATATATGTATATAAGTAATTTATAAAGGAAGATACTTTTGTATAAATTACTTTCAGTAATGTTAGTTAATTAATAGACCAGCATCCTACGCTTAAAATTAAAGGAATTATTTACAACAAATAATTTACATTTTTGTGGTAGAATAAAATATGCTTAACGTTGCAAAAAATTATTAAAAAGTAAAAATGTAATAATTATGCATAGCAGGCATGCGATTTAACTGCATATTGCAAAAAAAATTTCCACGCACACAAACATTTTCAATAAAATATTTATTAGAAATTATTTACTATTTGTTTGAAATTAAGTATTTCTTATTATAGGTAAACGTTCAAGACTATGAAAAAGATTCAAATATTTTATTTTAATGGATTAAATTGTACTATTGTAAGTAGATATGTTATTCTGAATACATAAATTTAGAAAGAAAGAGAAAAACACAAATTCGACTCTTAAATTTTCACTGAGAAGCGTGGTACGTATTTTGCAAATGACAATTTTTCGATGGAAATAAGAAATCAAACAATTTCAAATCAAAATAAATTAACTCAGACATTTAACTTATTGAAGAAATATATCCATAAAAAATGATTTATGTTCTGTCTTTTCTATTAAAGAAATATTTTATTCATTTGTTTATGCATCCTTAGTGGATCATCTAAGGACGCACACAAATCTATATTAAGAAACTGATATCACAGAGAGAAAGTAAAGCATGTATTTGAGATAATAATTTTATTAAATTCAATTATTCAAATTATTTTGCCGAGTTAAAATAAATTTAAAACGTCTTCATTTGCTATTCAGAAACATCAAATATCTCTAGATGTACATTTATTATTATGCATGGACATTAAATTTATGAGGAAGATTTGGTGATGTATTAAATTCTGCGTTACTAAATGAATTTGAATTATAAATAATTTTCCCAACAAATAATTTCATAATACTAGTTGACACATTAATTTTAATTTCTAAAATGATATTAACACGCTGCTGAATTTTTATGAAAAAGTATCTCTTCAAGTTGTTATGCAAGTTTGTTCTTAGTTATTTTTTTTAAAATTATAATTCAAAAGATTTAGGTAGTAACTTTTAATTAAGTGAGAAAGAGAGAAAAAAAAAGATATATATTTTTTAACCTTTAAACATTAAATTGTTGGAGGAATTCAATAATCTTAAGTACATAAAATTGTTTGCAGTTTCTCCCTTAAATTTTTCATGATTTGTTAGTATATACCGAAATCTTGAATTAATTAATGCATATTTAACTGTATATAATATTTCCAACACAAACTGTATCGCGAGAGTTTTAATTATTAAAAGTAACCATAATTGTGTAATTTATATTTTAAGTTATTTTATTTTCCTTTACAGATATTTGCATGGTTTTTTTTGCACGAATAACTAAATTTATTCATATACTGATCAAGTTTTCTTATTAAAATTCCACGTATTATGTTATATTTCAGATCAGGCGGATATACGTTTTAGCAATAATTAAATTTTTCTTAAGGTGATGGTGGACTTTCAAAATCTCAAAATTTGGTCAAAATTGCGATTTTTATTTTTATACTAATAATATTCCATATATTTTACAGAATGATTCTGTATAAGAATTTTTCATTTTGATGAATAATTACTGAGTTATGAGAGATCCATGAATTAAACATGGCGCCATCAACCATTTAAATGGGTGTGGCACCTGTCATTTGAACGTAAACAAGAACTATTGGTATTTAGTTTTTAGCATATGCTTAGCCTCACTTATTATTTTTTCATCACACATTTTATGAAAAAGGATGCCGATAGAAACTTCAACTTCTACTTGTGGATTGTTTCTTAACATCGTGTTAGCGCGCTTGTTTCATACCTGTTATAACACAGCATATTTATTCGTTTTGGACGTAATTTTTTTCTTTCGAAGTTTTTCCTTTTTTGGATTGAACACTCGACTACAATTTTCTTGATAAATTAATTTAGTATTTGTACAATGCACAGAATTAGTTCTCGATATCATGTACCAAAAGCAAGGCCATCAAAACGTAAAATGCAGGCTTTGCTAAAAGCAAAAGAAAGAGATGGGCCTCAGGACAATTAGAACTGGAGCATCCAAGTTTTCATGACAATGACCCTAATGCAAGTGGCCATGCATCATCTAATTATGAAAATAATGCAAAAGTAAATACTTGCACATTAAATTCTAGTGAACTGACTGCAGCAACAGAAAGAAAGCTGTCTCTTCTGTCACACACTTCTCTAGAACATTTGGCAAATGAACAAGATGATACAACTTATGTATACAAACCTATGGAAGAATTTACTGTCGACTGTAAAGTGCCCTAAATGTGATATGAATGCTTTAAATATCATAAGAACAACGCAGTTGGGTATGGCATCCACAAAAAAGAGTTGGTTCGCTCTAGTTGTGAGGCAGAGTTAAATTCCTCATTTTCCAGTGCTCGCGTGAAAGAAAAAATTTTTTTGACATTAACAAAAAAATGGTTTCGTCTTTTTTAAGACTTGGGAAAGGTCACGCGGGATTGGAACTATTTGCATTAGTGACTGGTATGAATGCAATGGACAAAAAATCTTTTTCGAAGCACATTAAAATTTTGTCGGAAGAAAATAGTGAGATGAAACATCAGATCCTTGAAGTAGCGAGAAATATAGTTAGGAAGCAACATCTTGATTTAAATGATGAAGAGAAAAAGGAAACAGGTGTTTTAGACATTAGTGTGTCATTTGATGGATCTTGGCAAAAGCGGGGCTATAAATCACTGTACGGGATAGGAGTTGTTATTGATTTATTGACAGGTTTAGTTATAGATTATGAAATTCTATCAAAGTATTGTACAGAATGTACTGCCGCAGTAAGAGACCTCTCGGGCGATAGTCCAGATTTTGCAATTTGGTATGAAGGTCACAAATCTGAATGTCAAATAAATCATACAGGTTCCTCATCTAGTATGGAAATGGAAGCTGCTGCAATTTTGTGGCAAAGATCCATCAAGGAGTGTAATATGCTTTATACTTGTATATTGTCGGATGGCGATTCAAAAACATTCCAACATCTGATGTCGTTGAACATCTATGGAAAAGGTAAACCGATAAAAAAGAGGAATGTATCAACCATATCTCCAAGCGCCTAGGAACAGGTTTACGCAGCAAAGTAAAAGAGTGGCGAAGCAAAGGTGTTTGCATTGGTGGCAAAAAGGTTAGTAGCAAAAGAAACCACAATAGTTAAGCTAACTATTTTTTACAGAAAAGCCATTAAAGATAATTGTAATGATGTCGAAAAAATGAAAAATGCTATTTACGCCACACTTTATCATTGTTCCTCCACAGACGCCAAACCGAAACACAACAAATGTCCTAATGGAAAGCTTTCTTGGTATTTTTTCAAAAGAGCTAAAGCAAATGAAGAATCCCCTGAAAGTCATTCAGTTATGAAGACAAAATTAACTGAGGAGGTTGTTGCAAAGATTCTCCCTGTGTATCAGCGATTAGCAAGCAACGAGATATTGTCTCGGTGTACATCCGGTAAGAGTCAAAATGAAAAAGAAAGTTTGCACAGTGTTATCTGGAGTCACTGCCCAAAAAAAGTTTCAATAAAAGAAAAGACTGGAAATAAGTTGTTAGTCAATTCAATTTGGGATCTCTGTTTACCTTGAAACATGTACATCAGAATGCTTCATTACCCTCGATGCAAATCAGTGGAGTAAGAGATGAGCGTCGATTAAAGCAAAGCAGAAGTAAAACTTTTCAAATAGCAAAAGATAAAAGAACTATGAAGCGTAAAATCTCAAATAAAATAGAAAACATAAATATAAAATCTGAAGGAGATTGTCATATTGTGCTGGTCAATTTTAAGTGAATGTTTTGCCACGCTATATTTTTTGTATAAGTATCAGCTTTGCGGATGCGTGTTTCTTGAATTATTGAATATATAACTATAATGAATTATTTAAATATTATTTAAATTTTTGCTATAATAATCTCTTATATGTTTGATTTTCATGTAAAGGTAAGTAATTATGTAAAATGTTGCTTTATTTTTTATTTTACTCAAATAAATGTTTAAAATGCATTTTCTCAGTTCATAAATTTTTTTCTTTTCCTTATTACGTAAAATGCTCCTTGCGTTTCATATCATGTCGTATCTCTTAAAAATTTTAACAAGTTATGAAAGACAGTGTAATTCACAAATTTGTGCATTAGTTTTTAAAAAAATTTAACAGATCATATTTTACGTTGTTTTGAATACTTTGAATATGTGATAATTGGTGAAATATTTCATATAGTAAAGAAAATTTATCTTTTTTTTTTTCATCAAATTTTATGCTGAATTTAAAATCCATGCACATATATATTTAGTTATAGTTCATATATATATAAAACAAAAATTATGTACTTATCTTAAAAATTGATGCGCAAGGAGCATTTTTAAAAAAGTTTAAAAAATTAAATTTTTTTAAAAAAATCAAATTATAAATTTTTTTCAAAAAAAATATACTTAAATTGTGAAATATATAGATCATTTACTATATTAATTCCAATTCCAGCTAATTAAGCTAACAATTTAAGAAATTAATTTCAAAGGTCCACCGTCCCCTTAATATTGCTGAAAAAAATTGTGAATTATTGACTTGAAATTTTTTAACGTTAAGGAATTTATCACAGGAATATGAATTGAAAAATAAAAGAAGATTTCAATTTCTTGGACCTTGTAAACTTTACTTTAAATCAGTAATATTTACAGTCGCGATTATTTCTTTTATGAGAAGCATTGTAATCTCAAAAAAAAGTTTTAAGCGTTATTTATTTTCTCTTTTTGAAGTAAACCTATCAGCAATGCACTTCCAGCACTAACCAATTGTATGGTATCCATGAACCAAAGGTTTATTGTGTGCGCATTAAAATATTTCTTTTTATCTCAATAAAATTCTCAAACAATTATGTATGATATTTAAGGATATACGAAATGGCTATAAATTTAACTGAACACTAGTCAAGAATTTAAGAAAACATGACAGATACATATATATGTATATATACATTACAAATTAAAATAGCACAGTAATACCAAAGAAAATTTATAGGCTTATGTGTATGATTGTTAATTTAAGCATATTTTAAAGACACTAATTTTTCCCTTTATTCGCCTACAATACGGGATTAAAATCAGATAAAAATAGAAAATAAAAGTAGTTTTTGAGTACAAAAAGTAAATTTTAAAAAGTTAAACATCCTCAATCCTGAAGTATAAATTTTTATCTTGCTATTTAAAAGTGTGTAAGGAATTTTAGATAGCTAATGTTAATTGTAAAATTTAATCGCTAACAACCAAATGTAACAAAAAATAATATGCAAACTTGTTTATGAAGATTCCTAAGCTGAAGCAGATTTCAGGAAAAACATTTTATGATAGATATAATTTATCATAAATACCTCTTAACCAAAGCAAGAATGTTACCTCATTCACTTTGTAAATTGCAGTTTTTTTTTTAAAAAAATATGAACAATTCAAAAGTAAATATAAAAGACAGAGCGAAGGTTTCATTTCTGTACATAAAAATGAGCAAAAGATAAATAAAAATAAATAAATAAATAAATTGTTAATAGCAAATAACTAAATATTTACTATTATTATTTGATAATTAACTATCTGTTATTATACTTCTTTATGACGTTTTTTATTTTACTCACTGGGGTGCCTTTATAAATATTTATAACAAAATAATTTCTTAAGTTTCATGTTGACCTAATGGCAATAAAAATACTTTGACATAATATAAAAAATTCTAATGAACAAAAAAACGAAACAAAGATTATTTCTTTTTTTAATCACCTTTTTCTAGTCGCTCTCTTTCCACTAAGCAATACAAAGAAGATAAGGGATCTAATTTATTAAAATCTTATTATTAGATGTCCTTTTATGAAAGGTTTAAGGGGAAAAAATATCGAATATGAAGACAGGCGTTAAGTCTTTCTATATCTTCTTTTGAGGAAAGTATTACAAACTGGACCTTTCACACAATATGGGTGATTAAGGGGCCACATTTCCCCTTTAAAATTGATAGATTGCTGGGAGACACCTGGAACCTAATCAACTGAGACCCCTTTTGCCCCAACCTTGAATGGAAAGATTTATGACTGCTCGCTAAGTAAACTTCGGACCAGGATTAATTGGAAACTCCTTTTCGATATTAAGCCATTCTAGAAAACTAAAAGGTAAAGAATGATGTCTGGTGTGAACGTGATTTTTTTTTCTTTTCCAAGGAGAAATGCCATATTATATTCCTTCAATAACGGGATTTAGTGGAGTCTTTAGAATGGTTCGCTTAAAGCTTAATGCTGACGTTAAAGGGAATGCATTTTTTCAGTGAGAAAAAAATGTAAAGAATATATTTATTTTATATATCAGCGTGGGGATAGATGTCTACCTGTTTTGGTTAGAAATATATAAATATTAATATTTCTCCTAAAAGGAATGTCATTGAATTTTACAAAACAAAATAGTTAAATAAGAATGTAGGTAATACGGGAAAAAAATTTAAGTTAAAATAAAAGTGTTGATATTTCAACTGCATAATTAAAACCTTTTCTTACATTCTTTAAATAAATATTTTCACTATAAAGTAAATAAATGTGTAGAAAGTGCAAGTCATACATGCATTTTATTTACGATTCAGTTTTCTTAAAATATAAACTCGCTACTTGAAAAGTGAGTTTAAAAGATATTTTACTGAATTTATGAAAACATTTTTCGACATCTGTGAATATTGATCAGTGTTAAAACTTTCATTATTCAGATAATAAATAGAAAATAGAAGATCTAAAAAGCGGAAGTATTCCTGAAATGCAGAAAAAAATTTCATCACCCCGTGGTTTCCCAATTATTCACGAAATTAAAATAAAAACGGATTTAATGTTATTGACAAATTCCCATTAAAAATTAAATTTTTCAGTAGCACCTTTTTAAACAATAACAGTTTGAAAATCATTATTATTTTTTGAAAAATATTTTATTAACATATGCAGAAATATTTAGAAAGTTGAATATCTGTTGATCTGAAAAGAAAGAAAAAACTTCTAAATATGGTTAATATTTTGTAGGCATTTTGTATTCATAATACACTTGTGAAATAATCGTATGTGAAAATGCTTATTTCATCCTTACCCACTATTCATATTTTCTCCTTTGCTTTTGTTCATTCGTGAATTTAGTACCACATTCGAACTCATGTGATAATCTTCGAATGTAGCAACATGAACTGGTATAACTCTTGTTTGTACGCACACGCGTGTACTAGTTCTTTCAAAACTTCAGCGTCCATATCTGCATAACAATTATTGTATATATAGAAGAATTTCATATATATATTTTAAGAACTGTGTAATCGAATTGTACTCTGCAGAGTTTCTAAAACAATACCTAAACTAATCACAAAACATTTACCAAACTGCATATAAAAAAATGTTTCTTTTTTAACCATCTTTATTTTTTAGTATAAAATATTTCAAAAAATGTTTTTTTAAAAAAGTGCATCAGAAATTTTGAATACTTGATTGAAACGAGTTATTTAGTAATTGAGAAAATATATTAAAGGCAAAACAAAATTAGTTATAATATTATAATTCAGATTCAAGAGTCAAAATCTCGACATACAGATTATCATAGGAATTATGAAATAATTAGTCTCTACGGTCTTATAGCTTGTGAAAATAAATTTTTAATCAATTGTATGTATGATTTCTGCTGACATATGTAAAATGGATACATTGGTATAAAAGGAGTATCTTCATAAAGAATTGTCCTTTAACTGTGAGTGCTGTAGAGTTTACAGTGACCTCTATGAATATGTTGACATTCATTATAGTTTAATAATTCTAACAATTTTAAAATCCTGTTGTATGATAGATCTGATAACAACACTTTCGAAGGAAAGTAGAAACGCAATATCCTGTCTTATTTACTTTACTATCTTATTTATCTATTTATGATAATAGTGATTTCATTGCAAATTCCAGCACCACGTTTAAATACCACACAGCTAAAAATTAACAACTCATTAATATTTTTAAAACCCCATTTAATTATTTATCTATAAAGCATTAGTTTATTCAAATTAAATCTTGGATTTTGTCAAAAAATGACAACAATTATTGCAATTATTATATGGGTATATAAAAAAAAATTTTTAATATATATATAAACATATATATATGCATATATATATATGTATATATATATGTAAATATATATATATATATATATATATATATATATATTAAAATTTTATTATATACCCACATAATAATTGCAATACCGTGTTTGTTGTATATATTATATCTACTCAGATTTGAGAGGCAGTTATGCCATCCAAACAAAGTAGAAATGATTCTTCTTTATTATTGTTATTATTAATTTTATTTGTGTTAGGCAAGCAGTAATAATTGCATTTTAATTTTTCCCCTCTATTTATTTATGAAAATAACCCATCCAATATGTTTTTATAAATTAACATTTCACATTATTGTAAAATTCACGTGATGTGCTGTGAAATCATGTGCAGTCTCCCGATCGCAGAAGTCGCAGAGTCTCTCGATCAAAGAATTTTTTAGCGGTTGCCTCGCCATGACGCCGTTTCCCGTCATCAGATATGATACCGGTCGACAAAGAGCTGTACGCAGTCCATGTCTGAGAGAAAGCATCTTAAACGTTGTGGCTGTTAGACCATAGTCAAATACAAGAGATGATGCTCATTACGGGAAGGTGAGTCATCAGAACATTTGTAGAGTTTTAAACAGAAATCGCTTACACCTCTTCCATTTTCAGCGAAAACAAGGTTTTAATCCGGCAGGCTATCTTCTCCAACAGCCAGTGGGTGGTACAGAATGTGAGCTGCAGCTGCACTTCATAGTTCAAGTGCTGAACAGTTATGAAGAGTTATTGTAAACATTGCACTTGCTATAACAACGCTTTCATTAAATATTTTCTTACCTTTCGTCTCTTATTTTTTGTGTTTTTGCCTCACCGCGTCATTTGCGCCCATACATTCCTATACAATAAATAACACTGGTCAACAAATTTTTTTTTGTTTCGATCTCAAATTGTTGCGTATTTTTTAAATATGGCAACATTTTTTTCTCTAACAGCTTTTGTTTTTGAGTTACAATTAACTACCCTCATTTACTACTTTTATTTAGATTTGCGTTTTTTATTGGACACTGAAATATATTTTGTTACTTTATTAGATATGGCTTCATCAAGAAGATGTTGTGTGCTTAATCCCGATTGTTTTTGCTATATTTGTGATGAATATGTATTTGCAAAATATCGAAAACCTATATCGGACTTAGTAAAAACTGCGCATCATCAATACTTTAAAATAAAATTGTGTAATCACGACAAGCCGTGGGTTCCTCATATTGTATGCCAGAAATGTGTGGTATGTTTATGATTATGGTCCAATGGGAAATGAGATGCAGTAATGTTCGAAACACCCATGATTTGGCGAGAACCTCAAAACCACCATAACGGCTGCTATTTCTGCGTTGTGAAAATAAACGGTATTAACATTGGAAATCGAAATAAATGGTCATATCCTAACTTATCTTTTGCTCAACAATCTCATTTAATATCACGAGAGGTACAACCCCTGTGATCCCAAATGAAATACATCAAGTGAAAATTCTGATTCAGACTACAAATTTAGCCAAGAACCTCAACCACTTAATCAGAAAGAACTAAGTGACTTAGTAAGAGATCTGAACTTACCGAAAGAAGATTCTGAAATATTAGCATCTCGTTTAAAAGAAAAAAAATGCTTACTCTGGAAACAAACATTATATTTTATTGTACCCGAGAAAAAAGTCTTTTACCGTTTTTTTCTGAAGACAAGGATTTATTTTTTTCTAACGATGTTGGTGGTTTGTTGCAACAGATAGGGTTAAAAAAAGTACCAACCTAGTGACTGGCGTCTTTTCATAGATAGCATCAAAAGAAGTTTAAAGTGTGTTTTGCTTAATAACGGTAATAAGTACGGATCTATACCTATCACACATTTGGTGACTTTAAAAGAAGAATACGCAAATATTGCTAAGGTTATGGAAACAATTAAGTATCAAGATCACAAATGGCTCATTTGCGTTGATCAAAAAAGGGTTAACTTTCTTTTGTGTCAACAAGTGGGATACACGAAGTTCCTTTGTTTCATGTGTCTCTGGGACAGCCGTGATAAACAACACCATTGGTCATAAAGTCTGGCAAGTACTGGAAGAGCTAAAAGTTGGTACAAAAAATGTAATAAACACGCCTTTAGTTAGCCAAGACCGCATCATACTTCCACCACTTTATATTAAACTTGGCATAATGAAACAGTTTGTGAAGGCGCTTGATAAAAGTGGCGAATGTTTCAATTTTCTTTCACGCAAGTTTCCAGGATTAAGTATAGAAAAATTGAAAGCTCGTATTTTTGATGGGCCACAGGTTAGGACATTCGTGAAAGATTCTAATTTTGTCAAATCAATTACTGAAGTCGAATCCAAAGCTTGGAATTTATTTGTTTTGGTTATGAGTAATTTCCTAGGTAAAAACAGATCTTTCGACCACGTGGAGCTTGTTGAGTCCATGCTATCGAACTTGAAAGAGCTAGGGTGCAACATGAGCATAAAAATCCACTTCCTGTACTCGCATTTAGACCGATTTCCACAAAATCTGGGTGATTTCAGTGAAGAGCAGGTGAAAGACTCCATCAGGATCTTCGGACAGTGGAAGAGCGTTATCAGGGGCGGTGGGACACACATATGATGACAAACTACTTCTGGAGTTTGCAACGATATCGACCTAAAGTGGTTCATTCAAGGAGATCTTATAAAATATCATTTCATTGTATTTAATAGAAATTTTGTTAGCATAATGTATTAATTTTCTGCATTTTTTTGTCAAAATAATAAAACTGTATATTTCAAATGTAAAGCTGTTGCAATCTTCAAGTATGTTTTTCATAATGAGGGCCATAGAAATACCTAATAACAGAAATAAAAATAAAGGAAACAAGACTTGTGTTGACCTGTGTAATTGTTGCAATGTCCTGTACCTACCCTTAAAGTTTGCACCATGAATTTGAGACTACCCTGTACATAAAAATTCATATTTCAAATCATTTTAATAATATGATTTCTCGCAAAAAGTTAGACATAATATAATACTTTATCTAGAATATAGATTAAATAATTTAATTTTAATAACATTTTTAAAAGTGTGGTTTCATCAATACTTGTATTTTTGTACAAGTATAAATGGATATATTTAATTATTTAAGAACAAGCATAGCTCATTTTTTTAAATGTACTTGATATTTCAAGATTAACCAGGCATAGGTACGAGATATTTTAATGAAAGACAATCCTGAATGATAATTGCAATACTCGAAGAAAAATGTTCTAAAATAAAAGTTTTTGCACTGCAGTTAGTTAAGTACGTAAGTTTTAGTTTTAAACCTAAGAAAACCTTTTTACGTATAAGTAAAAGTGGTGTTGGATAACAGCACTTAAAAAGAATCTTATTTGTCTTGAATTACTTATGTTTGTTTTGCCCTCATTCATGATATGAAATCAATGAATGTTCTCATTCATTTCTTCAGATATCATTCAGCACAACTTTTCATTATATGCGAAGTCAATAAAAGATGCTGGTATATACAGTAAATAAGTTTAATAATACGATTTAAGATGGTAAAATATTTCTTAATAGAATTGAGGCAAGCATTTGGAAAGCAGAAATAATCCTTAGGCATTTCAGATTATAAGGCGTGAAAATTAATGTATTCGACTTATTTTTTAGACCTAAAAGTTCTTCCTAAATATGTATTATTTATGAATTTTATGATACATCATTAATAAAATACTTTATATATAAAATATAGCATTTCTAGTAAAAGATGAAGGAGTAGGAATGCATTTCTAAAAATTCAAAAATCAGTTTCTATAACATTAATATTATCCACTTAAAATTTCAAATGTTGACTTCAAATATTTATTAAATTTGATGAAAATATAAATATTTATATATTGAAAATATTTCTTACTAACATAAAGTATATTGAGGGTTTTTTGTTTTATTTTTAACATAGAATTTTCACAAACTCGAAAGGTTGTAATTATGTTATTCGGTTAATGCATTTTTCAATTTTTTGACATCAAATGCAACGAATGTACAGTCTTACTGCCTTTCATTGTTTTAACCTTGATATTTTTGGACAATCATTTTAGTTTTTACTTCTGGAACTGTGTGTATTGAATTTCTTAAATCATTTTAATATGCATTTTATAAATAAACCTTCTTTATTTTAGACACTGTTGTAGACATAAAATATTTCATTAATAGCATCACACAATAAATACATGTATAAGTGTAAACTTTTAGAGCATAGTATATAAGACACATTTGATTTCCTGAAGGTAATATTTATGAAGCTATTTAAATTTTTGTTTTTAACTTTATAATTCAAACAGGATAATCAAATTCAGTTTTAATTTTAATGTAATTTTCTTACGAAAGAACTCGTGTTTCAAATATTTTTACCGTTTCGTATGCTTTTCTCGCATATTTTAAATGAATGATCTGCAATATAGTTTATTTAGTATATGAATTATTACTTTAGGTTATGCCTTTGAATAATTTGTATATATATAAGTAATCGTAAAGAATAACAGATTTTGTTATTAGTAGATTTTCTGAACTAAGAATATCGATTCTAGAGTTATATTTAAAACGTATTGAAAATTAATCTAGTATGCCTTTTTTCCAATTACTGAATTAAAATTTTATTTTGTAGATTAATGTTAATCTTCCCTAAATCATAACGTTATAATATAAAGCTTGATAGCATTAGTATACTTCTTGATTTAAATATTTCCTTACGTTTAATAGTAAGATATGTATTATTGAAATTTTTTTTAAACCAACGTATCTTAAAGTATTTTCTATAAATAAAATTTCTTTTACATAATAAATTTAATTGTAATCCACATAAACTTCATATTCTTTTTTTATGTGAAGTTAAGATTTCTTTCTTTACAATGATTTCGGTAGTTAAAATTTACTCATTATATTAGACAACGTGTATGAATATATTAACCCTCTGAGTGGTTAGCTTCCTCCTGAAAAGTTATACCGAAAGCGTTTACTCTTATTTTGCCGTTCGCTTTAAAAATGCAACATACTTCTTTCCTTTCCCCCTTTTAAAACTTGGGAGGTCGAACGGAGACAATTTTATGAACTTGTTCGGTTCCTTTGTCAAGTAAGAACCAAGAGATCAATCGTTTACAGCTAGCTGTTAAGTTGCCTTGGGTAGTCTTGTAAGAAAGCTGTAGTGGAACTCGGTGTTTCTTTCTCCTATCTGTTCAGTCACAGAAAAATTAAAACAAAATGAAGGTTAAAAAAAAAGGAAAAAATGAAATAAATAATATGTTAGCAGTTGAAAAATGATTATATTTTCTTCAAAAAAATTTATTTTTCTGTCATTTTTTAAAAATAAAAAATATATATTTTTTGGTATTGCGATTTGAAACAGAAAAAAGCATCCTGTATTCATTTTTGAATATGAGAGTAAGATAACGCGCTCACTTTCCTGTTTTTTATAAAAGTAATGAGGTAAAAAGAGCAAAGGTAATATCTCATTTTTTAAACAAAATGACAATAAAAGGTGCATACGATGATTATATTTATGAAATAAAACCGATCTTTCTCTATTCAATTATATTTTTAATTTAAAATAACATAAAAAAGATTTCAATACTTATAATTTATTTTAATTAAAATCATATAAATGATATTTTTGTTAACTGAATATTTTTCGGAAAAAATCTAAAAATTTCATTCCTAGTGTTCTCCTTTTCGAACATCTTGTATTAAATAAAAATTTCTTTTCTACATCGGCATTTGTGATGGACATAACACACATTCAGTCAATAATTTTTAATTTAAATGGGGATATACTTCTTCAAATGCGCATAACAGTACTTCTAACCATATTCTACTCAAGTTTAATTTCTTATCTTTATGTTTCTTTTACCACAAGAAAAATGTTACACATCGATAACTACATTTTCACACAATTCAGTCATTACAAATTCTATTGTGATAAAAGTTCTCCTAATTAATTTTGTCTTTCAAAACAGTACACTTAAAACAATTTTGTTCAGTGAAGTTAACCGACACTTCCACAATGTATCCATACGAAAGTTTAAAAACAATTTTAACATTTGGAAATGTATCCTGTATTAAATTTTTTGAGTATACACAAATATTTCCTGCTGTAAGGAAGAAATAGTATGAGATGTGGTGTGCGGTTGTGAAAGAATGTTTTCGTACGTGCAGACTATTTTTGAAAATTTAAATATTGTTGAAGCTGATCATATAACTGCAAATAAGCCTTATTTTAAAGTGTGGTGGTATCAAAGTAAAACACTTTACAATATTAAACAGCCTATGGGTTTATACTTAATATCAAACTATTCGAAAAATGGCTTACAACTTCTATTCAAATTGTAAAGAAACTGAAATATAAATATATATTACTGCAGTCAAAAATATTCATAATATGTAAGTATCCTATTCCTCCACTTATTTCAGTACATTTTAAAAACTGTAGCTGAATGCAATTTTTTTATATTTATAAACGAGCCATAGAAGTTCACACAGTCGTAAAAATGACTTTATCATTTTTAAATATACTACTATTAAACGTATATGAATTGTAAGATCAGTTATAAATTCAAAAACCCTTTTATAGGAGCAAAAACACATGTAATTTTGGATTGATCAAAATTTTAATATAATACACAAATATACATGTTATTAAGCAAAAACATTTGAAATATCAAACTTCCTTCTGAAATAAACGTAATTGAAAGAAAAATATTTAATTGCAAATGAGTGAAAATACATCCCCAAAGTGAGGCAATCCTCAAACTTAAGACTCAAACTCAGTGGCACAACAATCCATGAGGCCCAGGAGCTACTGTTCCCATCCTAATATACGTGACCATTGGACGCTGAAGTGCATGAACAGATGTCCCGATTTGGTGGTCTGTCTGAAGAGAGACCTTCAGTGTTTAAGACCCCAAGTAAGCTTGGTACTCATTTATCGACCCAATGTAGCGGGGATGAAAGGCAGAGTCGACTTTGCCCAGCCCGTTAATAGAACCCCTGACTGGTGGTGTGGAAGCACGATACACTACCACTCGACCCTATTCCGTGAAAAATAAAACTTAATTTTAGAATTTTATTTAATTCCTAATGAATGATGGACTCCAAACTTTTTTTTCATTTAAACTGTTTAGACGGAAATGGTTAATTATGAACATTTCACAAGCTGCATAAATTAAAATTAACCGTTATAGTTTACATAAATTTTTAAGGGTTCAAAAGGTGTATTTTGGCTGCACGAATTAATTTTAAAAGGAATACGATTACGGAAAAGTATTACAAATCTATCTAAAGTAGGGTTGGTTACCTTAGATATTGTCAAACACAACAATGTATTGGAAGCCAATTCCACAATTCGTTATTATAAAAATGTATGGAAAATTACAAGACTTATTTTTGCATTTGTAATTTATATATATATAATTTTCCTGAGAACTGTAAAAGCTAGAGTGGCATCCATCAAAACCGCGATTCCCTCTCTGCTTTTCCAGATCGCACCTGACTAAGCGGGCTCTTCCATAGTAAGTGAAAATGCCGTATTTTTTTTGTCAAAATCATTTTATAGCAGACTGCACTTTTTATGTATTTTAGATGGTCGTTTTACATTTTCTACATCAATATCTTAATGTCTGAATTTAAAATTACATAAAATTCTTGACATTCGCATCGATGACCATTATAATTTTTATTAGTATATGAATGTGTCATCAAACGATTACATGACTATTATTAACATATTATTTTAACCATTTAATTAATATTAAGTATAACACATACCACACACAAATTTTCTGAACTTTAAAATAAATATTTTGAAAACTACTTCAGATATACTCAAAATTTTTCATTCATAAGCTTTAGCTTCTCAATTATGCTTCTATGTAACAATTTATTGTAATTGTATATTCATCAATTTTTTTAGTATATTTTTTGCTCTTAGCATGCAGTTTTCAACTGAATTGTATGAAATCTTCAAAATATATTAAAAATACCAAAGAAAGCTATATAATAAAATTTAAAATTTATATTATACTCAAACAATTGCTAAAACTTATGGTAAATAACTTTTAACTGCGCGATGCATTTTTTCGAAATTTCAAATGGAATTTCTAACATAAAATTTCTAGCTTTATACGGTCGAGATTTTAAAAAATATCCAGATTTTAATTACTTATTCAGTTAGCCTTTAAAAAAGATAAATGTTGAGGTATTTTGCATAAATAGATATTTTTGAAGAATAATTCGAATGTTTATGAATAGCTTGAATTTAAAATTGATTTTTATGTTTATTTATATGCATAAATGTCGACTGTAAATATTTCCGTATATTTTTGATTACCATTTAATCAAACATTCAAGTTATAAAAAAAAAAATGTGGGAAAATCTTCATTCATGTTGTCTTTGATGTAAACTGAAGTTCAAGCACTTAAAATTCAAATATAATTCAGTGTATTTTAACAATATATAACTAGGCACTGTACTTAAACTTCCCTGAACACTAGGGCTTTGAAATCTAAAAAAAACTAATAAATCTTAATTAGTTTTTTCTCGCTATTAATTTTATCAATATGTAAGAAAATGTTTCAAATTATTTGATGAAGTTTACATTTATTCATTTTTAGTGGTTGGAAAACTGAAAAGGTTTCAAATTTTAAAGAGTTTGGTGTTTTATTAATTTTTTGGCAGCTTATAATAAAATAATCATGTTTCAAAAACTGAAAGCTTTGATTAAAATAAGAAAAATGAAGCGAAAGAATATACTTAAAAAAATATAATTTGTCTAACTATATAAAATAGCAGATTGCACTGACACACCCTACCTTGTTAGTTTCCTATTAATGTGAAACCAAAAGGGAATTGTAACATATTTTACTTATGCGTTGGGACTTTTCAAAACTTTTAAAATACAAGCTAACAAACAAACACTTCCTGGGGTCTAAAGAAATTTCCCCCCGATTTTTTACGATTGCTCCAGGGTCAAAACACGTGGTTCCCTGCGAGCCATAAAACTTTCTATCAGTGTCCTGTTGTGTTGCTTCCACCGTCCCCAATTATCTTTCAAGATGTTAAACCTTTAAAAGGGGGAAATGATTTCTGAAACGAATGGTTCAACCGCTTTTGAAAACGTTACTTGAAGGCAGAAAACCCCGTTCTGTGCATTTTCGAAGCATCTTTACAATGACGGAATTTTCCGTGCTAACCGCTTGGAGGGTTAAACGTAGATTTGTGAAAATTAACTTTTTTTACTTTATGCTAATTACAAATAAAGATTTTTATCCTTAACTTTTCCATGGCGAATACTTCAAAAAGATTTTTTTCCTTTTATCTTTTATGTTTGGAAAAAATACGGAGCAACAATTTACTTATGCATTTTAAATCAAATATTTTTGGTTTTTTGAGTAATTTAAAGTCCCTTAAAAATAATTTGATTGAATTGTATTCTTATAAACGAATTGTGTGTGTGTAATTAAGCATTGACAATGTGTAGCAATTAATTTTCCACTTCTCCATCTAAGACTGAAACACGCATACAAAATACGCATATATAATATCATTTCCTGAAATTACTTTATGCTATCAAAATATAAGTATGAATTTGGGAATTAAGTTTTAAGAGATACATTTACATATTTTTTGATATTGCCGGAATACACAAAACCATTAAAAATAAGTAGTTATATTGTAAACCAATCATGATTTTCAAATGATAACTTAATATTTTTAGGATCATTATTTCTTAAAATTAGTTTTACGTTTAATTCCGGATTAAAGTACTTCTATGGAGACAAGCTATTCATTTCTGAAGAATTGATTGTGATGCATATTCGATTTCTAATAAATACTTTTTTTTTCCTTCTTGGCTTCCTCCCGCCTAGAATATTTCTTGTTGCAGACAATAATCAAGTAACTTCCTCACTCGAGAACAATAAACATGCGGTACTTCATCTTGATTACCTAACCCCCATGCGTGTAACAACACCCCCAATAAAGTATCCGGTACCATATGGAAGGCGTTATTCGTCTCATTACTCTCTGGAAACTCTTACAGCGCAGCTAAAGCTATCAATTTGTTCAGCTAAGGGATTTGTTGAACTGTGGGTTGGGGGCAATACTTTACCGTGTGTCCATTCCTCTATATTTGTTTCTAATTGCTCAAAATTGAAAATAGATGTGTCGTTGCAAATGTGCAGCGATGCAGTGAGGAGTGCACTTTAACAATTTAAACGTGTTAGTACAGTTATCAGGAAATTCTTAAATATGATTTTTGTTCTTTGAAAGAGAGTTTATTAATAACAAAGTAAACGAAAAATAAGTAAACAGCGAGTAGAATGGAATTGATCAAAGTTACCTGGTTAATAATGATACTAATGAATTATTCTTGCTTAAATTGACTTACACCTTATTTATAACAATAAAGAGGAGAAAGTGTTCTACATAAATAATGGACGAATAATATTTTTTATATCCTTTCAAATTTGGTATAATGTGGAAGCTTACAAATAGTTTACATTACGTAGAAAAAAAATAATGGTGATGAAATAAGCATAATAAAATAAACAATATTGGAAGAATTTTTTCTGCAAATTTTATTTAAAAAAAAATACCAAAATCTAAAAACGTATGCTTGTGTAAATAGAAAAGTATTAAACTTTAATTAAAATTTTATTGTGAAGCATTTGAAATTAAGATGACTATTAATATATTAAAATGATGATTATTTCTTAAACTAACCCAGCTGCTACTCGTAAAATAATACCTTCTGATTGTCGGTATTTATTCTATTTTGTTTAAATTAGTTTTAAATTAAAATTTGAAAATGAGAAAAAAAAGATTTTATTATTTTCAATTCACTTAAGATATTTTTTCATAGGATAACTAAGAGAAAACGTTATAACTTTTTATATATGGTACACATTTTCCTTATTTAAATAATATTTAGTTTCAAATACACAATTATTAGTCAACTGCAATTTATAATTCAAATAATGGAACAATTTCTGGTGGGATTCTACAAGGGTCTCTCCTTTCTCACACGCTGTCCAACATCTATGTTTTCAAACGACATATCGATATTTTGTCAACAAAAAAGAACCAGCCTTCATAATATTTATGATCACTAGATACCTTGCATAGCTTGACCACTGGTTTACCAAGGGAAAAGTAACCATCAACACCTTAAAATCAGAAGCCTTATTTTTCACACGATGCAAGAAAGAGAATTAGACTTCTACATCTGACAGAATGGAATCCTCTGGTCTAATCAAGCTAAATACCTAGGAATTATCCTAGATAAAACTCTCACTCTTAAATAACGCGTACTATGTATAAGTGAAAAGTTTTAAGAATATATTCATAATCTCAACTCCTTAATTTCCAGAGAAACAAAATTAACTACTAGAAAAAAAAAATGCTTATCTCCTCTCTGATCCTAAAACCAGTCCTGACATAAGCCTCCCTTATTTGGGGACATACAACAAAGACTTATATTAATTATTTAGAAAGTTCTTAAATTTTAATTGTCAGAAAAATTCTAAGTGCTCGCCAGTTCATAAGGAATGCAGACCTTAAAGCCACTAGCAAAATAGTTACTATTAGACACACAATCAGGAGAATTTTTTCCCATATATTTAATAAAATTGAAAACTCTCATAATAAATCAAAACTATCATTCGAAAATATACTCCTGATTTTAAGACCCAGATCAATCATAATTGATTCTGCTTTTTCTTTAATATCAAATTATTTTTTTATCTTTTATTTAATAATTTATTCTATTTACTTGTAATCTTAAATTACCTCCATATTTGCTACTCGATTTGCTTGAGCTCAAAACTACTAAATGATTGGTCAATTTTTTCACCCAATCTTAAAGGAAAAATAATTGATCTCTAGGATCTGAATTATATAAACTCCACTCGATACCAACTCATTCTAAATTTTCAACTAAAATCTCTGGAACCCAGGCTCTTTCGCTTCGACCGGATTGCATAGGCATCGTTCCTTCCCTTCCCGTCATGAAAATATTCTTCTATGTCATGATTTTCTCATAATTTTTAAGTTTATGTTATAAATGTAATTTATTCATATCAAAATAATTTTTTATTATTAATTTAGAATAATTGTTCTCTAAAGTTTAAATATTATTACTTAAAAAGGGCGATTTGAAGACTTTTTAATGTCATCTGAAATGTTATGACAGGTGAAGAAGGCTAGTAAGAACTGAGTGCCTCCACCCCACCAAATTACAAACTACAATTAGTCAATTAAAAACAATGTAAAGTCATTTTAAATCATTTTTTTTAATTCCATAAAAGAATGTATGAATGCGTGAAGCGATGCATGGGGAAAATGTATTTATTTAAAATACCTAGTCATTACAGTAATCCAAAATAAGACTTAAATCTTATATTATATTAAAAGCAATATATATGTATATATATGCATTTCCATGAAATATGAGTCTTATAGCTACCTTCAAAACCGCATTTAGTATCTTTGTTTTAATACTTAAATTTCAGCTGTATAATTTTGAGTCAAAAACATCTGATTAAATTTTTCAGTAAACAAAACATTATAATCCTAAAAGGCTTCAAAGAGAGCGTACATTTCTTTTTGAATAAATAGTGGAAGAAAATAAACATATGTTTATGCCTCTTGAAAAGCCCATAATGATTTTTAACCAGTTGTTTGATACCAGGATGTAGAACTTTTTTTTCATTTTGATATGATTTATTTAGATGTTTTCGATACTTCAGCAATGCAGTTGTTTTTAAAATAGACATTTTTTATCCAGTCGTAAAACAATACTTATATTCTGTTTTAGGTTTTACCATGATGAATAAAAAAAAACAGGTCAGGATGCAGTAAAATTACAGTAATTTGATAATTGATAGAAAATAGAAATGGTTTGTTTTAAAAATAAAAGGCTCATAATGAATATTAATTGATGGTTTTAAAATAAAATATATTTAATGAGTGTGCATTTCTTATAGAAAAATTTTGAGTACGAAAAAGTTGAAATTATATTAGAAAAATCAAATTATTCATTTTTTTTTTATAATCTCAGAAAGATTTAATGATTCGCGGTTTGAAATTCCTTATATAAATGATATATTTAACTTTAAGACTAAAAGTGGTTCTGTTAATATACGAAGAAAAAAAAAGAATTCTTCAAGAAACACAAACACACTTATACATTTATATATGTATATATGCATATGAACGTTACATATATATATTTTTATGTGCACAGTAGCACAGTAAGCTTGAAACATGTTGGAATTGTTCAAACCCAGATATATGATAATATGATCGCAATTAGCGTGCTTGTTTTAGTTCATTGTTGAAAAATATAAGAAAAAACTTACATTACAGTATACATAAAAAAATATTTTAAAATGTCTCCCCTGCTGTTTCCTTTCTGACTTATCTTGTTGAAAGAGGAGTGTTTACACAAGGAAAAAGTACTCAAGCACATGAGGCTTCGTAAAACTAAGATTGACAATTCTTTCGTATGAACTAGAATCCTAAATTGATTTCGACATTTCTGAGCCTATTTACAAAGCAGTTCTAGAAGATACAAAAAAACCTGAATCTTTTCCTCCGCCCTATTTTTCTAGCCCATGAATACGAGCTTACTTCAGTGAAAGTTTTCATTCGACGTTCCAAAAAACAGCAATGGAATTTAAAACATCCCCATGTTTGCAAGTAAATTGAATTTGGAATCAAGGAGAATTTTGTGGATACTTTTAAAAATCAGTATATAAAGTATTTATAGGCGCTTCATAGCGTTTTTTTTTAAATGTAGACCTTCCACAGTTCTGGAGTGTTTAAGAAAAGAAGTTTCTAACGTATTGGGTTCGAGGGAAAGTTATGTAGTTTTTTTTCAAAAGAATAAACAAAACTGTTTTTCACTTTTTATTTAAAACTTAATATACAATACAATGTACATAGTTAGTTACATCTGTCTGCCAGCGTTCTAGAATTTTATCCAAACTTTGCAAAAGAAGTTCTTTGTTTTGGAGACAAAGTATTCTTCCATGTCCATTTGGACACTCTTAAAATTTATATATACATTTCCATCAAATAACTTTTACAGAAGCCCTGAACAGGGGATAGTCAGATGGTGCAATATGTGGTGTATATGCTGGCTGAGGTAAAGTTTCTTAATTTAACTCTACAATTTTGTATGCTGTGTTTCTTGCCACGGATAGTCTAGCGTTGCCATGCTGAAGAATCACACCCTTTCTGTTGTTCAAAGTTCCTTTCTGTCGTTACATTACTTTATTCAAAATATAAAGCTACGAACAGGAGAACCGTTTCATTTTCAAACAGCAACTCATAGAAGACTATACCCTTGCTATCTCACCAACTACACTCCATAACCTTCTTCTGGTGCATGCTAGGTTTGGACATGAGTGGTGATTTCTCCCCATCGTAAACATAAGCTTTTTTTTAACCAAGTATTTCCACTCCATCCACTTTTCCCTAACATCACCAAATGATTCAAAACGACTCACTTTTGTCACGAGGAAGATTTGAAGAAAATATAGAAATGCTGTCCATTATTTTCTATTGTTGTTGTTTAATTCGTGGGGCACCACAACAGAGAGTTTGAATAAGCATCAAGCCTTTAAATGCACTCCAAAGAAGTAGTCTGATTAATTTGAAGCTTGAAGCCCTCTTCTGTGAAACTTAACGTGGGATTATATATATATAGGCCGGATAATACAGCGCCGCTCTTTGTCACTGATATGTGATGATCTTCCTGATTTCGGCTCGTCTTTCAAAGAAAAATCACTCGAATTTTTGCAAACCACCCTCGACTTGTTCGATATACTTCTGCCTCCTCTCCAAAAATGTGACACAAGTTTTTATTTGCCTACATCGCGTTATTCACTTTTCGGAACTCAAGCGATATATAAGTGTACTTTTTTCCCAATCTTTATGACAGATTTACAAATTTATAAAAAAACTAAAATGAGAAAAAATATGTATAAAAAATCAATAGTATACTATCCTAATTCTTTAAACCGGTTTCAGTCGGATCCGAGTTCTTGCTAAGGATCAACAACACACAAAAGTGTAGTTGTTCAAAAACAGCAGAATTTTCTCTTACAGACATAGATTCCATATTAATATAAATTACATAAATATTACTTATTAAAGAACGACAGTCTTGAAACAAATTTATTTTATATAGAACTCATTTAATAATTAAATATCAAAATTGTAACGCCCCAGGAGCTTTAACAGCATATGGGAGGGAGAGAGAGAAACGTTTTTTTTTCATATTTTTCTGATATTATCCTTTTTTAAATACGGAATTTAATGATTGTCTTGGTTTATCAATATACAAACAGATGCTTTTATCAAAACGTATAAATAAACAAAATGACTTTCTTATGACGGAAGAGCAATTTTTTTTATTAAAAATTAAGTAAAACTAGTTTTATATGAAGCAAGCACAAGTCTTTTTTTTCATCTGTAAAATGTGCTAGAATGATATATATAATGGAATATATAATGGAAATTTTAGATTCCATAAGATAGATTGAATCACATTAAAGTTCACTGTCCTCGTAGCATATTTTCCAACGGAGCCTCGGACTGCAGGTTTCGTCGCGTCGCCCCACCATTTGTCCCACCATTACGCTTGCAGATGCAAATGCGGTCGCAAATTACAGACTTCTGCCTCATCGCTACAAAAAAACCCTCATTGTCGATTTTGATTGCTCTAGAAATCTTACATCCATAATTGCAAGACTAAGGACGGGCCATTTTAAAGGTATGAAGATCTCATCAGACAAAACTAGAACTTACATCTCCTGCAAAAACTGCACCGAGGTCCAACTAACGCCAGACCACATCCTGGAATGTCCAGCCCTTACCCCGCATATTATACGGCTCGGAATGGTGCCACTGGCTTCGGAGCTACGCGAGGTTCTTTACAGCGCTGATGCGCCGAGACTTGCGGAGGCGGTTCAGAGAGCTCACGACATTATCTGATTGTCCATGGACACGACAAAAAAAAAATCACATTAAACTTTATCAATGTTTTAGTTTGAGCACAAAATTTTTTATGCGTATTTTTAATACATCAAGTGTATCTTAATATATCCTTATTTAAATGTTAATCTGACTTAAAATAAATAAAAGCTTTGGTTTTATTAAAACTAATATGAAATGATAAATCTTTACATTACACAATTTAAAAAAAATAATTATTGTTCAAACATTATGATTATCATAAAATCCGGCGTATAACGCACACTTTTAACTGAAAAAATAAGATCAAAATGTACGGGAGTGCGTTATATGTCGGGTATAAAAATGATAGCTTGAAGAACAAAAACAAAAGAGATGAGCATAAAAAAATTAAACTTCTACGTAGATGAAAGAACTGTTTCTTTGAAAGTAATAACATTCCTCTTACAAATTTAAAGAGTTGTAGTCTTAGAAGTACGCTTTTTTTACTAAAGCTTGGGATTATACCTCAAATAAATGACTTCAAAGTATAAGAGTATTGCGCGCGTGCTTTTCTGGTTTCGTCGTAAGAAAAGGATGCGCATTGTACGGCGAATATACCTAAAATCTAAAAATGGCTTTTCAGTAGATAAATTAATTTCATTTACATACTTTTTATCTCCCAGTATACATAAAAGTAATTATTATGTTGCATGATTTATGAAATATTTAGCGAATAACGATTGAACATTCTTAATATTTTACAAATTACTACGCGTTTTAAGCGCTTAAGTTAAAATTCGCTAAAACGACTTTATTTTACATATGTTCATCATTCAAATAATTATACTATAATATATACCTCAATAGTATACTATATTTATTTAATAGAAAAAGAATTGAATGGGCCATTAATAGAGTGTTTTATAGGCTGTATAAATAAAAATGCATTTCTAGGAATTTTACATCAATATATTAATGTAATATTCCGTATACATTTATTTTAGTAGTATAATGAATGTATTTATATCAAACACCAATGCATAGTTTTGTTTAAAGCCATTCAGTCTATTCCAAAGCAAAATAATTAGGAAAATTAATCTTTAGGTCAATTAATTAAAATGGCAAGACAGTTCGAGATTTAGTTTATCCCAGGTATATCTCGTTATTATTATGAAACTGCCCTTTAGATCAATCAACTATTGCTTGCTGGATTATTATCGACCTATTTATGAATATATCCCAGTTAAGTAAACTAAACCATCAATGACACATTAATTCTCAATTTGACTAACATGTTGACAAATTGGACCGTTTTGAGAGTTCCTAGATCAGGAAGTACTAAATGAAACGTGTAGTGTGTAACTAACTTCAGATTTTTAATTAGTTATTCATAGCTATATAAATCATTTCTCTGCATACAATTTTCCTTATAACTCATTCTCAAATTATAACAATATTAATTGACATTAATATAACTATTTTAATTTGTCGTGAGCTTGTAGTAATATGTGTTGTTACTTGTAGAACAAATTCTTACCATAAAAATTTAAACATCTCAGTTTTTGCATGTAACAACATAAGTATCACTACACGCATTATTAATAAGTAACACGCAGTATGCATGAATAAAAGCTTCAATCATTTCACACGGCAAATTTAATAGGTGTGTTATCGCAGAAGGAAAGAGCCAGATAAAGTGGGAAAAACGAGTAATTGCATAGCCCTTCTTCCACCTAAGAATACAATTTTCTCTCTTTTTTACAATCTTCTCTTCACAACAAATAACGCTAATTTCGTCACAAGCAAAGAAATTATTTTTCCATATTATTGTCTTCTAAAGTTTAATAAAATTTAAAACAAACCTTACTGTATAAATAATAATTATTGTTCTTCATGTTGCGCTAGGTAATGATTCAATTATTTGAAGAAAAAAAATACACTAGAAGAATTTTTGTTAAAAAAAACGTTGACTCACTTTTCAATAAGACACAGAATTTATAATATGGACATTTTAAAAGCCAATTGAAGTATCGATTGTGTCGGTTTTGACAGCAGAGCTTGAACAAATAATACGAAAAAGGAACTCTCTCTTTTCAGGTTGAAAAAAATTAAAAAATTCCTCCTAAATTTTAAAAGATATAGAAAATAAAGAATCATTATAAATATATAACATAACTCATTTTAGCGTCAGCCCATGAGGGTTGAGATCTACTACGCCCAACTTAATATACGCTACCTTGGGCGTTGAGGTGAATGAACAGATGTTCTGGGGTCACGTAGTCAGTATGAAGCGATATATACACTCATAGACAAAAAAGTTAGCGCACCAAGAAATAATTACGGGATCGTAACGAAACTTGACATAAAGTTACATGTAGGGGAGATATGCAAAAGATTAGAAATGCAGCGTGATTGCGCATTACGTATAGCCGGTATAGGGCATTTAACGTCGTTCGTCGTGGAGTATAGAAAAGGTAACCCAAGTTTGCTGGAGTGTGCCGAATCGTTTACAAAGAAAGACTTGAGGTAGACATGGCATTACGCCTTTTTCGAAGACAATATTAGCAGTTGTCGCAGTTTGAGGGGAGAATCATCGGTATGATGGAAGCATACTGGTCATCTAGGCGTGTAGATAGCCAATTAGGCCGCTCTGATTGTGTTGTTAGGATATTTTGAGACCAGTGGATCCGAGAGATGTCATTTACACGAAGATCATGCTCAGGTCACCCTCGACAGACCAGTCATCGAGAAGACCACCACATCGTAAGAAATGCATGCCTACTGCCAACTGCTTCGTTGGCCGCCATCCACGCACAGTTTGCACCTTCAACAGAGGCCATGTGTCTTCTCGCATCATACGAAGTTGCCTGGCGGAAGGACATTTGGGATCACGGCGCTCATTACGTGTGCTGCCCTTGACGCCCACCCATCACCGTATCCGTTTGGAGTGGTGCCGTGCACGAGAAAACTGGACTACAGTGGAATGGCACCAAGTTGTATTTAGCGACACACACACACACACACACAAAATCCAGATTCAATCTCAGCAGTGATGACAGTCGTGTTGGTGTATGAAAACCCCGTGGTGAATGCCTCAAACCTGCCTTTTCTTTACAGCGACACACAACTCCTACAGCTGGTGTGATGGTATAAGGTATCATAGCCTTCAATACACGATCACGCCTAGTATTGATCCGTCGCACCATGAATGTCCAGCGTTATCTCCATGACATCCTGCAACCACATGTGTTGCCACTCATGCAACGGCTCCCAGGAGTCTTTTTTTCAACAAGACAATGCTCGGCCTCACATGGCAAGTGTGTTGCAAGAATGTGTCTGCACTGTTTTTACCCTTCCTTAGCCGGTCCGATCCCCAGATTTGTCTCCAATCGAGCATATCTGAGATTATTTGGGATGGTGTGTTGGGCATCCCTCGAGTTTTAACGAACTAGAGGCAAGGTTACAGCAAATATGGAACGAAATGTCTCAAGACATCATACATAACTTATATGCCATAATGCTTGATCACATAGTATAATGCATTCGCGCTAGAGGGGCTTTAACAAGGTATTAAATCCTCCGTTCTTTTGCCTCTTTCTCTGAAATAATTTATTATTTTTTCTTTAATTTTTTCTAATATTTTACTTATATCAATGTAAAATTTCGTTTCATTTTGACGACTCCTTCTTGTTGCCGTAATGTTTTTGTCCATGTATATATATATATATATATATATATATATATAAATATATAAATTCAATCATCAACAATCAATCACAATAATCAATTGAAAAATTGAAATATACGAATCTTATAATACCAAATCCCATTTCAAAATATCTATGGCGAATATACAAGATAAAATTCCATCGTTTTCAAACAAAATTAAAAAATTATAAAATAAAATAAAGATTTATAAAATATCCAAGTGCAACCTCGGACTTAGGACCGATAAGTCGGGTTAAACTAGTTTGATGGTGCCAACCTTCCCCGTATTGCAACTTGGTAAGTTATTCGGAAATATCAAATTTCAAAAATTTCAAAAATTTAAAAATTAAAAAAAAATTAAAAATTAAAAAATTAAAAGTTAAAAAGTTAAAATTAAATCAGTATACTTGAAAAATTAAACTATTCGTCATCATCACATTCCGAAATACATTATAATATTAGAATATTAAAATTCAAAAACAATTTAGTGCATAATATAAGTGAACCATCGAACACCAAAGATGATGCACACATCTTTAAAATAGTTGTAAAGGTAGAAAAAATAGTTGTATATGTATAAAAAATATTTGAGATCCGAAAGTTCAAATTAAAAATTATCTAAAATCTAAAAGTTCAAGCAAAAATTCCAAAAGTTCAAACTAAAAAATCCGAAATATACATATATATGTGTGTGTGTGTGTGAATGTGTGTACTGAAAAATTCTGAAAAAAAATAATAATTAGTTAGAAGAAACTTCAAAGATGTTTCATACGTAATTAAAGTTACATAATAGGGAAGAATAAGTTTCCAGTATTTTGAGATATCTCAAAGGAAAAAAACAATAACTCTCGTGGGGGCAATATAATGCTTTAACTAATATTTCAAAGTTATTAATAAAGTACCTTTTGTGACGGCTCTATCCGCGTCCTTCCATTAATAAAGTCATCTTGGGAAATCTTTGGTCTTTCGATTAAATTATATTCTCAACCAACCCTCTGAAGCAAAATTCTGATTATTCAAATTAGATCTACGGTATATAGTCTAGGTTTTCAAGCTAGAGGGAGAGAAATTGAGGAGATAGATGATATATATTGCTATTAATCAGGTACAGCATACTGATTATTCAATTTTATAATGTATTTCAGATATGTGTTAAGTTAAATAATTAAAGTTACAATTGATCACTAGAGTTTAATTAATGATCATATAATAAGTAAAGTAGATTTGATCCTGAAAACAATGGGTCGATATCTTAAGTATTCTCATACTTTTGTATCTCGTTATTTATCCACATATTGCTTAGACTTGCCCATCTCTTATTTCAAATTACTTGAATTTTTGTTGCTAATTGAAAGATAAAAAAATATGTTGTTTTTCGATATGGCTAGTCTTTCTTCACTTCCTACCACGTCCTTAGGCTCGGACCTAAGGTCCTCACAAGTTGAAAACAATTTATAATTCAGGGGTACATAAAAATGTGTTTTCAAGGTACAGTTGGAACAATTACGATTGTAAACATGTAAAAATTCATATTTTACCATAGCACAATTGCAAGTTTTGTCACACAAATGGCAAACCATTTATTCTAACAATAATATTTGATGCAATTGTAAGTTTTTCATTTTCAAAAATTGATATTCACAATATACGATTTGAACAAATACAAATTTTAGCATGCATGTCAAGAAGGAAAAATACAACAAAACGATGATATCTCATTGAGTTCCCTGTGCACAAATGGCGAAGTTCAGAAACTGAAGTTTATAGTAAATTTTTGATTGAAACATTAGCCATTGCAAGCAAGAAACCATAATAGTACAATAAGCCAGAGACTCAAATGTAATCAGTTTTATTTAAGATCTTCCAAGATGAAGTGGCCGAAATTACTGATTGCTTTGTAAAGGATACATGAATATGCCAGAATTCGCATACGGGATGTTATAACACAGATGCATAGAAGTGAAAGGAAGTAAAAAAATCAAAATAAAATATGTCTTAAAATATGCAAAATGAAGAAATTTTCATAATATCCCCATCTGAAAATGGTTTATTTATGTAATCATTTGCAACTGAACCTAATATAAATTTGCAGTTGTATATGTTGATATATAAATAAGAAACCACATTCAAAAATTCATTGGGATTCGAGATTTACATGTTTGATTTATTGTTGTGTTGAATTAAAAAAAACAAGTGTAAAAGCACATGTAGCAGTAGCAAATGCAATGCATAGTGATAAGTCATTCACAATCGTAAATATGTGTGTATTGCGTGATGTTGTAATCTATTTCGTAAGTGTTCAACTTCGTCGTTTTTTAAGACTGTCCATTCAAAACAAATTTTCAAAAAAGGAAACAAAATTTTTATACTTGTCAATTATTTTATCAGACTGAATGTATTTTTTTATGAGTAGAATGCATATATTTTGTGTTTACAGGGTATTGTGTGAAAAAAAAAGAAAAGAAAAAAAGAGTCTGGTTCACAGTAAATCATTGTACTTACATATATAATCGATATTACACAATTCATGGCCATAGCATAGAAGAACTAACCACCCTAACTCAAAATCTGGCAAACGCCTACACTGACGACTCATCCGATTCAAATCTTAATAGAGGAGATGAAAGTGTCTTCTTTATTTCTTCAAACAGAAAACAAGAGTGCCATAAAATTCAAGCAGGGAAAATCACATCCAACTACACACGTGAACTCATTGCTATCAAGAGGTCATTGGAGATTTTCCTTCTAAAAAGCTTCCAAGAATCCAGAGACATTATTATCTTCATAAGCTCAAAATCTGTGCTGCATGCCAACCAAAAGGTGAAGTGCCAAATCAGCCTCAAAATCATCCAATCCATTGACAAAAGCATCACATCCAAGAGATCCTGCACGTTATAGCGGATACCAACCCACGTAAATATCCTAGTTAAGGAGAAATCCGATAAACTTGCCATAGAATCCAGAGCTTACACCAATCATCTAACATTACGACCCACATTGACATCAAACGCAGTTGCCAGCCGAAGACTAATCAACAATAATTTTAAATATTCCATCCCATCTATAAATAGTAACCCTACAATAGCGACGATAATAAATAGATTTAGAACAAAGCACGTAAAAGGAATGAAAATCTCAACTGACGGGCAAAGAGTTTACACAAATCGTTGCCCAAGCTTTCCTAATGTCCAACTATATCCACAACATATCCTCAGTTGCCCACCAGTTTAAGCCAGACTTTTAAAGAACAGCCCAGAAGATCTAGAAGATTTTATCTTCTTTGATAAAGCTACCTAGGTTGCTTTGGAACCATTTAAAGCTTCTTTTTTTATCAATCTGCACATTATGGAGCTGCCAACAACAACTTAGGGAGAGTTGGAAACCTCTCTCTTTCTCTATACTGACAATGTTAAATAGGCTGTTTTCGATGTACCTTTTCTCAAAACCTGTTTTATGTACATGCTTGAAATTTTTCATAGTATTAAAATACACCTCTCACATTATACTAAAATGAGCTTTTAGCTAATTTTGAATTTTTTAATAAATTATGAAGTATTTTATCAAACCTTGAGAAATTTGATCCATTTTTTACTTAAAAAAATTGTAAAAATTAAATTTTTGAGTTTTTTACAAAAAGCTCATTTTAGTATATATTAGACATCATTATAAATAATTTATAAATAATTTACATACCTGTGAACAGTAGTTTCTCAGAAAAGGTACATCGCACATTAAAATTTATATTTTGAGATAAATTGGTTTTAATGTATACAGTGAGACTTCTAATCAACTAGGAAAAAAAATAAAAGGCTCAGTTTAAAATAAAAAATACATGTTTTGGTTTATATTAGTCGTTACACTTTTAAGCAAAAGCAAAGTAATTTGTTTGCAATTTTCGCCATTAAAATGGGCGTGGCCCAAATTCAATGATTATTTAAAAATACGTTTTAAGGGCTTCTAAATACCCTAGATGTTAAAGTAAGGTATTTTTAGAAAGGTTAAAATCTATACAGTTTGAAAATGTAAAAATCTAAAATTGTCAAAAAAATAAGATTTTAGCTTTCCAACACCCCTTAAAGAATCGATTCTCCCTGAGAGTATCACATTCAAAGTAGTTACCTTCAGCATTAACACACTTCTGCGTTCGTTGCTGCCAATGCGAGTAAGAGTTCTGGAACGAGGTTTTCGGATGTCTCTTCAGAAGATTTTCCGTTTTTGCCTGAACATCTTCCCCTGAGATAAAATGAGATTTTTACAAAAAGATTCAACAGTTTAAAATAAAAAAAAGTCAAACTGGGCCAAATCAGATGATTATGGAAGATGCACCATCACATTAATGTTTTTGCTGGTCAGAAACTGCTTGACAGATATCGTCATGTGAGCGGATGCATTGTCTTGGTGCAAGAGTGATCCATTACTCCCCAATTTTTTTCTTAAGGCGCCTGAGTAGTTGCGAAGACATTTTTTTGAAATTTTGCTGAAAATTTATTTTTAAACTCATTTTTTGTTTAATTATAACTGAAAACTAATAAAAACAGCAAAACAAATTTCTTTCAATGTATTTTTTTTTAAATATGGCCCATTTTAGGTTTAAATTAGACGTTATTTGTACGTTACGTTAAACATAGTAAAATAAATTCTAATGCATAATATTTCAAAAAACCCACATAATTTTACTCAAAAAAACAGTTACTAATGAATTGACCTAATATCTTTGAAAATTTTAATTTGTTACTGAACTAGAAGTCAAAAGTGCACGCAATGCAAATTTTTCAAAAATTTCACATTTATCACACAGAAAAAATCATAAAAAAAGGTAACTATGCTGTTTTTTCTTAATCCCTACGTCACAGCATACATACTATAATAATGCACAATTACACAAAATTACAGACAATTATCTACAGAACTTTTGAGATATCCTGCTTAACGTGTTGTAAAATATCAAAAAATCTGTTTCAGAGAAAAAATGCATTTAAAGATTTAAAATTCAAAATTTAAAAACTATACTGCTGAAAAACCCTAAAACCTCTATATATCAAAAGAACAAAAATTTTCAAAGCAATTATGAATATTATATACTTTCTTCAAACTTTTATCTTTTAATATTTTTAACAATTTTATAGTGTCAAATAGCTTTTCTTAAAAGTCTAAGTGTACACAGTTTACGAAATACAGATTAGACGTATAAAAAGCACTTTAAAAAACCCTTATTGCATTAAAAATAAAAATATTTTACATAGAAAAACAAATATATATTCCATATTATTTTAGAAGTTAAGAAATATATCATACAAAATATATTTGTGTTGTTTTACCAGTAAACATTCACGAAAAATCTCTTGAAAAATATTGTTTATCACAAAAGTTATGATAAATTAGAATAAAAATCCTGCAAAGAAGTACTTTAAAACCCTCCATATGAATATACTAAGCCTTCTGTTTTTTCATCCTTAGTACTTTTTGTTTTTCTAGCTGCTTTTTTTTTTTTTCGAGACAATTTCGCAGTCGGTAAAGAATGTCTTAAAGATGTTGAAATCGCGTTGTTTATCAAATTTAAGTAACTCTTGAGCAACACTTTCAGGGAAGGGAACCATTTACATTTCGAATTACTGATAATATACCAGCATAACCAGAATTATAAAGTATTAGAGCTAATAATGCACCCAAACGAAATGTTTCCAGTCCAATAAATATATATTTTTGGGAACAATATTCCACAAAATGTTGTTATAACTTTCATTGCAGTTCTGTGTCTTACCATGAAGACATTTTTTTCAACAAAGTTTCATTACACAGTTTTAGATATGTAGACTTTATTTGGTTTATAATTTTATTAGGAAGTCCTTGCTCAATTTCTTTGAGGGGACTCCCAGCTGCTTTTGCCCTTTGGTAACGACACCAACTCTCAGATCCTTCAGGACACTGTCCATGCAATGAATTGTTTTTCCAGATACACAGTGAAAAAATGCAGCTATTACACTACTCATCATTTTGTAGATTACCTACATTGTTTCGAATAGCTATTCCATAATAGTTCTGAATTCTGTCGATTAATTTATCAGTTAATTTATTTTTCCCTCCCAAACCTTTCATCGTTTTTTTTTAATTGACGCAACCGCCCCCTACACGTTTCTGTACATGACCTATACACTCGAGTGTGGTTACTGTATTAATTCCATAAAAAGTTTTTAACAGATTCATATCCTTTTGAGTCCCCATCTCCGTAGTATTCATTGTACTGTACATTCCTCACATTTGATCTCTCAAATATACGGTAGGCTCCAACAACCTCCATGTTCCCCGCGGAACCTTTGTAGTTCGAACATACATGTTTCGATGATTGGCTATTGCCTTTCGCGCATATGTGGCAATATTGTGTCATAACTTCAATGTCTAAAAATTTTACCGGTGTCAACTGATATGGCACTTACACACCCATTCAAAGATGAGTAGCCTCTGCGTTTGCCAAGTACCATCAATGGATATTCCACATTTAGTGAAACTATTTGAGCCTTTGATTTCACTCAATGCTGCGTTGATGTTTTCTTGAGCAACGCGTTCAGTTGCTTTCAACAGTTTTCTTTCTTGATTGCGGAAAGCAAGTTTTGACAGGAAAGGTAAACCGAGGAAAGCACATAATTTTGCCAGCTGAAAATCCTTTCCCGATTATCCTTAGCCCCAAAACAATTGAAGAGTTTATAAGACAAGAACCTTTCATCTTCTCTGTCGTAGGGAAACCTTTAATGAAGGAGCAGTTTTGCACTTTAGGTTCATATGTGAGCATAATCCACTGACAGAGTCTTCTATAAGTTCCAAGCCCTGAGAATAACAATCAGGACAACAATCTATGGCAAAAAATGAAATCAAAGTTGTCAGCTGACAATTCTATTGTCTTTAGAAGTTTCAAACAATCTTTCTGAGAAAATTTCCAAACTTGTATGGCTTGATTCCAACTTTTTTGGCACTAGCGGATTCAGTAGAATTGAGCTCAGATGTTTCATCATTCTCATTAATGTGTGGCACGAATGGTATAACGATTTCCGTAAATCGGCGCTTCTTAGACCTCCCAGATCTTGATTTAGCCATAATTAATCAATATTTTGTCTTAAGAAAGACAGTTTTTTTCATAAAATATATCAAAATAATAAATTAAACGAGGAGCGAAGAATCGAGTAGCTACAACATAAGCAAATCGAAAAATGACAACAAACCTGTAAAGTTGTTGCCAAATTTTACTAAAACTATTAAATAATTTTTAAAAGAATATCACCATATTCAGTTTTAATGTTACCAAAATTAATATTTTATAAATAAATTCAATAAAATTCCAAAAAAGAGTAAAACTTTTTCAAATTCAAAGTACTTCCGGTTTCGATTTTTAACTTCCGGTTCGTTTCTGTTATTCTCACTTGACATAAAAACTGCTATAACTTCGTAAATAATTGGAGTACAAGCAAAAGTAAGGTATTTTTAGAAAGAAGAAAATTCAAATATTAAAAATATCAAATAAAATTTTTTTGTCATGTTCATCAAAATTGACGATTTTACACTAGTCAGGCACCTTAATTTTTTCATGAAGTATTTTTAGTACTTCAGTGTAGTAGTGTTGATTAACAGTCAGACTATTGATGTCAGTAGGAACTCACTCATATCTCGAATTTTGACAATGTTTTGATAACCGCAGACCTTGGGTGCCCAGCTGAATCATCATCTGCCGCACTGACCCTTCCCCATGAAAACCACTTATACCATTCAAACACATGTCCTCCAGAAAGTTTCATCTCCATAAGCATCAGTTAGAATTTGAAATGTTTTCGAGGTTGATTTCTTAAGTTTCACAAAAGACTTGATGTTGATTCGAATTTTTTTTTGGTACAATGCTGCTGCAAGTGTTCACTCAATTACGCAGTACTCCCAAATGGCGCGATTGATAAGACGATAGTGACCATATGGACAGAGGTGTGTGGAATGAGCTCACAAAAACAGTTTTTGTCAACTCCACTCCTTTTTACAAGCTCTTATTTAGTTTCACCTGTCCCGTTATCTGAAGCTCTGTAATTAAATCTTGTAAGTTAAATTTGATCCACTTCCCGGTTCCGATTGAGTTGAAATTTTGTATACACGTTTAGTTTGCATGACAATGCATGTTTTGACCATTAATATTCCAATATCGCAATTAGTTAAAAAGATATTAATTAAAAACCCTTTGCCTCTGTTAGCTTTTTATTCTGCTGAGCATCTTATCGTATTGAGCTTAAGGAAGTTCCGTTTTTTCGAAATTATTTAAAAACCCATCTTATATATATTCTTTCTATCAAACTGAGAAAAAATTACATAATCGGAAAGAATATTTATTTCGCAACGAGAGAGAGAGATGTTGTCATTCTTTAAAAAAAAATTAAGGTATTTTCTATTTCTTACGAATTTTTCTAAATTGAGTCAAAATCGATGCATTTTCAGGAAAATGATTTTTAAATCGTTCCGTATGATATTTTTTTCGTGTTAATGAATCGATATTCTGCACTAAAAAAGCTCAGGGTTTTCTCTTTCAGAAGCAGTCATTTAAAAAATAAAAAAACGATTTTTTTTTACGATTTTTCAAAGAATATTCAAATTTTTAATAAAACATTTAAAAATTTCGTTTTTTTTTTAAAGATAATCGCAAAAAAACATTTTTTTTTTCGTTTGTAGAATAGTATTATCCAAATTCTGCACAAAGATTTAAAAAATTGGTTTAAAATTAAGGATTTAAAAAAAATTGTTCTTTTCATTTTTGATATAGTATTATAGTAAAAGCAAAAATGAGTTTTAATATTTTGATTAATTCTGCTTTGCCCAATGCTGTTTTGGTCTTACAGTGTTTATCCTTTTCCTCCATTATCCTCTTGTTGCGGCTCGAGTGAAGTATATATCATATGTATGTGGCCTAGTGGGAAAAAAGATTCATTACCCCTGAGCTAGCCTGTTCAAAATTAACCGGCAAACGACCTTGCAAGAATGATGCCTTGAATGAGATGAACAGACTGAAAAACCTGTCCACAGTGATAATTAAAAAGTTAAAAATAAATTAAAAGCAAAACAACTTTTTTAAAAACCAGCTTTTATTTAAATGGTAAAAAAAGAATATAATAAAATTTTCTTTTAAAACTTTTTTTTGCTATCAACTTATAACGTGATTACACAATTTATTATTTAAAAGCTTCTCGCGAGATTTACATGCGTAGATAAACAAGCAAATTAAATAACTTTATCTGATTGATTTTAATTTTTAAAATTTTCAAACTAAGTAAACATGGGTACTTTAAAATCGCGACAAGCTTTTATATCATAAATTGTATAACAACTTTATAAGTTGATAGCAAAACAAGTTTTGAAAGAGAAGTTTATTTTATTCGTTTTAGAGCTTTTATATAAAGCTTGTTTTTATAAGTTTTTTTTTTTTTTTTTACTTTTAATTTATTTCAAACTACACACTTAGTCTCATTTTTTTGTGTGTCTCAACTTGTGATCGCAATTCCTTACAACAGTTTTCACTACACCTAAGCATAAATGCTTTTTTATAAAAAAAAATAGAATAATGAAATTATTTAATTTTATTTTCGATGCATGAAAATGAGTTTTATAAATATTTTCTGCTGTAAAAGAGTTACTAGATCTAAAGTATTTTGTTAAATATAAATACCTTACAAAAAAAATTATTTTAAGCTATGCTGATTTAAATGAAGGCCATTAAGATTGCGGAAAAATATTATTATTGAAAATTCAAAGCTAACAATACATTTATCACAGTTTCGTCATACTTGATTGGTGTTATTAATTTAAAACTTAAATAATCTACAAAATATAACCAAGAATGAAATGAAGGAGGCTAATCTACAATATATATAGTCTAATTCTCTACAAACAAGGGACAAACATTCGTCAACCACATTCGAAAAAAACACAGAGACAGTAAAGAAATCATACAATGAAGGACACTAGATTAAAAATTATAAAATGGACGCTGCAGTACTATAAACATTGCTGACTTAGGACAGCTAATATATAAAAACAAATTATATAAAAGTGGGTTTGAACATGTTTTTTGGCCAGCTAATCTGCACCCTTTATGTAAATAATACAGGGCAAAACCCCATTGAAAGTAATGGCTAAAAATATCTAAATCTATTACAAAATAGCACTTACAGCTTTTAACTTACAATTTACAACTTACCAAAAAATTGCACTTGAAAATGCAGAGCCCGCGTTAAATCTAAGTGCAATAAATAAGTTATTGCCAGATTCTGGACCTTAATGCAAATTCAAAGTACGTGGATGGCTGAAATGTAGCACTTAACTTAAGTATATAAAAAGAATAGAAACAAAAATTAATAAGAGTTACAAAGTACCGTAACTTTAGTGACACTAAGAGTATATATGAATTAAATAATAATAAATAATTTTAACTAATAATAGAATATGGAGGTAACTATAACTATGAAGTGTGTAAATGTATTGTATTAAATTATTATTAATCTAAGAGTTTGTAATCCTTACAATTTTGAATAGCTTTATTCATATAACTATTAATAAAATTAATTGGGTGTTTCTGATTTAAACAATATTTAGTAAAATGTTTATAGTTATTTATTATTTCTGATTTTTTTGAAACTAGAAATTTATTGCGTTGTATATAATTACTAACGATATTTCTGAATATAAAAATATGTAGATTATACTCTCCCAATGCGGAACACTTTTATTATTTAGAAAATTAAAATCTTCTCTTTTATCATAAATATTAGAAACTATTACTTTATCTATTAATTTGATATGTATGTAAAGAAAATTTGCTTTATTGTTGTTACTATTTGTCTCTATTAAAATAAGATATTGTGGATAAAAATTAGTTTTAGGTATGAAATTAACTTGCTTGCCAAAAATGATTGTCATTTATATAACGATAAATATAATATTTAGTTATATTAATAGTATTCATATATATATATATATATATATATATATATATACAGTAGTTATATTAATAATAATTAATGTAACTACTTTCACAATAATGTAAGCATAAATAGGTAAGACAGTTGCTCGCAGGACCACCTTGTGGCAAACCTTTAATCTGCAGATAATAGTTACCCTTATGAAATATATAGTTCTCTTTAAGTACTAACCTAAGTAGTGAACTAAATCTATCATAATTAACATAATTAAATAAATTATCTTTATGCAAATTTACAAGTGTATTAATTATATCATCAATATTAATAGAGTAAAAAGAACTTCAAAATCTAAACTATAGACTGAATAAATATTTTTTATCTTTCATTTGTTCAATAAGATATTTGCTATTTTTAAGTATGGCTGTTGATTTAAGATTATTTATTGTATCATGTAATATTTCTCTCTCTCTCTCTCTCATGGAGAATTTTGCCTAATTTGCTGATATATGTATTAAATCCATTTGTAAGTGTCCTAAATTTGACTGGGTATTTATGAAATTTGGGTGTAAAAAATATATGTGGAAATTTAAAACTATTTTTAATTTGAATTCTTAATTTGTTATGAAAAGCCAAAATTCGATTATTTATTTCTCTATCAGAAATTGATGACCTAATAAAAGCTGTATTATTATCATAATATCTGTTTATCATTAAATTATAATAGTATTTACATAGGAAGGCAAAATTTACTGGCATTTTATCAACATAAACTATAATGAAATTATTTTGTAATTTTTTAATCTGATTTTTAATATAATTTAATAAGATTTTATTATCTGTACCAAAGTTATATTTATTAAGCTGATGTGTAATATTCCCTTTGAATTCCATGAATGCCTCTATAGGCATACTATACTTAATAGCTATTTTGTATATAAATTGCTCAATATCATTATTTAACTGATTTTTTTAATTTTATTATTATTGAAAATCATTAATCTAAAACCAGTACCTTTATTCATTATGTTTCTAAGATTGTTGTCTTTTACAATATTGAGGTCACCAGTAACAACATGCTTGTGATGTTTATCTATGTGTGAATTCTTTAAAATCTTTACATTTACATATTAAGTTTTCTTACTTTATAGACACATTATAGTTAAAAATTGATCGACCTATTTTTTTATTGTATTTAAAAGCTTTTTTAATAGTAATATTTTGTATTGGGAAAGATGACATGTGTTTTTTTTAAAAATACCAGAAAAAATAATATTGTCATATGATTTATTCATATATATAAATGTGTACAATATTCTATTTGATAATCTTTATATCCATTAACTTTTATTTTATGTTTATGTTTCAAAAATTTGTGAATAGCCTTTATAATATGCAAAGCATGGCAATATTTAATTTTATGTGAAATTAGTACATCTTCTGTAATACATAATCCTGTCTTACTGAGTCCAAACATCAAAGATTTAATATGTTTGATGTGTTAAAATTGTTATCAAAGTTATTACAAATATCTACAATACTATCTGTAATTACTTTATTGTTTCTACTTAATCTTTTAGTTCTACCCCTCTAGTTTATATTTTATTATTTTATTAATCCCATTATTGTAATAATAATCTTGAGAATTTTGTTTAATTGCATTGAGAATATTTTTCCTTGGTATAATTCGTTTAGTCCATAAGGATCAACTGCATTATAATATTTAATATAGTAATTTTCCCACCATAATATTTTTTTAATATCAGGAACAACTTTAATAATAGTGAGTGAAACATTTTCAAAACCATGTGTTCTAAAGTGTCGTATTTCTATTTTATTTGAATTTTTAATACTATTGAAGTATTTAGTATCTGACCTATGTCGATTAATTCTAATATTAATTTTATTAGATATATGTCCAATATATTTAAGTTGGCATTTATTACACGTAAATAAGTATATACAGTTATATGTTTTACAGAAGGTAAATTTAGAATCCTCTTTTATTTCATCATTATGGATCATTTTAAAAGTTTCACGTCTTTTGTCGCCACATCTTTTATAAAAGAAATTTTAATGCTGCCAAATTTACTATTTTGAAGCGTATCTAAGTACCTATTACATTTGTAAGAATTAGAGTAATTTAAAACATTATTGCATTGCAAAAAAACTTGTTTTAGAATTCTTTAAGTATTCCTTATTCCAGAATACTCTAGTATTATTTGTATTAAAAAGTCTCGTAGAAACTCTACAATGTCCTGCATTCAATACTTTGTCACTATCTAGAATGCTCAACATTTCTGTAGTATATAATGTTAATAAAGTAGCCTAACAGATAAATTATATATATATATATATATATATATATATATATATATATATATATATATGTGTATATGTATAAATATATATATATGTATGTATGTATATATATATATATATATGTATATATATATATATATGTATGTATGTATGTATATATATATGTATGTATGTATATATATATATATGTATGTATACATATATGTATGTATGTATACATATATGTATATATATATGTATATATATATGTATATATACATATATATATACATATATATATACACTGCTGGACAATTGCTAAGGACGGATAACACTATCATCTACAGCAACTGCAAAATGAAAGGAAGCAAAATGTGGAAAATTAGAATAAGTGCGGGAAATTAGTAAGAAGAAGTATGAGTATGCAAATGTTTTATCCACGTCTGTTCATCACGTGATAGCGTTCATAAGAGCTTTAAAGGTTTTGACGCGTGTGGACAGTTGTTGTTTCAAGTCAAAGTTTTACGGGAAAGATTTAATAGACGAACGTAAAATTTTTGGCATGTCTTCCCGACATCACATAGATGATTTTATGCGTGGCCCAATTATTGGAAAGATCGAAGAAGGGCGAAAAATAACAGATGTTGCCAAGGAGTTCGACATCGCTCACAGCGTTGTTTCACGGCAGTGGAAGTCATTTAAAACTACTGGAATGTGTAGTAGACGGCACGGGGGAGGTCGTGTTAGAAGTACGACGCCTGCAGAAGACAGATATATCGTCCTATCAGCAAAAAGGAACAGGCGCACCACAGCTCAGCAGCTCGTCTTTTCCGTGGTGCTGTCGGTGATAAATTTGTTTTTATGGACGACAACGCAACATGTCATCGAACACTCGCTGTTCAGGATTGTCTAGACAGCGAGGGTATTCAACGTCTCGTACGGCCAGCGCGTTCTCCAGATCTAAACCCCATTGAAAATGAGTGGGATGCTTTCGGGAGGCAAGTTACTGGTCGAAACTATCCTCCGACAAACAAGAACATCCTCATCCGTGCACTCACAGAGGAATGGGATAAATTGCCTCAACAGCTGCTGGATAATATTGTGTGCAAAGTATGGTACGACGTGTGGAATGTTGCATCACACCCAAGGTGGACATATCCCGTACTGATACCTTTCTTTAAGGTGCCTGCTTACTTTTAGATGCATTTTTCCATTTCTCCGTACGCAGATCAAATAAACATTTTTTTTCTTTCAGATGTTCACAGCTTTTGTACTTTCCAGAACAATAAATATTCTTTATTCTAATGTCTGAACAGTGTGGCAACTATATTTTATGCTACTAGGCCTCGTGTCTCGCTTAATGTTATGCTACTTAGCAATTTGTGATCCGTCCTTAGCAATCGTCCAGCAGTGTATATATATATGTATATATATATATATGTATATATATATGTATATATATATATTTATATATATATGTATATATTTATATTTATATATATGTATATATATATATGTATATATATGTATATATATGTGTATATATATATATATATATATAAAAATATATATATAGATATATATATATATATATATATATATATATATATATATATATATATATATATATATATATATATATATATATATATATACCAGGTGTCCCACAATTAAACGACCCTACTTCAAAATTGTCTACAGACGAAACTATTGCTCAGAAAGTTGTAAAATGTTGTGTACGACATAAAAAAGGGATGGGAATTTGTTTGAGCGAATAAAAAAAATTAGTTCAAAATTTCCCCACTAGAGGGCGTTTTAATGGAGATCATATTTAGCATACATTTATAACAGTTTACAAATTTTGTTACAACAATAAATGCTCAACATGATGACCATCGTTTTCAGCTACTATTTGAAATCTTAAGATAGCATGTTCCACCGTTGACCGCAATGTGTTCTGGGAAATGTTAAGAACATGTCGTGAAATACTGTCTTTGAGATCAAGTAAAGTTTTTGGTTGATGACAACTTACCAGCTGTTTTAAATGGCCCCAAAGCCAAAAATAGCATGGATTGAGGTCAGATGATCGGGAAGGCCACAGATGACGAAATTGGCGGCTGATCACACGTTCTTCTGCGAAGTGATGTTTGAGAACGTCCGTAACACAACTTGTAATGTGTGGAGGAGCTCCATAAAAATTATGCGTGAAAGGCACTGACGTGCTTGCAGATCTGGAATAATTTTATTCCGTAATAACGATGCATATAGCTGTCCAGTGATAGAACATGCTACTGGACCTCCAGCACCTGATTCCTCGAAAAAATACGGGCCAAGAATAAAAGACGTGGAAAACCCACACCACACCGTTACTTTTGGTGAGTGTAGCGGAACTCGTAAGGGGGAATGCGGATTGTCTGTTTCCCAAATTCGGCAGTTGTGAGTATTCACCGAACCGTCCAAATGAAAGTGGGCTTCTTCTGTCCAGAGGATATTCCAAGGCCATTCTAGATCAACTTAAAAACGAGCAAGAAACTGCAGTGAGAACAGATGTCGAGTCTCGAAATCATGGGGAAGCAATTCCTGCACAAACTGAAGCTTGTATGGATAGTAACGGAGGATGTTTCGCATGATCTTCTGGACAGTTGAACGAGGCAGATCCAATGCTTCTTCCACACGGCGAACACTTGTACTAGCAAGCACGTTTGAAAATTTGTCCTCTTCCACCTGAAGTGCTACTTTTTCTATTGCTTCCGCAGAAACAGGTTTTTTTCCTCTTCCAGAATGAATATTCAACGATCCTGCTTCTTCAAATTTGGTTACCATCAATCGAAGATTTTTAGCAGTCAATGCACCTTTTCGCAACCCCTTTAGTGTCCGAAATTTCCGTAGAGCAACAATTGCGGAATTATCGTTTTGATAGAATATCTTTACTAACAACGCTCGATCTGGTAAACATAGTGACATTCTAATTAGAAATACCGAGCACAATGAAAATAAACTAATCTTCCATAAAAGTTTATTGCTTTTATAACAGTGGCTGTGTGACATCGAAAAATTTGAATATTTTCGTCTTCCTTCGTGTAAATCCTTTGAAAATTAGTCATCGAAGAAGTTTAATTAAAATTTGCAGTTCATTTTAGAGATTGTGTTTTTTAATGAGTATCAGTTATTGTATTTCCGTGTCCTGTGGATGGCCTTCATTCAAAAGTGCCCTCTAGTGGCGAAATTTTTAACTTTTTTTTTTTTATTCGCTCAATCAAATTCCCCTCCCTTCTTTATGTTGTACACAACATTTTACAACTTTCTGAACAATAGTTTCGTCCATAGACAATTTTGAAATAGGGTCGTTTAATTGTGGACACCTGGTATATATATATATATATATATATATATATATATATATATATATATATATATAAATAATCCAAAATATATAAATACACAGATTGCTATAGAACCTAAGATAACTATACTAAATACGAAGAAATAGCCACAGTACTACAATAACAAACTCCTGGCCTTAGGAACCAGGATTGCAGATTTCGACAAGTTTTAGGGCTAGCCAACCTTCACCTGTAGTTTGTCATACTACGTACCAAGAGGAAAGGAAAGAATAACATTAGGATATATATATATATATATGTATAAGGAATTTGTATAGCATATCAAAAACAAGAAATAATAGATAAAGAACATAACAAGAAATAACGTAATAAAAATATAAAAGCTAAACATGAAGATCGAATTTATAGAAAAATACAAAAAATTAATAACAAAAAAGAACCTAGCGAGTGAGAAAGCAATTTAGGACTTAGTACCGAATATATATATATATATATATATATATATATATATATATATATAATTACATATATATATATATATATATATATATATATAAAAGAAATATGTATTATTTATCAAAAACAAGAAATAATAGATAAAGAACATAACAAGAAATAGCAATAAAAATATGAAAGATGAACATGAAGAACAAAATTATAGAGAAATAAAAGAACTACAAAAAGAAGAACCTAGCGAGTCAGAAAAAGCAATTTCGGACTTAGGACCAAATAAGTGGGGTTAAACTAGTTTGAAGGCGCCAACCTTCCCCTTTGCAACTCGGTAGGAAAACCAAATAAAATAAAAAACTTCAGAGAAAGTATAACTCAGAGAGCATGATAAAAACCAATCACTACTATTATGTAGCAAACTCTCCCAAAATCTTAATGCAGAAAATCACAAAATCACAAAATAATTATGTAAGAAAAGTAGAAAAATACAAGAACAATTATATAAGAAAAGTATCTTTCAAAAATAATTTAACAAAATTTCTTTACTCACAAAGCTTTTACGAAGAGAAACAAGCATCTTGCCATTAATGAAAGACAATAATTCAACAAGTTAAAAATTTCGAAAAAACATAAACACATCTTTTGAGCTGACTTTTAAACCAGCCAGCAAAGACAAGTATAAATGACGACAATCAAATATGGTAAAATTTGAATTGGTTGATTGTCAAAAATGTAAATTTGCTAGGCTCTAATTTGGTTGGTTGTCAACAATGTGTAAGATGTTTAAGATGTGTGTGGAAAAAATGTAAACTGTGATATGAGTGTTATGATATAATCTTCACAGCAAGACCACTAACATGCTGACTTTGAAAACCTATTGTTGTGTGGTGGATTTGGAATTCGAAGTAGCAAGACGGTTAATGTATTTGTGATGAATATAAGATCTCAAGAAATTAAAAGGGTATTCATGATCTAAACAACATTGAAAAATTTTTTTATATTATTGTATTTATCTATTTTGTGGGTAGTTAAGTTATCATTTCTAAATAAAAATTCAAAATGATATTTCTGTAAATTGATATATGAAAATTACTGTTCCATACGGGAATTTTAATTATATGGAACTTAAACGAATCTCTTTTTGTCAAAAATGTTACTGACTACATTATTGTTAATAAGATGCAAGTCTAAATCCAAGAATTCCACCCTATTAGAGTTGAAGTTAGTTTTAAGAAGCTTGAGATAATCAGGGTAGAATGTAATATTTGGTTTTGTATTTACTATTTTTACCAAAAATTATTATATCATCTATATAACGATAAATTAAGTAAGAATCATTTATAACATGATCTATTTCAAAAATGTAAATATAGGTTCGCTAAACAATTACTAGCTGGACCACCCTGAGGTAATCCTTTGATCTGTTTATAAAGATTATGATCAAATGTAATGAAATTTTCTTTAAAACTAGGTTAACAAGAATATCAAATTTTTCTTTTTTCATTGAAGTATATAATTCATATTTATCATAAATTAACTGAAGAACCTTAATCATATCGTCAATATCTATAGAATTAAAAGGTCCTCGAAATCAAAACCATGCATAGAAAATCAACATATCCTTAGTAACTCTAGCAATCTCTAAGCTATTTTTAATAATTGCCGTGTTTTGTAAATTATCAATTAGATTTTGAAGAAGAGATTGCAAGATCTTCCCAGACTTCGTGATATATGTATTGTATCCATTAGTGATACTACGGAATTTTATAGGCTTTTATGAAATTTTGGTGTTAAAATATATATAATATATATATATATATATATATATATATATATATATATATATATATATATATATATATTAAAAAATTGCATTTTTAAACCAGTATACTTATTAAAGAAATGCATTTGATATGGAAAATAATACTACATTAAATAGATTACATTTCATTTATTCAAGCTAATTTTTAATTTAGTATTATTAATTAAAAATAGATATGGTATGAAAAATGATATCACTGAAAATAATTCATATTTCACTTATTTAAGCTAATTTTAATCCGACCTTAATGCAATTTATAAAACTTATTTTCCATTATTTTTTGATAAAATTTCAGTGCATGTTTTCTTAGCAAATGAAAATAATAAGACAAAAAGCTTTTAAAAGTATAGAAACAGCGGTACCGCTGAAAAAATCGATACCAAAAAGAAAATATAAAAATATTTTGAGGACACACAACTCTATTTATTGTACAAATATATATATAATAAACTTATGTGTGTTTCTAGAAAGCAGTTTTAATGCATGATTTTTTTCTTTAAAGCAATAAGAATTAAATAATAAAATTCAATGGTAAAAGGAGGTATTGAACTTCTTCCAAGTACCTCAAAATGGAATGTGTTCCAAACTTATTCAATTTTGAAAATTTCTTAAATTAATCTGTTACTTTTACATCATAATAGTTTTGAGGTTCACTAAATACAAAAAAAATACATGTTTTTAAAAACAAGGTGTACTTTTTATCTATACACAGAATTTTCTTAAGAAGTGCGTATCATAAACAGAACGTGGAATCGTTAATAGAATTCACAAAACATTAGTTTTTGTGGCGCCCAAAGGCCAATTATGAAAGCATTAGTGCACAAAACACTTCAGAACACTTGAAACGTTAGTCAATAATTCGTTTATACAGCAGGGATTCGGTAACGATCATTTTATAGAGAATGCTGCTAAGACATTTATATATTTATCTTTCTTTTTTGGTTGGAATCTTTTTTAACCGAATTAATTACTAAATTAATAATAGCAAAAGGAAAATTATAAATATGCATTAAACGTTTTTACTTTATTATTTTAAAAGAAAGTATATAATCCAACCCAGGATTTTCTTACAATAATAATAACCCTGTTAAGCCAATAACCCTATTGTTATTCATTGTGTTCGTGTTCGACAACATTCGATTCATAGTTAAAGTTTGAATACACATAAATCATAGCCTTAAACATAGTCATAGCCTTACACATAGTCATAGTCATTCGATACCTGTAGGGCTGCGGTAGCCCGGTGGTCTAGGTATCGCATCATGTCAGGCATGTCATAAGTTCCAGCCCATTACCACTAAAGACCCACCGTGTAGGTAGGTCATCAATGCACGTTAAATCAGTCGAGGGGTGAAACGTCCTCCCGTTGGTGTGGTGTGTTAGTTAGGAGAGGAGAGTGTTGGCTCAGGTGTCGTCCACGTCACTTGACCATGGTTGAAATTACGTGGTTCGTCGCCAAAAGCCCTTGTGTAGCTGAACAGTACGACGTTAATATTCACTCACTCATTCGATACATTTAAAGAAATAATTAAATTACTTTCATTATATTAAATGATTCTTCTTGATACTGATAATACTCATTTAGTATAATTAAGAAACATGATTGTTATTTAATTACGAAATATTTCTTTCATATTTCTGGCATATTTCTAAAGTATAGTAATTCCATAAAGCGAAACTCGAGGATGAAAAATATTGAATATAGTTTGTCTTCAATAGAACAATAAATGTAAAGAATTCTATAAATCTATTTTTTTTTTCACTGAAGCAGCGTTTCTCAAACTGTGGGTCGCTCCCCCTTTAAGGTTGGGAGGGATAACTCTACGAGGAGGCGCGAGCGTATTGAAAAGTCGAGAACAAAAATTTATATAAAAAATATTAATTTAGTGAAAGTAAACGCAATCAAAATACATTCTGACCTAATAAAAAAATAAAATACACATTTACACTGTTATTATGCATTTATATTAATATCAGTTCGGCACAATGCATTTTAAAATTAATTTAACAATGCTAAGTTAAGAACAAGTTTGTTAAGTGACCCCATGGCCTTGTCATATATTAAATTATATACAAAAATTAACACTTATCTTGATAATTTCTACGATTTATAATTAATCCCTTAACTGTCGATTAATAGTTGCGATATTCGCTCCCCAATGCGACCGATTTCCACGTAAGCTCGCATATGTGATGTATTAGGGAGAGAAGGGGAGAAAAGGAATAAATAAGCAAATCTTCTGAAATAAGTAAATCCTTTGCAATACTGTTACTGTCCTTTTGTTGCATTCCAAAGCCTTCGGAATAATTTTTATGGATAGCATGTCACAGAAAAGATCATACTTCGGAAAGACGTATATATACGTCCGGGGCAATTAAAAATTTGGCTGAGTGAGTTGTGTGTATACGCTGGTGGCAAGAGGCTAAATTAGTATTGTAGTTATAGCGTAAAAGTATAGTATTATTGAACTCAATACATTATTATATTGTATGGAGAGGGCACGATGAGAGAGAAAATTCTGACTGAATATTGGGTCACAAATGTTGAAAGTTTGAGAAGCACTGCACTAAACACAGAGGCTTAAAATATAAACAAACAAACTTTATAAATTTTAGAAAAAAAAAACATGTATGCTTTGAAGCACAAATCTTAATTGTGTAATAATTACATTATTTTTGTGCTCGACAAGAACTTTATTTTTCGGTTTAGAATTAATATAAAAGATTTCTAGTTTAGTGATTAAAATTCATTGTAGTTCACGTGTATAATTGTATAAACTTCATTGCATTAAAAAAACGAGAATGTTGATGGGCAAAAATGAGTAATTCGATAACTATTATTAGTGGTCCTGATTATGTTTCAAAAACTCACCTTATTTTTCTAAATATTTGTTATTCAGGAATTATAGTACTTTTCCATAAGTATACTATAATTTGGAATAATAAGTTTATGGGAATCTGTAGAGTATTAAAAAAAGGAGGAAGCTTAGTAATATGCCAAAATTTATTGCCAGTTTCTGAAATTATTATATTTTTCTTTATATAATTTATGTTTACCAAATTGAATGGTTGTTTCAGTACTATATTCTGACATTTTTATTGCTTATACAATACATGTATAAGCAATAAAAATGTAATTCACTTTCAACAACGTTGCGTCATGGAGTTTACATTTAAATGACTCTCTTAAAGATAATTTTCTTCTTCTAAGTATAAGAAACACTTGCAGTTTGCTATGCGTATAAGGGATAACTGTAGCATTAAGATTATTAAAGAGTAAAACTTCATTTGATAAATTATATCTGATGTGCTGATAAAAAAAATACATTTATTTACTTCCACTGGCTTCCATCAAGTGTAATTCTAGTGTTTTTTACTGGAAAGTTCGTGTTTATTTTTTATTGTCATTTTTAAGGTGGATAGGTTTCAGTAAGAATTGATAGATATTAATTTAAAATCTCCCTTGAAAAGATTTCAATTTAAACGAAATAAACTTAAAAGTGATTTTTAATTTTGGAAATAAATGTATATATCAAAAGTCTAAGATGACTCAGAAATTAGTTAGTAAAAAAACTATTCCGTAATTACAATGAATGTTTTTCAGGAAAAACAACGCTTAAAATGTATAATATCCATTAATTTTTATCAGTAAAACTACAAAATATCTTAGAGAATTTTTAAATTTTAAATACTTTTAAATATTTAATTCAAAAAAAGAACACGATATCATAATGTATCTGCACAGCTTTTAAAAAAAAGGGGGGGATGCAAAAATATTTGAAAAATTCATTATTTTTATTTTCATTTGCCTGACAATCCTTTTTGTTCAAACCTTTATGAAACATTTATTTATTGTGTACTTGTCAAACACTTTCAGAAAATCCCTTACTCAAAAAAAGTGTTTATATACAAAAACATATAGATTCAATGAAACCAAATTTTAGTAGTACACAGTTTTTATTCAAGTACATTTTGAAGTTTGCTTGTAGCTGCTCGTTAAACACAAACACGGCTTGCCTACTAAAAAAGGAAAAAGAAATATGTAGAAATATTTACGCTGTTGAAGCATGTTAAATTGCGTTAATCGAAATGGGAAAAAATAAAATTGTAAAAACTGCAAAATATCTTTAAGAATGTATCAAAAATTTAAATAAATACAGTTTTTTAAATAAATGCTTTATATTATTAAATATCATATTCCGAAATCGAAAATGCATGGTTTTGGGATTCAGAGCTTAATTATTTAAAGTTCATTTAACTTGCTTGATTGATTATATAATCGTATTTAATCCATCAAAAGTTTTACAAGTATTTATTATATGTGCGAATTTCAATTAATGACTTCCATTACATAATTACACTCATTGCAGAAGAGTTTTATGTTTTCTTAAATAACTTACCTTAACTGTAAGAGGTACTCACATATTGCCAAATTTTCTGCTTAATAAATCTCCTTGAAAATTTATTCCGATTATTTTTAATAAATGTATTGATCCTATGAAATCGCATATTAAAATTTTTATATGCAACTAAGGTATATTCAAAATATTACATCTGTTTTTGCTTAATCGATAATTTAAAAAAATTAAATTAACATGTTTTTTGTGAAACACGAAACTCAAAATTTCATTATTAATATTTTGAATAAAACAATGAGTAATAATACAAAATGGTAGAGAAGGAAAATAAGTATTAAATTATTCTTTGAGAATTACATTCATCACAAAAAAACTTTCAATGAATCTGTGTTATTTTTCTGTGAGTTCAGATATGTCGATTCCTTCCACAGAGCCATCACACTTATACTTCTTCAAAAAAAACTTGGGAAATTTTAATAACTTTTTTCCAAAAACTTTCTCTCAAAGATGTGATGATTAAAGATGTGATGATGTGAACATTAAAATGATTAACTAGTATAATTGTTTTTTATTATTTTTATAGCTTTCTTCTTTTGTTTATTTCTTATACATAGAACACTAGAAGTACATAGAATCTTTTGGTATCTAAAATAATAAATAATTATAAGTGAAAAATAACCTGTTCGAAAAAGGGGCACTGGGTGAACACTAGCAGCAGATATTGACTTCTTACGTCAAAGAAAACCAAGAAGGAAAAAAAATAATTTTTAAGGCAACTTTTGCTGAAAATTGACGGCAAATGATAAATTTCAGTTTTTTAAATTTCGATAGTCTTCATTAATATTAACTAGAACTTTAAAAAATGACCCTTGGGAAAAATTCAAGACAAATTTTGGGCTGAAATGATTTTAAATATTTATATTTCTGATACAAAGTTATTAAATTCAAGAAAATAAGTCGAAAACATATTCCTAGCAGAAAATGCGTATGGAAATTTAGTGCGTTTTAAAATTAGTAAAAATTGTTTTATTTTCTTTCAGTTATTTTTCAGTATGATAAACTGCGTTTCCGACAACGTAAAGTTGCTCACTTAATATATATATATATATATATATATATATATATATATATATATTATATACTTAATATATATAGTATAATAAAATAAAAGTGAAGAAGTTCTAAAACTTAAAGTGCTAAAGAAGGGAGAAATTGGAATTCACAAGACACAACAAATGTAGATACAAAAAAGTTTTTGGACTAAACTGGAGACCTATTATGATTTCTAAAGCTGTCGCTGAATTAAGCCAGCGATTTGGGGTTAGCAATGCTTTATAGTTCCAACTCATATATATATATATATATATATTTATATGTGTGTGTGTTCCCTCAATTTTACAATCATTTAGACAATTTTCTGCAAACTATACGCACGTTAAAGTTTTAATTAAAGACTAAGTTAAATTCACTTTGTGACAATGGCTCACAAGCCACTATAATAAATATGAAAACATATTTACCTATTGGTTCTCTTTCTTTGTACCCTTCCCAAACAACTTTTTCCGGTATTGGCAGAGAAAAAGTTCAAATCATTGGTTTCTTTGAGAACAGCATTACTATTGAAAAATGGCTGCGGTAGCCCAGTGGTCAAGGTGTCGGGTCATGGTAGGCATGTCGAGTTCGAGTCCAGGACCACTAAAGACCCACCGTGTAGGGGATATATGCATGTTAAATCTGTCGAGAGCTCAAACGTCTTCCCCTTGGTGTGTTCTGGTAGTTAGGAGATGAGGTGTCAGCTCAGATGTCATCCTCGATACTTGACCACGGTTCAAAATGACGAGGTCCGTCGTCAAAAGCCCTCGTGTATCTGAGCAATGCGACGCTAATATTCCCTCACTCACTACCATTAGAAATTATTCTCTACCAGGAACAATCCATGTACTTAATGAGGATGTATTTCCCCTTGATGTGATTATTGGACTTGAATTTTGCAACAAACTCAGTTTACATTTGATAAAAATGACATACACCTATGCGGCAAAATTTATGATGTTCTACTTTTAAATATTGCTAACGATTGCGATTAAACCACCTCTGTAGTTAACCGTTCTCATATTGTAATTAATGAGCAGAGTGAAGAAGAAAAACACTTTGAAAGGTTTAAATTAAAGGAAGCACAGAAGCCAGAAGAAGAAATTGAATAGTTGAAAAAAAGTTAATTTACTCTCTGAAAGAAGGGAACAAGAAATTAAAGCAAGAGAATGAAACATTAGAAAACAAAGAGGAAGTGCTTGGTATGAATATTGTGTTGAAAAGAAGACCCAGACTACAAACACAAATCCATTATGGTCTTTCATGAAGAACCAACCATTAAAAACTAGAAAATAGCCCAACAAGAAACAGGTACCTGTCTAAAATGAGGAGTCAAAAACCTAATGAAAATGAATTTTCCAAAGTTCACATGGATCCAAAAGATCAGGAAGTTGAACCTGAGGGTATCAAGCACCATTGTGATCCGAAAAATGTCAACAAAGGATTGAAGGAAGCTATCGCTAAAGTGCTAGAAACAGCCAAAGAAAACAGACCACAATATAAAAAGCGACTTAAACCAGCAACTGACCATATGAAATTATAGAATGGCATAACCTGATTGCATAATTTACTGCAATTAACAACAACAAATTGTTTTTTTTTTCTTGTTTTAGTGTGTACACTTTTTTTTGTTTTGTGAGGTACCAGGGCCGTGGGTGCCCTTGTTCTCCATTATCTACGCGACCTGTTTCTGTAGGGAAGGACGAAAAATCACGCAAATCGTTCATCTTAATATCTGTTTATTTAATCACAATGCACAACAATAATAATTATCAAAGTAAGCATAAATGGAATGAGAAGACACAACTCGTATTACCAAATAATAGCGTAATTGACCACTATATCTAACTTTACAGACTAATTCTAATCTCACTAATATGCACGCACTTTCCTTATAACTTAATCAAAGTCGCTTACCGCTATATCTTAGGTAAACAGCTACTTTCTTTATCCTAACTGACGTGGCTTTTATCCGGCTTTAATCCTTGTGATTTCGTATCCTCCTTTAGTATGGATATACAGGTACGGGTAGGTTAATTCTCGAGCTTGGTATTTTTCTAAACGCTCACTTAATCACTTCCACTCTTAGACTTAGACCTCAAATAGCCACCCTTGCGCACGCTAAACTTCTATTATATATATGATTCCTAATTTACATAATAATGTTCTCGAGTGGTTTGGAAAAAATTGCCATTCTGGACCCCAAAAAACCAAGAGGACTGTTAAAAGAAAACGCGAGGAAAGCCCCGTCACAGTTTTTCCTTTTTTTTGTTGCTCCTGTTAGATTCTTCTTCACATATGATCCTGTTTATGAGGGTGAGGACAGCTGCTATGATCAGAATGGTCGGCTGTTGTACTCTGAAACTTATTTTTGCTCTATAAAAATGCAGTTCAGAAACGTATTACATTTTTAGAATTTCAAATAAAAGTGGTAGAAAGGTTTTTACATAAGTATGATGACCACAGCTTCTGGACAAATGAATTTGGGCAGACCACCTACAATAGATATCCCTGCTTCTCTTGCTCATGAGCATTTTATATCCTAAATTCCTCATACTTCTGTAAAATGTCAGCCTAAAAGGCATTTCAAACTCCTTGCTCAAAGAAAGAAAGCAAATGGATATAAGATAAGGAATGAAACACGATTCTGATGTTATAATTGCGGAATTTGAATGGGCTTGGAAAATCTTTTCAGTTGTACCACACAAAACTGAATTATTGAATTACTAATAGGGATTCCTTTTTATTTATTTATTTTATTTTATTGTTTAGAAAACAATGCTCTACTAGAAGCGAATTTAACCACCCAAATGCTGTGAGGCCGCCACCTCAAGCGAATATATACAGTTTCTAAACAACATAAAATATGTATGCGCTTAATGTATGCAAGTAATTCAAAATATCAAGTTTTAACTACTAAGTATATTTTATTTACTATCCATCTGATTTTTGCAATAATAACATTTGGCAATTTATGTACCCAAATCATCAAAATTACTTAGTTTTCGAGGGGTGAAAAAGAAAAGAAAAATAATTCTATTTTTGTTGTCTTTTTGCTTTAAAGATTTTTCAGACACCTTTCAGTAGTTACATAACTTTTCTTAGATCCCTATCTGATAATGCTTAACTATACAGTGGGTTTCAAAAACCATAATTTAACAATTTCCTTTGTTTTTGCACCTCTATTATACTTAGAAATCATATGTCTAGAAACACAGGAATCGAATAAACGTATCTGCCATAAGCTTTTCCCTTTATGATGTTTCGTACATTGAGAAAGAAGCAAAGTATATGAAAAAGCTTGTACTATCAAAAGAAATCCGTAAATATCGGTGTAGCTTAAGAAAATTACACCTTTAGGTACAGAGAGATGATACGTATTGATCTGAAATTTTTATAAAAAGTTCATAATTTCGGATCGGTCGAATAAGTATACACCTTCATTTATATGTTTGGAACTTGATAATTTATTAAAATTTTGCAACTGTACATTTATCAGAATATATGATTGTTTCAAAGCATATATCTGCAACAGTATATTCAAAGGCAATAGTGAAAAAGTGATAGCGTAAAACAGTGATACAAGCTTCAATCTTAAGGGGGGAAATTGAAACGCATATGTTGAGGGGGAAAAAACCTAATCTAAATTAAGTATACTGAACAATTTTTTCCAATAGATTTCACTTCCATAAATACTTAAGTTTAAAGTACCTTCGTCGCACTCAAAAAATGTTTATAATATAAAAAAAAAAAATAATTTTTGAATCAATCTTCTATTATGAAACTAAATCCAAGTCTTAAATTTTTTAACAGACTCTTCTCTCTCTCTCCTCTCTCTCTGTTTTGCTTCCATAAATAAAATAACTTAACATACCCAAAGGGATTGTCCAAAATAAATAAAAATAAGGTTTTTATCTAAAGAAAAATGTCAAACATAAACATTTCAAGAGATTTATTTGATTTCAAAAGGAGAAATTCCAATTCAAATATTATCAGTTTCAACATCATCTATCGTCAGTGAGATTTTTTCTCTAAAACTGTTAACATTATTATGTTGCAAGCATTTTACATCCGCTATAACATTACAACATCCTTAGATTGAAATGGAATATTCGACCAATAGACCGATTGTAAAGTATTGTATTGCTGAAGTAACCAAAAAAGTAGCTTAGATATTTTAACTGTGGCACAATTTCACAATTTGAAAGATTGCACTCGTAGACTGATATTTCTTAATATGTATCTTATGTCTTTTAATGTGAAAGGGATTTCTGAGAAAGGCAGTATGTTTGAATATGTATTTTTAAACTGATACTAATAAAGTGAATTTTCTCATAATTAGTAGAAGTATATTTTAGTTATAATGAAATAAGACATATGTTAAAAAAAGTTCAGGGTATGATATTTGAACTGATTATAAAATAAAGGATATCGAGAACTCTGAAATGCTGTATTTTCATTTTTTTAGAAGTTTAAAAACTAATTACATTAAAATGGTGTGAATGAGTGTTTATTAATCTCACACAGGAAAGACAAGGGCTGATGGTGACGGATCTTGTACTTTTGAATCAAGATCACGTGCCGAGGATGTTCCACAAACTATCACATAACGCCAACGGGAGGTTTTTGAGCATAGGCAAATTTTTCTTATATCAGTCCCTCTACACGGCCGATCACCAGCGAAGACCGTCTAAATGTAACATTCACATACCTAGTTCATTTTGACGCATGATTGAAGACATATCTGATTTACAACGCAAGATTCAAGATGAAAAACCAAGAGAAACATCACCAGGAACTTGGAAAAGAAGGTATTATTTCCTCTTGTCAGGGCATAAAAAATTATTAAAATTGCGTAATGTATTATACGAAAGTTCCATGTACCTTGAACATTGTAAGGTGATTCGTAAATATTGCAACAAGGCATCTTAAAATGTAAACAGTAGTGCAGTGCTTCTCAAACTTTCAATACTGGCGCCCCCCTTTTCAATCACAATTTTTATTGCGCCCCCCCCCTTATACATAATAATTTACTGAATGCAATAATAATGGACTTTTACGATAAAGCAACAATATTTATTATAAACCGTACAAATTCATGACATAAGTATTAAAAATTTTGTATGTTACTTTTAAGCAAAATAAGTTAAGTAATAGGATAATTACAAAGTTATTTCTCCTTTCTCTGATTTTAAATTGGAACATATTACAAAATGCGGTGGTTGCTTAGAAGACAAAATATAGATAACAGCTAAATATAGAAAATGAACTCAGAAAGTCAATTTCTTATCTTAAAACTCCTTTCAAAAACTTTTGCTCTGTAAGAGAAGCCCATGGAAGTAGCTAATAATTATTAAACTTGTTCTTAATTTAGTATTAATTAATTAGTCATAAAATACTCTGTGCGCCACTCATACATTAAAAGCAGTGTTTCTCAAACATTCAATACTGGCGACCCAATTTTCAATCATAATTTTTGTCTCGCCTCCCTGTACAACAATAATGTATTTACTGCAATAAAAATGCACTTTGAGAGAGAGACGCTAAAGTTACAATACGATCTTAATTATAAACCGTACAAATTAATACGATAAGTATATTAAATTTTGTGTATATATTTTAAGTAATATATATATTATATTAAGAAAATAACTTAAAATATATATTACTTAGAATTATGTTATTTTTCTTTCTCTAATTTTTAAATTGGAACAGATCGCAAAATGATGTATTTAATTAAAGATTTATTTCCTTCAACATATTCATTTCTCAAATTACAAATGTCATTAGAAAAATAGTCTAGTCAATGTCGCTCTCTATCATATCCATCACATCTGGCATTATCGGGTACGTTTGCGTGAGTCTGGGCAACCTATCGGACGTCTGCGCAAAACATGTAAAAATGCTTTCCTCGTACAATTCCAGTCAGTTTTGGTCGACTCGATACTCCTATAGCTACCGAATCTAGCTTGAATGTACATTTTTTTAATTTCCATATTAATTGTAATTCACGGTAATTAAGTATTTACGGCAGTAGATTAAAACAATATCATACATACATTTTTAAGTCGTAAGTAAACATTCGACCATAATAAAGAATCAACAAGTACACAGACGAACGAGCATGGTTCCGAAAATTAAATCAAGGCGATCTTCTCAAAAATACTTAAATTTTGGATTTACCACTACTGAAGTAAATGATGGAAAAAAGCGCCAGTTCGATATGTGTTAAAACTTACAAATCTGTAGAACAACATGTGAAAGTTGTTTTTTAAAACAGGTAAAATCATTTAGCTATGTTGGCAAAGAATTTTAAAAAGTATTTTCTGGATGAGGACAGCTTGGTAGCAAGTTACGAGTGGATTAGGGATCTATTTCAAGATACTCCAGAAGGGCTCTCAACTTTCGAAGAAATCTTCATAGATTTCACATCCAGCGAAAAAATTAAAAGGAAATTTTGTAATAAATCGCTCTTTGAATTTGGAGTAGAGGTAGATGAGGAATTATCTGTACTGAAAACAAAAGCACTTCGTATACTATTACCATTGTCAACATCCTACCTTTTTCAAACCGGATTTTTGCAGTGGATGCCTTGAAGACAAAATATAGATCTCAGCTAAATATAGAAAAATAACTCTTTAAATGTCAATTTCTGATATTAAAACCTTCCTTTGAAAGACTTTCCTCTACAAGAAAAGCCCGTGGAAGTCCCTAATAATTATTAAACTTGTTCTTAATTTAGTAATAAGATTGATTGATTGAATATTAACGTCGCACTGTTCAGCTGCACGAGGGCTTTTGACGACGGACCACGTAATTTTGAACCATGGTCAAGTGACGTGGATGAGACCTGAGCTGGCACCCCTCTCTCCTAAGTCCACACCACACCAACGGGAAAACGTTTCAACTCTCAACAGATTTAACGTGCATCGATGTCCTACACGGCGGGTCTTTAGTGGTACTGGGCTCCAACTCGTGACAAGGCAATCCACCATCCGATACCTATACCACTCGGCTACCGCGGCGAAATTAAGTAATAAGAAATTATTTATAAAATACCTTCTTCAGTACTGATACATTAAACGCATACTGGCTGAAACACCGACTCTTCGCACGAGTTCATTTTTTAAAAAAGTAGAACATTATTCTTGATATAATAGCTGAACTGTAAGGAGAGTAAAACTGTATGCACGACATTGTATACAAAAATGTAAAATGATTTTTTTAGATAAATGCTATAATTGTAAATAACTGTTTAAAAGAACTGTAATTTTAAACCTCACACAATTAGAATTAATGTTAAATTATGAAAAAAAGAATATAAAATTCCGATGAAGAATAATTGTGTTACTTTTTAACATTTAAAGCGAGAAGACTTCAAAATGTTTTAACCGGGAGCAGGCACGTACTCGATACTAACAATAATGGTAGTGCAGGGGACTCAGTCACCCCAATCATTTGTTTAGAATTATTTTTACTGTACACGATACAAATCGGAATTCTAGTGAATATTTTAATTTATAGAAAGTATACTTACACCTTCTTTCAAGGACTATTCAATTCTTTGATGATTTGATAAAAATCCAATAAAAACTTTTCTAAAATGATTCAAAAAAGTACAATACCATAATAAAGGACGCAAATCAGACACTTTTCAATTATCCTACAGAAATGTTAAACCAATCAATTTTTTTTCCAAATATCGCAAAACTCAATTGATTACAATTTCCCTAAGCGAAAAAGCAAACGCATAAAAAGATGGGAGGGAACTAATATTGATAATAACCATACCATAAGATTGAAGGTCAATCAAATGATTAGCAAACGTACTGTGCAGCCTGGCTAAAAGTGAATCATGATTTCCTTTTCTTTTTCTACAACTAATGTGCAGTATTTCAATAATAATCACAGTGGTGTGGTGTTTATCTTCTTAGAATTGTTCTCAGGGTCTGGGTTTCGTTTTTCCTTTTAACGAGTAATATTTCATGTTAAAACGTAATAAAAAAATCTCTCATTGAGGAAATACAGCAAATAAAACAAGATGTTTTTTATTCTTTAATTTGGTTTTGGAATCAAAGATAGCTATTTGAAGACGGAAAAAAGCCAGATAATAAACATAAATTATGTCAGTGTTGTTGTGTGTTTTTTTTATTATGGAAGAAAGCATTTTGTTTTACTTTCTTTTCCGGTTATTTTTGAAAAAAAAAAATCTTTAAATTTTTGATACGCTCGCGCCCCCTTGTAGGGTCATCGCGCCCCCCAGGGGGGCGCGCCCCACACTTTGAGAAACACTGCAGTAGTGACATTGTGATAACTAACCATCATCTTTATGATATTTTTTCGTTTAAATGTTTCAATTTCTGATAATGAATATATTATAATATATTTAAATTATATTGAAGAATATATTATAACACACACACATATTTAAAGTTATATTGAAGAATATATTATAATATATTTAAATTTTATTGAAGAATATATTATAATATATTTAAAACTACATTTATGAATATATTATAATATATTTAAAGTTATAGTTATGAATATATTATAATATATTAATATATTTTATGCCAAATATATTTTAACTTCAAGTCTCACCAATAAAAAATAATTAAATCACCTTCAAAAGTAAGTATGACGTAATGCATCTGAGATATGTGCGCCTATGGATGGAACTTTTTAAAGCGCGCCTTATAAAGGGTTGGCATTGCGTGACATTCCGTAATGGCCTTACGCAACTTGCTGAGAAGCATATCCAACATTCGGTGAAATCTCTGATCATTTTTAATTCCCGAATTGTAGTCCGCATCTTCGTTTAATATTGTGGTCACATCTTCTACACCCACCTGAACAACTGATTTCAGTCCTATATCAAATCAACCGGTTTTTCTTATTTTGCTATCTTTCTTCCAGATGGTATTTGGTCAATGTTGTGGATTTTTTGCTTTTTAACTCTGGAATTTCATGATAGCTATTAATTTACCGCCATCTTTCACATAAAAAAGCTTCACGAAGAAAACGAAACGGAATCCTTCTTTGCCAGAGTTATGAAGAAGAACCCAGGCAAAACATCATCTGTCTCACTAGTGCTCTAAATTTTTATCATTGCTATTGTTGCTGTGTGAATATCACATTTCAGTAGTTTGCATGCCTCAACCCATAATGCAATCTATCAACACAATTTGAATCTATTTTCTAATTAACCAAGAGGACATGCATTGGCTTATAATTGTCCGGGTAAAATATAGAGGTATTTTGTTAAAATATATAAAGAGAGAGTTTTGTGATTATATATAACGTAAGTTTTACCTTAGTACTTTTAGTGTCTTTATTATTTATATAAGTCTAAAATAAAATTATATAAATGTTAAGACACGAAAAATAAATGCAGAAATATGGAATTTTTTTCTAT
>BMAU01000643.1:0-12500 GCA_019973935.1 Trichonephila clavipes
TAAGAGACCCTTTTATCTGTTTATGCTTGTTTAAAGGATATGACTGTCCTTACTTGCACACCGCGTATATATTTATAACAGATATTTATTTACAAAACATATTTATATGTAAAATATGATATATATAAAAAGTTAATGAGTTCCCTTTCTTTTTCCAGTAATCCTCATAGGTGGGATCGCAAAGAAAAATCAATGAAGATTTGATACTAGCAGCCTTCTCTCCTCACTTCAACCTCCCTGTCGGTGACTGTAACAGCTTTACGTCTTCTGTGCTCAGTTGCCAGCAACAAATAAATCACCAAAACCGCGAACAATCATTGCACTGCGGATCAAAAATATTATATCGAACGGTCAGCTGAAAATCTTGTTGCTTGTAGAGTACGTTTTTTGTTGCCAATCAGTTCAGATAGATTTAGTGTTTCGGCGGGCTCTGGTACTTCCAAAATCACGAACACGACGAGATCACCTAAAGCCGGCACTCTCCTCCTGACTACCAATCGATGCACAAACTGGCGATCGTTTGATTTGATTTGATCGCAGATCGTTCTCTGAATGACGGCGGAAGTCTTTAAGGGTAGCACCGGCTCGAATCGATGAGCCGGCCACGATCTTGCTCCTGATCGCTGGTTGCCGTGTCACGCACATGGAAACGGTATCTAACGCAAGATAGACCATTTTAGCCTACTCATTATTTATCAGCTTCAACGACGTACCGACTTGCCGAGGGTTCAAATAATGGCACAGGGTGAACATAGTTCGAATTAATCTGCGCTGAAACAGCTAAAGAGTCTCAATACATCTCATCCCTCAGGCTTGCAATGTTTTTTTCCATGCCATGATACCTTCCTCATTCTTGTACTTTGATCAGACACTGGGCAGGGTACCGATGGATTCGAACTGAGGCTTTTTTCTGGTTTGTCATTAAACTCGGCATTAAGAAATATTTTGCAATAGGCCTTTTTTTTTTTTTTGTGTGCTTCGATGCTTCTCACGTATTTTCCGAACAAAGATTTTAGAGCTGACACCGATGAATTCCGTATCTGTATTTTTCTCTCTGAGTTTACTTCTTTTGTGTATTGCCGCAGCTCTTCTTTACTCTTCATTTATTTTTTTCTTGTTATTTCACATTCTGACTAGAAGTGGTTGGAGCACTGGAACGCAATGAAAAGTTCAAAGAAGAAATTGAATACGAACAATATCGCCACATAGCCAACGAATCTGGTTGTTTTAAAGTTGACGCAATATTCACTTTTTTCACGATAGCGACAGACAAGTCGTTGATGGAAAACCTTCGACTTCCCTCCTTCTTCTTCCGGCTCACATGGCACGATTTCAAATGTTCTTCGACACGCAAAATCGCTAGAATACACCTCGAGCAAAAATACCAAAACAATTAGGTCAATCTTAGTCAGCTTATTATGAAATATAACATGTAAAGTTAGTAATCGCATGCTTGACATATTATTAATAAATAATTACATAATACGTACATTAAAATAGAGATAAATACGTCATCATTTAAAAAGTATCGAAACTTCACCGTCTCGAAATCGCAAAATATCAAGATACCCCAGGCCAGGTTATTGCCCATCTTTGGCTTAACATAAAAACACTTACCGTGCCCTCACGATAACAAACTGTGTTCCAAATGGAAAGATGCGGATACTTTGAACGATGACCGGTAAAAAACAATGATATCCGGGTGTAGCCGTCCAGCTCGTGAGTTTAAAACAGCCTTAGATAACGTCAACACCATAGAGGGCTTGTTTTACCTTTACTACAGACGTCTCAAAAAAAAATGCATGGCCGTTCGGTAAAGCGGCGATGATAACAATTTAATATCAGTGCCGTTGTTGGCGAGTGTCGAGACGTTTAGCTGTTCCTTCTCAACACTGTAAGCATCACAGCACACGATTTCGTACTGAGATCAGAGATTTCGTGTCCTTTAAATCACAGATCTGTAAAACATTCTGGTTGGTGACTGTCAATTCAATGTGTTGACCTTTATCAATTTGACAGGCCACATTTCAGCGTGGAACGATGTTGAAAATGGTTGCCTGTCAAGACAGATACCTTTTGCCTTTATTGATAAATCTTTCGATCCCTTGCTGAAAACGATACTCTTGCCTTGTGCCTTCTAACAGGTCGATCCTTGTAATGGGAGCCGCCGTGCAAACACTGGTCGTCGTTTCCTCTAGAGAACTTTTGATATTTGATAGTTGACGTTAAAAATCATTTACATAGGAATAAAAAGTAAAACACATTAATAGTAACCTGTCAGTTTGCAGAATCATTTTTTGGCCGTAGGAATTATACTGTTATGACGGATACTATCATCCATAAGAATCAATAAAATTTAAAGCGAGTTAAAAAATGTGGAAAATTATAAATGGATACAGAAGAAATAGCTAGAGTATGCAAATTTTTTTTCACGTCTGCTTCATCACGCGATAGCAGCCCAAGCAGTTTTTGAAAGTTTGATCGCGTGAGAGTTGTTGCCAAGCCCAAAGTTTACAGGAAAAGATTTAATAGACGAACCTCTAAAAATTTATATGTTCTGAGTTATCAAAAAGCAGATGAGTGCGGGGTCAATTGTTGGAAACAATGAAATAGCCGACTTAGGTCGCTCGCCACGGCTGTGGCAGGAACCAGGATCGCGTAGTAGATTTTGCAATAGGAGCGCTCCGCAGAAATACGATGATATCAAATTATCAAAGGAATACAGTACCAGCAGGTGGTAATGTCTTCTTGCCGTTCAGGAAAAAGCAGATCTCTCCGAGGGTGGAGGAGGAGATCGCGCCGCGAACGCAGATTCGTTGCGTAAACCTCCACGGAAGAATGAAGAATGTACCGTTTGCAATGGTAACAAGGAGCCTTTCACACACTGGATCGGTCGATCGTGTAAATATCGAGGTTTATAGCAGGTCCTGCGCCTGGTCACCGAAATAGACTTCGGTCTCGGCGCGAGAAGCGGTACTGTTTCGAAATGTCCAGAAATGTCCGGGGGAAAATGACGATACCTTCGATTACGGGCACGCTGGTGTGGTCAACGGCTTGCTGCGTATTGCGATTTTAACATATCGATTTGAGTTTCACTTCATGCCAACGCCGTGGTGCTGTCGAGGGATATTTTATGGATATCAACGCAACATCATCGAATCCACAACCAGATTGTCCAGTCGAAGCGAGATCAACGAACGCCAGGGTCAGCGCGTTCTCTCAGATCTAAACCAAAAATGTGTAGAGCGCTTGGGAAAGCGTAGTTGCCGGTCGAAAGGTCTCTCCGACAAACATCACTCATCGCATCAGAGGAATGGGATACCACGTCAGGCCGCTGGATAACGCCGCGCGGTACGGTATATGCGGAATGCCAATACCTGCGGGATAGATATCCTGGTATCGACAGTCTCTTTAGCACCTGCCGACTCCTAGATGCATTGTTCCATTTTGCTGCAGATCTGTTGTTTTTTAGGCCCGTCTTTCTACTGGTTTTAGTATTCAGTCATCATTATTTGGTTTATAAGATAATATTACGATAGCTGCACACAAAGCTTGACTAAAAAGCAATGCGGGATCGCGCGGAAAAGGCGGGTGATAAACACAGTTACCCGCCAGAAAAATACAATTACCTCAACAGTTTCCCGGTGAGTGATACATTTTTTTCAAATAATACAAACATTATAGATTGTGTTAGAAGGAATGAACGGTCATCGCTGGTGGTCAGAGCGGGTCGAATAAACGCGGCGACAGCGTAATTTGTCGCATTGAATATTCAACTTTCGCCAAAGTGAAACGCCTGCGTTTGGACACAGCTCTGTCTCTTATTACAGAAATTAATTAAATCCTTATAAATGAAAACTTAAAATATATGCCTTACCTATTTCGGTTGAACGGCGTACTCTTAACTACCGAATAGCTGTTATTATTCGAAATTTGTGCCGCTGTTTTATTTATAAATTGTACCATATTTTGGTTTCAGTTACAATTTACAGTCCAAATAGTATCTTTGTATACCTCAGAAATAGAAAATAACTTCGTACACATGCCGAGGCTAAATAACACTTTGTTTATTTAATATCTACAAAATAATGAATTGGCCTGCAGCCGGTTCATGCACGCACTACTGTACTGGGTCCAAGATTTGAACCAAAGGTTTAAATACAATCATGCCTACTAAACAAAAATTTTGTCTCTTGAGTTCAACGGGAATATCTACCGTTTGAATAAATCAAAAACGTCTCTTCCGATTACGATTAAATCAGACAAACAGCCACAAAAGAAATGATCAGGTCGAGTTTCATTAGCCGGAACAGATAAAAGTTCACCAATTGGCCTCCCGGATACAGCGCGGTCATCAATAAACAGAGGTGAAAATTTTTCATCTTCCCTCTCACAATGGTTTCGCTGCCTTCTGGAAATTGGCGTTTCCGACCAATAACGAACCAATGTAAACAATACTGATAAAATAGTTAATATTAATATTTTTCGGTGTACTTCAGTTTTGGCTAACTGATTAAACTTTGTCTATTAACAATATCTTTCATTAGTAATAATGTCATAAAATAGCTAAACATTCGCGATAATATTGTACATTATTATAAGAACACTTTGATTAACAGATTTAATAAAAACGAAGGGCTGTCAGAAAGCCAATTAGCTTAAACCAAAATTTTCTACTCACCCTTGCTTTTCATAAAAATAGCTTGTCAGATCAGGGCGAAATCATAAACATTTCCCTTTAATTTTGAGCAAACTTGAATATTTCAATTAATTTCATAATAGAGGGGATTAATGCCTAACACCATAGGTATATAAAAGCAGCTCAACATTTAACTTTACTTAGTTACCGGTCGAAAAGATTCGAATATTTATAACTGGTGAATTAGTCAATCTATGTTTAATTTGATTAAAACCGTAAGGCCTGTTTCATTTTTATTTTTCCTTGTTATCATCTGTTTTATATATTCATTTAGTTTTATGCCATTCTTCAAGAGGTTTTACAGTATTGGTTCTCCAGAACTTTATAGCTTAGGCCTAACGAATCTATTCACTCATTGACACCTCCACTTTTCTCTTACCAGTTGGTCTGCTTTCTCGTCTTTCAAAACAGCAGCTTGGCAAACATTATTCACCAAATGATCAGACATCAGCTTAGATTTTGTTTTCCGATCTTAACAGGATTTGATTTGCACAATATCATTCACTAAGTACGGAATTTGATTTCGTTCGTCCGATGACGGGTTCGGGAATTGAGTTGTCATTCTCAATTGCTCCAGGTCCATTTATATCAAACAGGAATCACTCCATTTCCCTCTGTATTTGATACTCTCGCTTTCGGGAGAGATGTAACTAGTCAATATCTCATGCTTCTTCTCTATCCACCCAATAATTATTACCTTTGGGCCATTCACAAATTTAATCGATCTTCCTTTCATTACTTTTTTTGATTTTAATATCATAAACTCGGATAACTCCTTTTCTCTGCACTTAGCTATGGGACAACTCTCTCAAATCCCTACTCAATACTTCGAACGCATAGTAATTTTCAGATGGTTTATTCTTTGGTTTATACCCGTCCGCTTAACGGATTTTTTTCTTTCCTTTTTCGTGGTGTAACATGTTAGATAAATTGAGTACTGGCTGGTCAAGGTTGTTCGTGTGCTTTATGAGCTTCACTTCACATAACAAAAGATCCAGCCTCAAGAATTACGGTCAGCTTTTCGCCAAAAGTCATTTGACTCACCATACAAGGGAAATAAATTTTTCATGAAATATTCCCGAATTGTGTAGCATCTAGTTGTTCACTGGTTAAAGCCTCTACCCATTGCTCTTTGTCTTTTAATCCTCATCAGCCACTCATATTTACTTAAACTGAAAGAAAATATATCCAAACACTTCATATTTGCCTTTTAAGAAATAAGTAAAGAAGGCGCCAGAGACCACTGCTGAGATCTCGATACACTGGGTCACACAGGTAATGGTTACAGCAACTCAAGAATTTGTGAGCTTTGATATATATCAATAGACTATTTATTTTTCGGTTACCTTTTATGTCTAGATCACATTACGTGAAATTATTTACATTGAGTCAATATCAATATGGTCTCTTCAGATTTATTAATGTTTGGGTATAGTCGACAGAGCATTTGAGTTATGCCAAATTTCATAATTGCGCCAGTGAGATTGGTCAGAACACCGAATTGCCATGTGTTCTAATTTGGCCTTCAATCTTACTATTATTTAATGCGAATATATCCTTATCATTTTTATCATATAGTCAACAATAATACCAGTTTGTCTGGCAACCTTTATTCGTTGTTGAGGCAGCAGCAGACAAGCATCTTAATTGAGAACATGTGGACCGATATCAGTACTGTTAGACAATAGAATCGTTGAATACGAGTTTTGGCTGAAACGTTCAGTTTCCTTACCTCATCACCTTGCAAATTTATCGGCTGGCAACCATCACCTCTCTGACTGGCGTTTGAATCAATCAAATTTTGAAGAGGATGCGCCCCACCAGTCCGCATCCAGATATTGTCGCTGCGTTTTTCTTCTCTGATGTGAAGTTGAATAAGGCAAACCATTTTAAATAGCTTCTTTTGCTTAAAATTGGAGAAAGGTTTATAATAACAGTCCTTAGCTGTGAGATATTCACTTCCGGCAAATAGAGTAATCATTGTGTTCTTCTATCTTTTCTCTTTACACAAATAAAATGCTTCATCCACGTGAGTTTACTGCAGCCGTTTCCCCAGCCTGCCACGCCCAGCTCAGACCGCAATCTTCTTGAGCAATTCATTTGCCTACTTAGTATGGTAGTGATAATTTCCTCTGCTTATCATAACTGAACCGTGGAAAGCTTTATCGACTGTGCCGAACCCGCCTGCAATATGGTCTGCCGAAGGAAGTTTCGGTTTCCATTCGGATACCCTGAAAGTTTCTCCATTGCTCGCGTGCCTGGATTTTCGGTCTACCTTCGCCCACAGTCGCCTATTTTATCCTCACCGAATCTTCGCGTTACCGCGAATCGGCACTGCGACATCGTAGCGCTGCTGGCATCCGAGCCTTTTGTAACCAGTCCATTTCATCTTTGCGGTAGTTCACGCCCTCTAAGATTGAGGGGTTATGCAGTTATGGCGCTTTCACATTTTAAGTTCTCCAACAAATGTATTTTGGTCTTTAAATCAAATAGTTATCAGAAAGTAGGAAGATTTAAACGCCTTCAATAAAGTCAACTAACTGAACAATCATTTAGTTCGTTACCTCGTTGTTTCAGAAATCACGACCTTAGACATCAATATTTGAGTTTAGTGATAATATTACGAAAATATTGATCGCGGATTGCAATACCGCGTTCGACTCAAAGCAACAAAGAACGCTGACAATCTTCGTAGAGGACGCGCGGAGGAAGCGCAGCGGATCACGCTCTCCGCCAGAAAATAGTTCACTGTTCGCCTCAACAAAAGAATAAATGAACATTTTTTTTTTCTTTCAGATACTCAAAGCTTTAGTATTTCATTTCCTTTATTCTAATGTTCGAACAGTGCGGGCAATTATAGGCTTGAGTCTGCTCAGTCTCATGTTCAATTAATGCCTAAATACATAGTTAATGAAAATATCCGTTCTGAAGAATGTCCAGCAAGTGTAACAAGCCATCGTAGATTTCCAACAAAAATAATAACCAACGTGGAAGGAGGGTCCCTTTAAAATAAAATAAGCCTTATAATTATAGTCGCAAACAACAGAATTTACTGTTGGGTCTAATAAAAATAATACTAAGTCACACATTTCGGGTGAAATTAAAGTATATAAATCATCATTTCCTACCAAGACTAAGGTCAACCATGTCAGTAAACCGAATAACGCAAAAGCCCTTAACAAACATATCGAAATTTGCATATCGGGCAACGCAGCTTAAAAACAAAAGATGTTATGAGAAAGGTATCGACTTGATAGCAATGACCATTGAATTATCAACAGATTTCCTTTCATGAACTTTTTTGTAGTGGTCGTACCGATGTCGTTATTTTTGGTTTGATTTCGGAATAACATTTGAACAAGGACCAAAATACGTAGATCGTACAGCACATACCAGCTTTTCTCAGTAAAAGCGTGCGCGGGGTTGTACTACTTAATATGTGGATTAATACGCCATACGCCCAGATTTTACCGGTATCCAGGTGCCATCTTTCTGTTTTCGAGAAAGGAATTTAAAGATATGGTTAACAAAAAGTTTTTCCGAGATTTCGACCAATTGAGACCATAATACCCGAAGCCTTTCTGTGTCATATTATTTCTCAAGTAAATTTTTGACTTGAGCTCGGTAACCTCTCTTTCTCATCAGAAAATTCTGATGTTAGAGAATTAAAACAAATATTTTCACTTCTTACAGGTCTCACAGCTGTTGGCTGAAGCCTTAATTAGAAAAATATTTTTGAATGAGTTGTTTACTCAAGCAGGCTGTGACATCTATATCTATTTTTGAATTTATTTTTCTTTCTCTTATTTTTCAAAAATTATCTGAAGTGAATGAGTAGCACAGCCAGTTCGCTTTGAGTACCATGACGGAGAAAGTTTGATGTAGATATTTACTAGTCTCCTTTCAAATTCTGACTTGATTAGTGGAAAGAACAAATTTAAAAGGAAATATATTTTCATCATTTGGATTCTTCCTTTTCATACTTAGTGTTGTATATTGAGGTTTGCTTTTGGAATATAGTATGTTCCATTAATTAATATCATTAGCTTTCTCTTCATCTCTAACTGCAATAAATATAAGGTTATATTTAAAACGTGTGCTTCATGCATTTCAGAACTGTAACGGATCGCGCAAAGGCTGATATTGGAGTCTCAGTAATATGAGTTTAAATGCCTACAAAGCAGCGTCTTCATATGATCTAAAGTTCCGCTAAGATTTGAGAATCATTGAAGCCCATTTCCAAAAAAGGGTTGCAACCGGAGAAAAGATCTCTGACCCGGATTTATCTACAAACAATATAGCTGCGTCATTTTTTATGGATACCTTCTCTTGCATTAATGAGATCAATAAGCTCAGTATTCGGGGATATTTCGATTCGAGTCATATACCTATTTCCGCGGAATTTCAGAACGCTCGAAAATAGTTATACCTCGATCGTAATACGAAAAATTTTTCTTTAATCGAATATAGTTTTCAAATTTCTTAAAAGTTTTCATTTATTATACAAACCGTAATTTTTTCCACGAAATATTTAGAGTACCAAAATAATATTTGCTTTTTTAATTTTTTTTTTCAAAGTAAATAGCCTAATCTTTTTTTTTCACCTCAGACTAAATATGAAATTTCTAATTTACTGAGCAAACATAGCCTTTGTTAATTCAATTGTTTTAAACATATTGTCTTCACGAACAAACGCTGCTTTGAACTTCCAGACATTTATTCAAAATTATTAAAATATCTTCACCTAAAAAGTAAAGCCAAACATTCTAGCAGTTTTAAAAAAAAACTGTGAACACACACAACACAATACCTGAATTTGAAGCTTCCTTTAAAGTTTCTAAGTAGTTAATAAAAAAACACAATAATACATTATGTATTAGCCTGTCTGCCTTTTCAAAATATACCTGGTCACCCTCGAGACAAATGAGTAAATCATAAACATTTCCCCAGAATGGGCCTGAAATTTCCCAAGATGTAATCCCCTCAAAACCTTTGGATCAAAAGCGTCACAATATCATAAAGAGAAATCTAAATTTTTAACTTACTTATATCTTAATTATGTTGGTGTCAATTAAGAGAACATAATAACCTGAAAATACTTACTGAATTGTATTTTTCACATTTCGTTTTGTTGAAATCGCTCTTCTTAATTGTGTTTATCAGCTATCATTTCGTATCGTAGGAGTTTTTTTGCTATCAATTTCTAATTAAATAGTTTTGAGGAATTACTAGCGCAACCAACAGATACCTTATATTTCAACATATTTATTACTTCTGTAAAATAAAACCTTTTATTAAAGGGGCTTTTATAAGAAATTTCGCAGCAGTTCTCGACATTTCTGATTGCCGTTCTTTAAGATTTTAAATATATTGCGCTATAGATTGTTAAAGATGAATTTTGACGACAGAAGCAATGTTACACAATATATTTTAAAAATATACGATTTCTTTGTGTATTTTGATAATTAATATATTGGACATACCAAATATTAGTTTCAGAATATATTTTCGCCTTCTTCAGAAAGATCTTAATCAAAGAAGCAATGTGCCCTCTTAAAAATAAAATGTAAACAAAGAAAGTATTCTTGTAAAAAGCTACCACCCACATATACTATAGTCAGATCTGTTTGCCTACGCCTAAAATAGCGGTCTATGATTTTGACAGCAACTTTTATAAAACCAAACAAAACAGATCAATGCAGGAGTGGTTTTTGTAAATTTTTACCATAATATGAAAGCAGCCAAAATAACGGGTTTTTTTATAAAAATATTGGTTTATGTTTTATGAAAGATGACAGGTTGAGTTTATTTGCACGTCAAAGTATTCTATTTTCGTTGAACACAGCCTTTTACCCTGTATTATGTTTACGTTTAGGCATCTCTCCCGAGTCAACGTTAAAGAGTAGTATTTATTCTGATGAATGCAGAGATAAGAAACAGTTGATCACTGAATGACTACGGTGCAGGTGAAATGTAGAAAACGAATAAATACTTTCGCTTTGAACCCTCTACGCCTGTAATTTCTGATAACAACCAGACGGAACAGAGGAGCTCCAGTGACTGGACGTCTTCGTAGGGATGATCGCTCATCTCCTTCTAAGATATAACTTTGGTATCGGCGGTATTAGTACATTCGCGGTGTTAGAAACAAAGATCTTTATTGTTCCAAATTAAAAGACGCCGTAAACGTCGGAGTAAGTATGACTGACACCCTTTGATCTGTTCATGTTCAGACTCTGGTAGCGGGTCGCGTGAATACTATTCCGATTTTGAATGAGAAAACTGGATTCGTAGTTTTTGTATGGATTTGTAACGGTATCTATTAAATATTATTAAAGTAAAATTATTTCGTATGGACTTTGCATGTCCCCTCAGGCGGGGGCCTGACGTTTTTCGACTAATAAAATTAATAAATCAGACCTGTAATTCTTTATGATACTAACTTCAGTTTAATGGAATGATATGGTCATTTTTTTGAAAATAGATAATCATTTTTAAAATAGACATCATTAATGTAACATTAAAAATGATGTTATGGTGTAAATTTTCACCCTTAATAAAATCTTCAACATAGCTTTAGTCATTGAATAAGTACTAGTAAAAAGATTACATAGCAGTTCATAACAATTTTACAGCTTGGTGATAATAATCATTTTTTGTGGGTTTTCGCCTCCCAGATTACTCACGTTATGTGTTTAGATGGGTCGTGTTTCTCTTTTTTTTCACATCGTATCCTTCAACAATATATTTATCGGGAATAAATGAAATGACTCAGTGAGCGCGGCTTCCTGGCAAATTCCGCATAGCCGCGACCAGCGGCGAAAGGAATACAGTAGCGCTGGCGTAAATAATATGCCTGTTGGAAGATTTGAAAAATGTCCCAATATCCATTTTTAGGCGGATAATTTGTATTTTCTCTTTAAAATATAAATAGAGCTCAGATTCAAGAACAAAAAATACTAGCCTCAGCCTACTTCGAGGCCACCACGCAGCCTAGCCTCACGAAATATTGATCCGCTCTGGGATTATGCCTCGCCTGACAGCAATATTAGGATCTTAAATAAAATCGTGCCCTTGGTCTCGGATTTACATATATGACTCAAAATGATAAATCCCGATGAATTCATGTGGAACGTTGAACTCCACCACTACGCCTCGCCGGCGACGCTCCTGTGTGCGGGGATGTAAGCCGCCCCCGCACCAGTGCATCTGGCATTTCTTCTGCTTTCGCTACAGGCCCCTTAGCAGAATATAATCACCGCCTTTACGACCCTCATTATAACCGATGCAAGATGGTGCCTGTGTTGTAGTGCCCGTGTCAACACATCAAAAATGGAAAAGTGACCCGAAGAAATTAGGTTCACTAATTACTGTAATGCAGCGTCTCGGCTTCATGCCTACCTTTCGTTGTCTTTCTTTTTTAAACTAGCTTTGTTCTCTCATAATTTATTTTTCCTTTGGTTTTAGCTTTCTTTTCTTAAAAATGCCAAATAAATCTGAAATCGGTTGTAATATTCAATTAAACAATACCAAAACACCCTTTGGAGCCTTATTCGCCAAGATGGCCTTACCGTCAGACTTCGCTTCCCAAACCAACATCTGGAAAACGGGAACGTTAAATGTGGCCTTTCACACCCATTCCTTCAACACTTCCACAAATCACCAGGCTACGCAATAACGTTATTTATAACAAATAATATCATAACATCTTCACCCATCTCGCCGCTGTGTCGAAAGGTGGAAGGAGTATCGTTTGTCACGAGTTCGAGCCTGCCCATAAATATCAGACTCCGGTATGCGA
>BMAU01000643.1:17500-27500 GCA_019973935.1 Trichonephila clavipes
TCGATGTTTGCACCGAAAAGCCATGGGTAAAGCGTTCACCTGGGCGTTGCTGTTTCACATCATTTATTTGAATTCCCGACGCATCAAAATGATATTAATATGATAGATTGCAGCCGATAGCTAGAACAAATCTTAACCTTTTAGATGCTTCATGCACTGCACCTGTTTTTTAATTTATTTTACTGGTACTCTTAAGCTTTGGCATATCTTGTTTAGTTTTGATAGACATTGATGGAAACCGAAGAAATCTGAGTTTTTCACATCTTAGTGGTGCTTAATTCTTTTCTTTGTTGCTCTCAATAGTTTCGATTACTGGGGAATACGATCTTGTGTTAATATATCTCCAAAATTTTATCCGTTGGTAAGATTTTAGCAAAAACACGTAGAGTCCCGTGAAAACGCCGCAAACAAATTGGCGCCAAAGGTCGGTGATCGGTGTATAGTCGCAGTGCTGCTTGAACACAGCTGGTGCCAAAACCGAAAGCATGATAAATTCGTCCAGGGTCAGCTGAACCTCCCAGGCCGATGGGCGCGGTATTAGAGGCAGTCGTCCTTTCGTCACCGCGGCTAAAACGAGGCCCTTCCTCACCGCGCTTTCCCCGGTTTAGATAAAACAGGCGATGCCGTTGACATCCGTCAGGTCAGGTGTCCTCGTCACTGATCATTGCCGTTCGCAAGTTCGGGAAGCAAAGATCAGCGCGATGCCATTACCACCACCGGAACTCGAACCAACCATAAGCCGTCGCGCGCCTCCCATAATCTTACCGGCAAATTGTAGCTATTATCTATCACCTGCCTCGACAAGGTCGCCGCGGTATTTAAAAACGTTTTTGCATAACATGTATGCTTTGTATCTTTTGGCGAAAAGTCTTAGTTTGCCGTTTCTTTGCTCATCGACGGAATAAATAATGCTTATTTCTTTTTTTATCTCTTTTGTTTAATCATCGTCAATATTATATCAAATGTCGGGTTCGATGCATAGCGTTGGAGTTTGTGCAAGATGTTAGCCCCAAGTGGCTTTTATTTCCTCGATGCCCAGAGTCCTGAGCATTAATGCTCACGTCCGAGTACGTTAGAAAATTTCCTCGTCTATACTATCGCAGCTTCCTTCACCGCCGGTATCAGCGGCAGCAAAGGAAGAATATATTTTAGTAAAAGAGCGTTAGGTGCGCATTTATCAATAAGCGTCTGGACAGGCCGAGTTAGTTCTCCGGGTGTCGCATCGCCTTTGGAACGTCGCTCTTCCGAGTGGCGCTTGAGTTTGAACTGCTGTCTTCCGTTACTTCGCGAACGACCACCCCGACGTTGAAAACCTAACGACGAGGCCAAAAACCGCGATCTTTCTTCATCGCACGATCACGCCAACAAACTTTTGTCGATGAGTAAGATGCCTTCGAATGCGCGGTGCCGAAAATGCGGTTACGCATGGCGCAGTTACTTGAAAATAGCTGCGGTTGAAATACAAATCACATGGAATAGAAAACATTTTGATTGAAAAGGTCGCGCTGCGCCCAGGCGTTGAGGCCACGGTGCCAGGAGTCGTTCGTGCCAGGCTCGAGGAAGGGCGGCGCCATCGCCGGACAACGCGGTCATCGACAGTGGAATACAGTTCAATAATATGCCGATCAAAAATCTATTCTTTTCCTGAGCAAAGACTCAAATTCTTTGATGATATACTCAGGACCAAGTTGAGTGTACAGTGGTCGACAGTGTTGCGTATTCCTGATGTTCTGAAAGATTCTCGGAGACAAACACATACCCCCGACAGCTCAGGACGGCCGACCGGGGTCGCAATGCGCCCTCGTCCAGCTATTAGGGCTCGCCTTAAGAAAGCCATCCTAACTCTACTGTTTTTCAAAGAACAAATAAGAAGCTTCAGTGAAAACTGGGACTTCGAACGACATTAGCCACCTACGCATGGGTCTAGTCTACACTCTTAAACCATGATCGTGCTTCCTTAAACAGAAGGTGGTTGGGCTATAAAGTGATCAAATCATGCACATCTATTTGCCTTGCGTTGGTGCCATTTGCGCGAGCATTTCGGATCAACGATGCTTGATGACTGTAAAAGCCACAAAGTGGGGATTCATTTTTAGAAATTGAAGTTGATTCTCAATCAGTCAGGCGTCCGTACAATCAAACTTATAAACTTAGAGTTTGGTACAATCGTTCAACGTGTCGCTTATCCATTGCCGTGTTGCTGTTCTCTTTCTCGACTGTTTTTGCGGTCAGCTGGAATCCATCTGCGCGCCTTTCAATCCCGCATTTATGGGATCCCGAGGAAGGGCTCCCTGGTTTCGCGCCGTTGGTAGTTTATCGTAACCCCGTGGGAATAGTGGCCGGGCTCTGGCAAATGAAGCCACGCCCACTGGAACGCCGCTCCCTTTCAAAAGCAAAATTTATAATCAAACATACCTGTTCAATAAATGAGAGCGAATAAATATATCTGATGTTTCGGAATAATTCTGCGAACGTTATGAGATAACGTGGAGCTTCATTTTCAGCCTTTGCTCAAAAGAAAAATAATTGCCCGCGTCGTTTCCTTCAAACATCACCATCTTATATCTGTAGGTGAATGTCATACTCGATTGCTCCCCCCTCATACACAATATCGTATCGAATCGAATATATTTCGACGCAAACTCTGATACTTAACCTTCTTGAAGCCCCTCCCCGGGGTATAAATGAAATGCTTCTATAAATTATTTTTCCATTTCAGACGGATAGATTGATATAGCACTTTTCTTGATATCGATTTCTGTATCGTTATCAGTAATATCCCGAAGGGGTTTTTTGAACGCAATAAATAGATCTTGACATCCCAGAATGATTTGCTTGAGTCTGCATTAATTTACAATATCTTCTCCTCTTTCAACAAGATCAAACACATAACGTGCGCTTGAAAACGGTTATATTTGAGAACGCGAATCTTTGACACGGCAGCTATTTGGATTATAAATCGTACAATATCAGAGTACCGTTAATTTCCTTGTTTTGCCAGTATGGGCGATTCATAGTCACCGGAAATTATCAAAACTCGTTTCCATGCAATATGCTTGTTATAACTTAGCATTGCCAAATTCAATTATGTATCGATATTGTGTAAGCACCGGATACTTATAGTAATACATCAGTGTAAATGCATATTTTGCTTTTTATTATGTCAGAATGTGTAGTTTGTTTCCATTGGTAAATACTTTAAAAATCTTAAATGACCTGAATATAGTCTCAATAACTTGAGAAACTCTGAATTGCGACATAGTAAACACCATTAAACTATAAAAAGCGCAAGAGAGGGAATCGCCCACATCAGTCAATTTTTCGAAAAGAGTCTGATTGTTATAGAGATCAAAGTGTGAAAAGATTTTAACTTATAAACATACTTAAGATCAGTGTGCTGGTGGTTTAATCTGTATTATTACCTCTCAAATCTTCCTTTGATAGCTGACATCGATGGGCATCGCGAGCGAGCCTGAAGCGATCTCACCCGGACGGGATCAGTTTCTAGCGGGACGATGTAAACACGGGCCATGATTTAACATACATCTCCATCTCCGAACCTTCTACTTCAACAGTAAGGAAACCGGTAATGTATAGAGTAATAAAAAATAAGGAAGATACGTTAAAATAAAATGTATCAGTTTCTACAGTATTTCAGAAAATATATCACTTTGTAACAAAAAAAAATTAAATGTGATTCAATGCCGCTTTACCAATGTCGATGGGCAGGAAAGTCAGCTTGTCCGGTTAGGATTTAAGATCTCGAAATCGACATTCGAATGATATCTCTCCGGTCAAAATGATTTAAATGATATACGTAGCAATGAATGACTACAAATCGGCTTCCTCCTGAAATGATATCATTTTTCGTTTTAAAAGTAAAAAATCATAGTTCGTTTTCTTTGATTCAGTGTAAGTTTAGTGATTCAGCAATTCAGCAATTAGTTGAATGCTCATCTTTTTAAAAACCCGACGAATACAGCTGGCGGTTGTATGTTTGACATCAAAAACTCATGACATGCCCGTGTAAAGCTTAGTTTTCTTTCCTTTAATACTGTGCCTTCGACAGCTATCACCTGGACCTTTTGCTTGCCGACAAATAAAATCATTTGTTTATGCCTGATTACCGATCGAATGTGGAATATACCAGATTGGCGGAATAACAGGCTTATTTTCATGTAGTGCTTGTTACGGAATAGGATTGAGGCAATGACCGTGAGATCGTTTATTATCATGGCATCTTCTGCTCATAAAAACGATTCCAGCATTACCGAAAATGCCGACTCGAAAGTTCTCAGAAACGTACCAGTATTTATAGTCGACCAGCAATCTTAAATAATCTCAAAAAATCGATTCTTCCGAAAAGATCGATTTTTGAATCGATTTGAATTGTAACCTGATGAATCGATTCACAAAAGAAATCGAGGTCTAAAAGATTGATTTCTAAGAAATCGATTTTCTTTCTTCAAGTCAACATTTTCAATGAAAATATAAATCCATTTTATGAAAAACAAGAAAGATACCATGATAAACGATCTGCGATTCATTTGCCCTCAATTACTTATTATTCCGTAACAAAAACACTACATGAAAATAAATATTTATTCCGCTAATCACAGTATATTACGACAGTCAGTCAATCAAGGCATAAGCAAATGACGCAATATCAACAAATACAAAAAGTCAAAGATGACAAACGTAATTTTTTTTTTAATTATTAAAGAGAGGCGAAGAGAAACTAAGCACACAGGCATCTCGCGAGTTTTTGAGTAATCAAACCTTTAACCGCCAACACCGTAATATTACGGGTTTTAAAGATAGTACATTCAACTAATTGCTGGATGCTGGATGCTGCTTTTGTACAAGGAACTGGAATCAAGTTCACAACTAATTGTAAACAATTTTATGGTTTTTGCCAAAACAGAAAAAAACGAATGTCGATTTTCTAGGAGGAAATATTGATTTAATGAATCAATTCAGTGCTACATATCCATTTAAAAAATCGATTTTTTTGGCCGGAGATATCGATTCTTCAATTAATCGATTTCAGATCGCCATCCCTAGCCGGACAAACTGGACTCCTGCCCATGGCGGCAAATTTTAAAAGCGGCATTTGGATCACATTTGAATTTTTTTGTTACAAAAAAGTGATATATTTTCTGAAATACTATTAGGGCTGATTTTGGTATTTTATTTAACGTATCTTATTTCCTTATTTTGTACTCTGTATGTTTATTGCCAGTTTCCTTTTTGTTGAAATTAGAAGGGTTCGAGGTGGGAGTGTATGTTAAATCATGAGAAATTTGACATGTTTACACATCTTCCACTAGGAACTTTCTTCCCATCCCGGAGTGGGGTCACTACGAACATTCCTTTCACCCATGCCATGTCCGATGTCAGCTATCCAAAAGGGGACAGGGGTAATAATAGATTTTGGTACATATAGAGCCACCAGAGATGTTTTACTTTAGTCTTAAGTGTATTTACTATAAGTTAAAATAAACGCTTTTGATTCTTACCAACAGTAGACTCTTTTTCGAAGAAATTGGCCTGATGAAATGGGCAATTCCCTCTCTTGCACTTTACTCGTTTGAAATAATAAGTGTTTACTATGTCCTTAATTCAGAGTTTCTCAAAGTGTGGGGCGCGAACATATTGAAAGGTCGAGACAAAAAGATTTTTTTTAAAAAATTATTAATTTACCGAAAGTAAGCAAACAAAATACATTCTGACATAATAAAAAATAAAATATACATTTACACTGATGTATTACACTTATAAATATATCAGTGCTACACAATGTATTTTATAATTAATTTAACAATACTAAGTTATAACAAGTATTATAAACAAGTTTATTAATTTCCAGTGACCCCCATGGGCTTGTCATACATATAACTTAAAACAAAAATTAACAATTACTCTGGTAATTTTGTACGGTTTATAATTAAACCTTGACTGCCGATCAAAAGTTACGCGATTCGCTTCCAAATGCTAACCGTTTTCCAAGTACGCACGTTTATGTGATGTCTTGGTGAAGGGGGAGGAATGGTGAAGCAAAATTAATCTGGAATAAGTAAATCATTCGTAAAGATTGTCAAGGTCTATTTATTGCATTCCAAAGCCTTCGGGATAATTTTACTGATAGCAGTGCACAGAAAAAATCGTGCATCGGAAAGACGTAAATATACGTCTGGGGAATGGAAAAATGAACACTTTGGCTTAGAGAGACATTTATATACTTGGGAGGGAGTGCTTAAGAGGTTAAAGTCGTATCGGAGTTTTAGCGTCAAAGTATAGTATTATTGAATTCAATACATTGTTATTGTATGAGGGGGGGCGATAAAGTTTATGACTGAATATCGGGTCGTGAATATTGCAACTTTGAGAAGCAGTGCCTTAATTTGAAATTATTTTTCTCTTTTTGAAACTTAAAATAATGTAAATAAACTGTTATACTGTCTTTTTGTTCGCAAGAATTATTCAAGTTTTATAGATGTGTATATATGTGGACAATTTATCTGTTTTGATTATAAATTTTTGCTTTGGAAAGAGGGGCGGCGTTTTACATTTTTGTCTGGGCGTGGCAAAATTGCTAGAGCCGGCCCTGTACAGGGTTATTCGCTACCAGATCGACAAACTAGTACAGGGTACAGAGACCACTCAGGATCCCATAGGAATGCAGGATTGAAAATGCCGTCGTTGCCAGCTATGTTGCAAAGCAGTCGAGAAAAAGAAGAGAAACAGCAACACAGTAATGAGATAGAAAACATTTTGTTGAACGGTTGTACTACAAGCGGGGTTCGGAAGATTATTAATTGCTTCTTCTAAGTTCACATAAAGAGTTTGGTGTACGAGACGCCTGACAGTTGAAGGAAACGCTCGAATATCTGTAGCTGTCACATGGACGTCTTAAGACTTCCTGAGGCCCTGGGCCCCTACAAAAATGTAGATCCCACCTGTGGCACACAGTGCATAAGCATACGTTGTCAAATACTCGTACAAACAATAACGCAAAACAAATAAATGTGCATGATTTACAATCGCACATAACAGCTCGAACGACTACCGCCTTCTGACTAAAGGAGTAATCATGGTTTAAGGTGTAGGCCTAGACCCGTGCGTAGACGACGGTCATCACAGGTAGCCAGTAGATATATCGTTCGAAATTCCCAGTTTTTCGGAGAATACAACCGGAAATAACATTTGACCTTTGAAATTATTAGAGTTAGGATCTTCTTAAGGCGAGGCTTCATAAACGAGACGAGGCCTCCATTGCATGGGCCCTGGGCCCAGGCTCAGCTGGTCCATGCCTTAAACCATCCCTGAGCTGTCGAGAGGATATGTGACATGCCAGGAATCTTCCAGAACGTAAGGAATTCTACGCAACGTCGCTGTCAGGCACTGGTATAGCTAGTCCTGAGTGCGCCCTTATCAAAATTCCTTGGGGGTCTTTTTTTTATAGGAAAAGAAATAAAAGACACTTATTTGAAAGAGTCAGCATGTTACACATATTTGAGGCCCCTGTAGCTTGGGGGCCCCGTATCATTGATGCGGCAGATACGGCGGTAGCTACGCCCTACTGTCAGGCCTAGCAGACGACTTTCTAGCCGTAATTTCTAACACCTGTTTTAGTACAACCTTTCAATAAAATGTTTTCTGTCCCAATTATGTGTTGCTATTTCTGTACGCTCTTTTTTCTGCTTCTTTGCACCATAGCTAGCAACCGCGACATTTTCGACCCTGCATTCGAAGTACCTCTTACTCACTCGACAAGTTTGTTGGCATGGTGTGTAAAATTGCGTGAGGAAGTCATATTTTGGGAACAGTTTCTTCGTCATTAGGCTTTCTTTTGTCGGAGTGAATTTTTCATTCACAGAGATGAACGGAAGACAGCGGATTCAAATGAAATAAGCCACTCAGAGAGCAGTGTTCCAAAATGAAATGCAACCGCAGAGGGTTGACTCTTTCAGCCGCGATTCCTTGTTTTCAACACCTAGTACGAGGGCCTTGTTGGTGCATGCGCGCCAACGTCATGCGCACAAATGCAAATATTCTTCCTTGCCGCGCTGTGCCGGCAGTTGAGAACTTTCTGTGGAACGATATAGACGAGGAAATTTCTCTTTAATACTCAGACGTGAGCATTAATATAGGACTCTAAGACTCGAAGCTCACAATAAAAATTACTTAAAATTTGCTGCGCTTGTAAATAGCATATATATGTTGTGTGATATATGTTGTGTGGTTAAATAAAAAAGGTAAAAAAGAAATAAGCGTGGCTGGTCCGTCGATGAAACAAAAACAACAAACTAAAAATAAACAGGCCTCGTACCAAAAGACACAAAGCCCACATGTTTTATGCAAAACGTTTTTAAATTTTTTTATTTCAACGACCTTGTCTGAAAACAGGTAATAGATGCTCTTGGATTTGCCGGTAAAAGTTATAGGAATTTTGACAACTAATAGTTGGATTCAAGTTCCGAGTGAGTGAATATTAACATCGCGCTAGTCAGCTACTCCAGACTTGCCAATTTGAGTAATGATCAAGTGACGAGGACACCTGACTGGTGAATATTAACGTCACCCTGTTTATCTAAACCAGGGCTTTTGGTGAAGGACCTCGTCATTTTAAACCACGGTGACGAGGACGACACTTGAGCTGGTGCCTCCTCTCTCCTAATACCGCACCACATCAACGGGAGGACATTTGAGCCCTGGACAGATTTAACATGCATCGCTCTCCTTCATAGCTGGTCTTTAGGGGTACTGGGCTTGAACTCGTGACAAGCCAGCCACGATTCGCTACCTTGATCACTAGGCTACCACGGCACCAATTTTTGTTTTGCAGCGTTTTCACGAAATTTCTACCGTGTTTTTGCTAAAATCTTTATTTACCAACGGATAAAATTTTTAGGATATGAAATAACACAAGGTCATTATTCCCCAAGTAATCCAAATATTGAAACAATAAGAAAATTAGCACCACCTAAAGATGTGAAAGAACTCCAAAGATTTCTTGGTTCCATCAATGTCTATCAAAAATTTATTAAAGATTATGCAAAACTTAGAGTACCATTAAATAAATTACTTAAAAAAGGTGCAATTTGGAATTGGTCACATGAATGTCAAGAAGCTTATCAAAAGTTAAAGAATTGTTTAATATCAAAACCTATACTTAAATTATACAACTCACAATATCCATGTCATGTGTTTTGTGACGCAAGTCAGGATTCAATAGGCGTAGTCTTGAAACAACAACACCCAGATTGAACACTTTACCCCATAGCTTATCACTCGAGACAATTACTTAAACATGAAAAAAATTATACAATTTCAGAAAAAGAGTGTTTAGCAATTATAGATGCCTTAGATAAATTCCACTGTTACTACATGGATCCAAATTCACAATACATACTGATCATGCTGCTTTTTACAATGGCTTAAAAGTGTAAAACATTTAACTGGACGTTTATTTCGGTGGAGTTTAAAACTTTCTCTGTATGAATATTCGATAGTTTATATAAAAGGTAAATTAAATGTTGAAGCAGACATGTTGTCGAGGAACCCTGTATGCCATTATATATCACCCATTTGTCATTTTTTAAATACTGATGAAATTATTAAATACCAAAATTCAGAGAACATTAATGATCCAAAATATATAAAAATTAATGATGTATTAACAGTTAAGAAAAAGAATTTAATTAAAATTGTAGTACCGTTATCTTTGAGAGAAAAATTAATTACAACTGCACATGAACAATTTGGTCACCCAGGTGTAAAAAGATGTTAAAATTAATTTCCCCAATTTACTACTGGAAAGACATTATATTAGACATTTCAAATTTTGTTAAATGTTGTGAAACATGTCAAATGAATAAAAAGTCTACACAAAAAAAGTATGGATTATTGCAAGAAGTTCCTGTAGCAGAAGAACCATTTGAAACGATTTCACTAGACACTGTAGGAGGATTTAATTATCATAATTCACAAAAGAAAT